>JAVJIX010000001.1:4780000-5357500 GCA_036785185.1 Paratrypauchen microcephalus
ATATTATTATCACCTGCCTGTCTCAGCAATAACATCTCCAATAACCTCCTAATTAAAATAATAATTAAATAGACAGTTTAGTTTTTGTCTGTCTTTACCCTGACGGAGCTCCGCATGCTGCCCTCATCACTGTTAAACGCCTCCACCTCCAGCACATGGGAGCTGCTGGTCTCTCTGTCCAGAGCCCTGCGCCCTCGTGTGATCAGTCCGGTCTGGTTATTTATGCTGAACCACCCGTTACTGTTCCCTGGAAAACAAAAAGAATCAGTAACCGTTTTCGTCATATACATACATTAAAGTGCATTTAACAGGTTAGACTACAGGCAATTTCACTAAAACACAATGAACATAATTATATTTAAGAGCTTTGTACAAATCTTAACCTAGCTTCTTCTATTTTATTTTATTTATTCATTAATTTATTCTGAATGAAATAATGATTAATTTATTTATTTGGTAAAGTTTATAATTTTGCTTCCAAGTTGAACACAGGCAGCAGATATGACAGACTTAGGCTACGTTCAGATTGCAGCGACCTGTATCTGATCTTTTAATGACAGTCTGAATGACAAAGATCCGATTTTTTCAAATGCGACCCAGGCCACTTGGATATGTGGTCCTAAAACCGATACATATCCGATCTTTTGGCATGCAACTTGAGTCTGAACGGCCAGGTCACATTCATCCGACCTACACGTCATCAGCAAGCGAGAGTGGTACAAGTAGGCGCTCACAGATGTACACAAACATTCTTATCTTGGCGGCATGGTGGCTGAGTGGCTAGCGCTCATGCTTCACAGCAAGTGTGTTCTGTGTGGAGTTTGCATGTTCTCCCCGTGTCTGGGTGGGTTTCCTCCGGGCACTCCGGTTTCCCCCATCAACCCAAAACATGCACCATAGGAAAAATCCTCCAGTTGAGGTCCTGACCCAACTGAAGCAAGAAGATCATGGAGATGGTCCCCAGGTGCAGTAATGTGCTGCCCACTGCTCCTAATAACAGGATGGGTTAAATGCAGAGAAGAATTTCTCCTGTGTGAGATCAATAAAGTCACTTCTTTATCTTGTCATCATACAAAAATTGTGTATGAAGTCCATGTCAGTGAATCAGCAAAGCACATAGCAATCCCACCACTCTCAGCACCAACTTGTTCGTTTTTACGGACGTTGCTGCCACTGCCTCACAAAACGCCAAGGCCAAAAACCTTGTCCTTCTCAATCTCATCCTATAAAGAAATAAGTTGTACATGTTCTGGCTCTGGTACGACAGCAACTTTAAAATTGCCAGGCACTTCCGTACACACGGAGCACACTCTGTGCATGTGACCTCGTTGTGTCCTCCAAGGCGCATGCGGGACACTTTTGGGGTGTTTAAAGTTCACACTGGAGATCACAGACAAGTCACATTTAATTTGAAATGTGAACGACCTCGCAAAAAAAAAAAAAATCAGATTTCACAAAAAAAAAAAATCCGAATTGAGCTTTAATCCCTGCAGTCTGAACATAGCCTAAGAGGTACTTTGACCTATAGCAACCATAATGTAAACAAGGGCCAAACTTGTCTAAACTGCACAGTAGTTATGATGAAACTATACTCAACAAAAATATAAATGCAACACTTTTGTTTTTGCTCCCATTTTTCCTGAGATGGACCCAAAGATCCAAAATTCACTCCAGATACACAACACTACCATTTCTCTCAAACATTGTTCACAAATCTGTCCAAATGTGTGACAGCGAGCACCTCTGCCCCGCCAAGACAATCCACCCCACCTCACAGGTGCGCCACATCAAGATGCCGGTCCGACATCATGACCAGTGCACAGGTGTGCCCCAGACTGCCCACAATAAAAGGCCACCCCGAAATGTGCATTTTTTTTTTTTCTTTATTGGGGGTCTGGGGACTCAGAACCAGTCAGTATCTGGTGTGACCACCATTTGCCTCATGCAGTGCAACACATCTTCTTCGCATAGAGTTTATCAGATTGTCAGTTGTGGCCTGTGGAATGTTGGTCCACTCCTCTTCAATGGCTGTGCGAAGTTGCTGGATATTAGTGGGAGCTGGTACACGCTGTCGTATACGCCGGTCAAGCACATCCCAAACATGCTCAGTGGGTGACATGTCCGGTGAGTATGCTGGCCATGCAAGAACTGGGACATTTTCAGCTTCCAAGAATTGTGTACAGATCCTTGCAACATGGGGCCGTGCATTATCTTGCTGAAACATGAGGTGATGTTCATGGATGTATGGCACAACAATGGGCCTCAGGATCTCATCACGGTATCTCTGTGCATTCAAAATGCCATCAATAAAATGCACCTGTGTTCTTCGTCCATAGGAGTGGACCAACATTCCACAGGCCACAACTGACAATCTGATAAACTCTATGTGAAGAAGATGTGTTGCACTGCATGAGGCAAATGGTGGTCACACCAGATACTGACTGGTTCTGAGACCCCAGACCCCCAATAAAGCAAAAAAAATGCACATTTCGGGGTGGCCTTTTATTGTGGGCAGTCTGGGGCGCACCTGTGCACTGGTCATGATGTCGGATCGGCATCTTGATGTGGCGCACCTGTGAGGTGGCGTGGATTGTCTCGGCGGGGCAGAGGTGCTCGCTGTCACACATTTGGACAGATTTGTGAACAATGTTTGAGAGAAATGGTAGTGTTGTGTATCTGGAGTAAATTTTGGATCTTTGGGTCCATCTCAGGAAAAATGGGAGCAAAAACAAAAGTGTTGCGTTTATATTTTTGTTGAGTGTAATAAAAATAGATAACACCGCAACACCGCTATGTTGATGTAAAACTATGATAAATATTCACAACAGGTAGTTTCTCTCCAAGGCCTAGTGATTAGAGAAAACATGAGAGTTGCACTTTTTGGTATTGTTCTTACCATTGAGGATTCTGTACAAAACTCGGCCATTCTCTCCCTGGTCTGCATCTGTGGCTTGTACCTGTACACACAATGAGATATTTATTTAAAAAAACATACTATGTTTTTCAGAGGGATGAAGAACGAGGACCGTTGCCATGAAATGTATTATACCTTTTGAATGGGCAAAGGTCCTAAAAATGCCGCATAGGAAGCTGAAACCCCATGAAAAGAACACACTGAAATCCACTACATAATGGATAATACTATTCCTGATTTAATAGTGTTTTTATCCCTAGAACACTTTCACTATAAAAAGTAACACCATCACTTTTGCCGGGTCATTTTTACCCGATATAATATATCCACCAAAAAGTACTTGTCCTGAAAAATAGATCAAAATATGACAACACATGATAGGGTGGTCTTATTTTATTTTCAACTATGGTATGTGTAACAAAATGGGGGGGGGGACAAAAAACATAAGAACACCCTAAAAACATACTCCAAAATTACTGAAAAATTAGGAATTTGAGAACAAAATATTCCTAAAAAAAAAAAATAATAATAATAATGATACTGGAAACTTGGTTTTGGTCCACCCATTCCTGGGACATGTGAGACTTCCCTGGTGAAGCACAGACTCCTCGACACATGAACAGTTACAGAAGAGAGGAACAAAAAATACTATTTTGTCAGTGGGTAAAAATGACCAGTTGACTAAAATATTGTTTTCACCATAAGAATTCCCTTTGAAATCACCACTTTGTGATATTTATTCATAACCACTGCACTAAATAAGGATAGATACAAATTCCAGGACCACTCTTACTTAACTATTCCTTACATCCTCTTACATTAAATTCATTACATTCTTACATTCCTCTTTCACTGTTGCCGTGTGAAAATCACCTGAAAGCCTGTAGGAAAAAGTGGGCTTTGGGGTAGGGAATCACCTACACCTTCAAAGATGTCAAAAAAAAATGGTGAAGCTCCCCAGGGACCCATGACACTCAGAAAAATGCAACACATTGAAAATCATGTAAATACTTTTGCTCAGGTGAAAATCACCCAGCGATAGTGCTCTAGGGTTAATATAATTAATTATGGTTTAAAAGATCAAAATTTGACATGGTGTAGTACTGGTTTAGATCTTATAAGCCTAAGTTTCTGTCCAGTTCCTCCAATGATTTCACTGTATTTATGGAAGTTTGGTTGTATCCCACGGTTACTTTTGTTATGACATTACAGTAATTTAAATGTGAATTGCCATCACCGTAAATCAGCAAATAAAAGTGAATACAATGCCTCTGTGACCCAAGGTGACACGTGTAAACAGCCATTTCCTTTGAGCTGGGATCGTGTGACTTTGTGGTGTACTTGTAAGATGTGAGGTGCTAAAAGTTGTGTTTAAAAGTTGTTACCTCATCAGATACATACAAGGAGTTGTGTTTTGTTTCGTTCACACACGGTGGTTATTAGTCTGTCTCCAAAGATCAAAACGCTCTGTTCCACCTTGTGATGTCATGTAGTGGTAGTTTTCAAGTTAACAGCCTACAAAAATCATAATGTTTGACTTTGACTGTCTTATTTTTAACAAGCAAACATGTTTTTACCTCAAATTATACTAAATCAGTATATTTTACTCATATTTTATGTTGATCCAAAATGAATACGACCCATAATAGCCAATAATATAGTCCATTAAAAAAAAAGGAAGAAAAGAAAAGGGACATGATGTATTCACTTTGAAAAGGAAAACCATGATTCCTTACATGTATTCACTCTAATTTAGATTCAGCAGAATAATTTTTGAATACAGTAACAGTATAGTTAAAGGCAAAGTAACGTTATTTTACAATCTGAGCCTTCTTTCGGTAATAAAACAAGTCGTTTGACTCACCCATATCACGTTCGTGTCATTTGGAGCTGTTTGAAGAAAGTTATGTTGTAGTGTAACTATTAGCATTTGTTTTCGGGGCATTACTTTGCGGTCTCCAAATAACACAAACTTTAGCACTTTTCAAATCATAGAAGCCCGATGTCTTAATGTAAGAAATCGTTTGAAGCAAAAGTGGCCTGTAATCCGAGATTTATCCATAGTTTTCAGCTTTGCGTTTCATGTTTGGGGCCCAGGAGCAGTCCGCACATGCGCACTGGCGTCCTCATCTACTCGAAACTATGGCTAAATCTCGGATTACAGGCCACTTTTGCTTCAAACGATTTCTTACATTAAGACATCGGGCTTCTATGATTTGAAAAGTGCTAAAGTTTGTGTTATTTGGACACCGCAAAGTAATGCCCCAAGCAAATGATACAGCACCATGTTAAAAGATACGGGATCATTAGTAGAACAGAACGGCTCAACATAAGTTCTGCGATACTGCTCCAATTGACAGAAAAATGCTATGGGTGAGTAAAACTACTTGTTTTATTGCCGAAAGAAGGCTCAGATTGTAAAAAAAACGTTAATTTGCCTTTAAGTGTAGTGCCAACAGGTATCATAATACAAATTCTTCTAAACTCATGTAGCTCTAATTTCATGGACTGCCTTTTTATTCATTGCTTCCAGTAGATTAACACTTCTAAGCACTTCCTTGTTGATCTAGAATGGTTGCCACAGTAACCCCAGTTCTGTTTGGAAGAGAATTTCCAATGGCACAGGCTCTACTGTCCACTGGCAAAGGACCAAGAAAAAGAGAAAAAAAAAAGTCAAAAACTTGATTTGGATAGAGAGCTATGGCTCCCAGACCACTACTGATAAATAGTGAAGTACGCTGGGCAGAGGCTGACTTGTCAGTGTCATAGAGTGGTATGTCCAGGGAGAGACACAGCTTCTGGCACTGGAAGACTCCACACTGCACTGGGGACAAGTCCAAACCTGTGGCTTTGCTTTCAAAGTGAATATTCAGTAACCACCAGCACACAGCGTAGAAGCACCAGTCTGCAAGTGTGGTCAGGAAGGACACTTGAAATATATGCACAGTTATCAGCACATCTCCAGGGGCTTTCTTGGTGAAGTGTAAGAATTTCTATAACCTTTGTAATGCTAGGTGAGGTCAACTTTATTTTCCATATTTACTGCCACAACATGCAGGTGTACTTATTCTATAACTGAAGGAGAATCTACAAGATAATTCATGTGTCCTTCCAGAAAGTGCACTCAAAGTAAACAAGTAATGGACCAATTTAAGATACACCAACATGCTTCATTAATTAAGCCACACTGCATTATCAGAAAAAATATTCACATTCTAGCAATAACTATAGCAAATATACATATATACACAATATATACAAAATATAAGAGGCAAAAGTAGAAATTAACTAAAATTAAAATCCAGGAAGAGTGAATACATTTGTGTGCATATGGTATTTTAATGTAGCATGATTAAAGTGCCTATATTACTGATATTATTATGTTGTTACTACAAAAACATACATGGAGTTGGGTTTTGTTCCATTCACACATGTTTGTAACCCTGTATTTTTAGTCTGTCTACATCTCCAAAAATCACAATGCTCTGTGTTCCACCTTGTGATGTCATGAAGTGTTAACAGCTACCTTTCAGTTTGTCCAGTAGAGATGGCCAATTCCAGGGCTGAAATGATCCAAATGATTGTAGACAAAGTGTACTGTATGGAGTTTAAAAACATGGTGGAGCACTTCCACATGACATCATAGAGACGTTATAACATAGATCAGAAAATCAAATAATGTGGGCCCTTTAATAAATAAATCAGAATTAAAAAAGAAAAAAGATTGTGATTAAATTTGTAATCAGGATTCAGTTCACCTTTCAGACCCAAGAATCCAATACATTTCAGAACATGTTTGTAGAAATCTCAACCTTCGACAGGTCATTACGTTATTTGCAGAGGGTATTCTATTATTTATCTGTGTGAATTCATAAAGAGATTTACGTACGCTAATATACATTACATTTCTGTAACAAAAAGAGTCTAACAATTCCATACAGAACTAACAGTACCACAAATGAGAGTTTAACCCCTTACAATATTATCCAACAATCACAGATACAGGACAAACTTAATGAAAACATGTGGGTGTGGGTGGTATCTTTAATTTGTTTATTTGTGCCACACAAAATAGTAAGAAAATGTGTAAGAAAAACTGACTGAAAACATTATGTAGTGTTGATTTTTGTGTTTGACTTTAATTTAACCCGAATAGTTCCACAGAGATTCTGACTCTCTTTTACAGGGGACACCTCACTGTGCATATTAAAGTGTTGAAAACATCACTCTGTTATAGACAGAGAACAAAATGAACCATGTCAGCCTTGTCCCCATGGAGATGTTACTGGCTTTAAACTAGTGCTGTCAGGCGATTAAAAAAAAAAAATCTAATTAATTACAGGATTTGTAATTAATTAATCAATCGAATTAATCGCATTTTAAGAGTGTGTGTGAGAGAGAGAGAGAGACTGAGAGAGAGATTGTGAGTGAGCGATCGATCGAGCGAGCAAACGAACCCACTTTGCGATTGAGTTAGTCAGTTTTCAAGTGGTCGCTTTGCTCAATGGTTTCCCAAATTCTGCGAGCGTGGTTTGGTCGTTCAAATGATCCGTCAGGCTGGAGCAGCTTCGGTGATTGGAAAATTCTTTTTGACAAAAGCTCCAAATCACTGTGTTCTTGTTGATAGTCCCATCTTTGTTCTTTTTATAAATAAACTTGCCATTCAAAGGTGCTGGCAGCGGTTTGCTCGCCGCACGCCAAATTTAAAATGTGCGCATTGAATTGCCACTCATAAGTAATTACGTTAATTTTTATAACGTTAATTTGCAGTGTAATTAAATAATCTAATTACCGCGTTAAACTCACAGCCATACTTTAAACTTATCTATATCTTGTGTGAAGAGTCCCTCAGTCGTCCAGGTAGAATCCATGATAAACGAAGAAATTCAATTTGTCAACTGGACAAAGTTTGTTTGAGCGGCGAAACTTTTTCGACCAAACAAACTTTGTCCAGTTGACAAATTGAATTTCTTCCTTTATCTTATCTATAGCTTGCATTTATTAATTTATAGTTTGTTTGTTTATTGCTCAGAAATGCCATGAAAAAGATCACACAAAATAAAAAGACTCAACAGACCTAAAATAGGTCATTTCAATGTTCCACAGTCACAGTATGACACCAGTTTTCAAAATGTAGTTCTAGATATGAAGATGAACAGATCTCAGGCAAAGACAAAGTGTGCCTAATCACACAAACTTAATGAAAACATGTTCAAACAAACGGCGACACTATGAATTGTGAAGAATTTTGAACGTATTTAAAAAGCCCATAATACAGTAGCCCGTGAGCCTTTCTTAGCCTGCTCCTCTCTCCTGCTCCCCCATTTAAAGTAAAGGGGCCTAACTTCAGTCTCATTAGCTTTATAAAGAGATGTGAAGAGGGGAGGAGTGGGGAGGGGGGCTGGAGACAAGAGCGTGGGGGGTCAGATCTCAGAGTGATGAATGGGGTATTACACGCCAGACTGAACCATTTAGGACAAAAACGGGGGCATACAAACTTTACACCAAAGTTAGTGAAGAAGATATCGCAATTACAAGCACACAAAATAAACACTGGACTATTGTTCTCTATGCCTTCTGATGTATAGCATAAATGTTTAGCTTGAGTTGAGTTTAAACAATAGAAAATACATTGCATTATTGGTCCATTACACCCCCTGCGCCCCTTTTACTGCCTCTGTCCTCTCTTGGTTCTCAGCTTCTGGGAAAGTAGCACTTTAAGGGGGGAAAACAAGCGTGGACTGGAGCCACCAAGCAAGTCTGATTCAAGTTACTGGAACAGAGCAAGGTGCAAACTGTTGGAGTGAGTATGTATTTCTCTTTGTGGTTTTAGTGATTATGTTATTACAGTGTTTGCGAATGCTTCAAATAAGAAATAGACAGTTACTCAGATGGAAATTACACTGCTTAAATGTCCACAACCCTCAAGGGAGAGTGTGTATTTTGTGTCTATGGAAACCTGTTTGTTTACCATCACTTTAATGGCTGGCTATGGACATTTAAGGAAACCGAAGTTATGAGACTGTGACAAACACAAAACATAACTAGTAAGCTACAAAATGTGCTTGATGTTTTAAGTTCTAATAATTTTCATAATTGTTCAAGAGATTTGTAGATTTACCCCAAGAGTAGAAGAAGAGTATTTGCCAATGCAAGCTATCACTACTGATTTGTCTGTAAAGTCTTGTTGATTTCTATTTTTGTTGTTGCAGGTATTTTAGTTATTTTATCATTATGCACTTTATTATCACTTTGCTCATAGACTTTTCTTTGAGACAGGAATGCCACAAATATTTAACAAACCTAGCACAAAACCTAGTACCATCTCATGGAGGTTCACTAATTCATGTGTCTGGTTTAGTTCTGGTTAGTTGGCTTTGGTTTCAATAGATCTAACATTAGAGTAGTACTTTTCTAGTTTAGAGCCTTGGGTTAATCTTTTTCTACATTGTAAACAAAACTACTTCAAAATAGATGTTTTTTTTTAAGCCTCATGGCAAGAAGGATTGTTTAACTGTATTTCGTAGTTTGGTTGCATCCACAGACTAATGTTGTCAAACATAACAGTAATTTAAATTCATTTCTCTAGCGATAACTCTATAGCTAACTTAGGTTAATGAAGATTTAAATTTTCTATTCAGTGAAAATTCGCTATGAACTCTGACAAGCAGGTGCCTCTAGTTCAAGAACATGTTCAAGAACATGTCTAAATTATTTCTACCCTGTGTGGGTGGTATCTTTAATTTGTTTATTTGTGCCACCCGAAATAATAAGAAATAAAAAAAAAAAAAGCAAAATAAATGTCACAACCAACAAGTTACTGAAAACATTATGTAGTGTTGATTTTTTTTGTTTGACTTTAATTTAACCCGAATAGTTCCGCAGAGATTCTGACTCTCTTTTACAGGGGGCACCTCACTGCGCATATTAAAGTGTTGAAAACATCACCCTGTTATAGACACAGAACAAAATTAACCATGTCAGCCTTGTCCCCATGGAGATATTGGTTTTAAACTGGTCTATATCTTGCATTTATTACTTTATAGTTTGTTTATTGCTCAGAAATGCCATTAAAAAGATCACACAAAATAAAAAGACTCAATAGACCTAACATAGGGCTGAAATGCTATTGCCATGTTCCACAGTCACAGTACGGCACCAGATTTCAAAATGTAGTTCTAGATGAACAGATCTCAGGCATAGACAAAGTGTGCCTAATCACACTGTCTGCTCTATGGACTGGACTGTATCTGTGTGAGCGTGTGTGTGTGTGTATGGGTGTGGGAGTCGCTGACTAATGAACTGCCTCTCTAACGAGCCATCCCCGCTCCACTGGCCTTTTCACAGCTTTCCTGGCATTTGGTCTTAAAAATAATTTCACGTCCCAATGTGTTCCCCTTAAACCGATAAGCCATGCTTTGTCTGCGCTGAATTAAGGACGATGACATTTACAAATGTTACTGTGCTGAAGATGGGGGCGCGCAAAATGAGAGGGGGGATAATTGGAGACCAGCAAGAAGAGGTGGGAGCAGTGTATTTTACAAGGGCCATTTTAATAAACCCAATTTGTTTTACGTTGAGGAAAGCCTGTCAAGCATTTACTGTTGTGTAGACCTTGATTTAATAACCACATAATTGCTGCAAATGCCAAACACTCGACACATGTGCGCGGAGAGGCAGTGGTCCGGGGCATACTGTACATATGTATATGAATATTAATCTCAAATATGCTTACTCTGCTTGGTTAGGCCACTGACTCACAACAAAAGACCGCCTCCCCCCCATCAACATCATATTTGAAGTGTGTAGAATGGCATAAATGGCAAAAGGATCCATTCATGGCAAAAGGCGAAATTCAATTTGTCAACTGGACAAAAGTTTATCTGTACTCAGCAAATTGGGTATGGTTCCAACTGGAATTCTACTTTAGACATTGCAGACATTTTTCAATCAAAATAAATAAATAAATATCAGTGTTGTACAGTTTTGATAGAAGAGCACAACAAGGTTTCCCCTGGGTCAAATGGACAAATGACCATTTCAGTGTCTGATTTATTGGTCAAATCAAGAATTTTTGTGAAGCCCTAGGCTTTTGTACTGTAAATAACCTGTCTAATAAAACGCCAAACCTTTCAAATAATCTGAGGAAGGATAGTTTGACTGCACTGGAGCAGCAATAACTCATAGAAATAATACATCTATAAGTGCACTGTGTACATTAATAGTGGAGGGTATGCCACCTGCTTGTCTCCGTGACAATGTTACTGCTTTACCTGGAATGTTCCAGATCTTTTGTGATTTTTTGTAATTATGGTAGTCTATACTGTCTATAACTTAGTGACTTTTAGACAGGCAAGATCCTTTATGACTCTATATGCAGCACAAATGTTTTTACACTCCATGATTCTGTCTCATATAGAGCACTGCAGAACCACATGGCACACTCAAACCAGTTGAATCACTTTTTTAAAAAGCTGTGAAAATATTGGACAAGAAACCATTCTCAGTTCACCACTGCACTATTTTAGACAAGTACAGCTTGCTTAATTTTAATAATTTTGTTCATTTCAAATATGGATGTTTAATATATAAAGTTTTGCATGGACTTGCTCCTCCTCCGTTACAGGATTTTATTAAAACAAAGACTGTCAGTGGGATGGGAACTAGGGCCACGGCCCGGGGGAACTGTGAGGTGCCGCAGAGACGCACTACATTTGGACAAAGTGTGCTCTCAGTAAGAGACACTAAGTTCTGGAACACTCTCCCATCATCAATAAGAGAGACTCCAACACTGGACACTTTCAAATCATATTTGAAACAGCAGCTAAAGGAAAACCAGACTTGTGAACACTTTTAACATTTAACTGCTGCTATTATCACTTGTCATTGTTTTTGTTGTTTTTGCTGCCCAGGGACTACAGATGGAAATGAGCATTTTTGCTATAATCTGGCGTATTTACACTGCAATGCTGTAGATGTTCATTAATATGCACTGTCCCTATTAAATAAAGAATATATATATATTTTTTTTACAGTATATACAGTATATATTGCGAAAAATAATATAAATACAAAATTTATCTGACCTGACCTGTTGGAGGTATTTTCTTGCCTCCAAAAAAAAAAATATATTTAAAAAATATTTCACTTTTCAATTATCTAATGTAAATAATGTCCTTTTCCTAGGTCTCCAGGCAACATGAACACTACTGACCCAGGCATCAACATCACTTTCCCCATTGGGATAGACAACTCCACCCTGACCACTATGTCTAGCGTCCTCCACACCTCCATCCCTCCCTCTTTCTCACCCTCCTCCGTCTCTCCCTCCTCCACTCCTCCCTCTATCCCGTTCCCTCCATCTTACTCTTCCGACATTCACGACCCAGAGTTCACCATCATGATCGTTCTGGGCCTGTCTCTGTTTCTGGCTGGAGTAGCAGCGTTCGTCGTGGTGTGCCAACCATCCAAGCGAGATGGGGATTCCGAAAACGACAACTACGAGGATAGTTTCCGGAGCGGGAACAAGTCGGGAGAGCCCCAACTCAAAAACTGGAAGAGGTTCGGTTCCTATCGCAGGTCGTACAATGCTTCATTCAGGCGGCCGCCCCATAGAAGACCAGAGAGTGTGAAACTGACCCAACCGAAGGCAACGCAATGTCTACGGCAAGAAGCCAACAAAGAGACAAAACATACAACGCCATGCATTTGTGATTATGTGACTGAAATTTGACTGGAATTATAATGAATCGTCAAGTTCATAACGTCAATCTTTAAGCCTAGAACTGCAAATCAACCACAATCAGAGTTGACAATCTGGCTACATACACCCATACCATGAATACCATTCAAATAAAAGGGTGCCTTTTGAAATTTTAATTACATTTGACTGATATTCACTCCCCGAATGCATCAACCGTACACCAGACTAATTATGACTCTCATTTCAATAATGACTATCGCAGACTCTCGTCAATATTGCACAATGTTTTTCATAAACATGTGATTAAATGCTCACTATCAGCCTGATAATAATCCAGGTGCAGGGAGAAAAGGCTAGAATAATAAAGGAGACTTTTCATTACACTTAACTGTGGTCAGAAGTTGCAGCTTTGGCAATCTGAGCAGGAAATGTTAACACAAGAATTCATCAAATACCTGTAGCTTGAATTATTCTATTAGCTACAAGTTGTCAATAACACAACAGTGACACATTTGTAGGCCTGTCGAGATAATGACTTATCCATCAATACTTTACAGACCGAACAACTATTTTTGAGGGTCAGTATTTATCATGGGCACTTTTTCTATTTTGTGCTATTTTTCTGTATTACAATAACATTAAAGTTGTAGGAGACTGAATAAATAACTTTTAAGACTCATTATAGATGCCAACTTACTACTTACGTGTGTCATTCTGCTATTTATTTATTGCAGCTAGTATATTTAACAATATTGTTCATTTAGGATATAGTTAGTGGCAATATAATCAATATCAATATAATCGTTCACCATCTGTATTTCTCTTAAACATTTAAAATTAGTTACTGTGACAGGCCTACACATTTGCACTGACTTAAATGTAGTTCATAGTTTATTTGTATACTGTATTTTAGTTACTGCATAAGCACAAGCCATGCATCCTGAGCCAAACTACTTGTATTTCTTATTTGTGTTTAGTTTTTCATCAGTTGTGGTCATGTGTTTGTATAGATACCTGTAGAATGCTAGTTCCTGTGGGCACAGTCTCGAGCACACTGGTCTCGTAGCTGTTTTGGAGGAAGATGGGTCTGTTGTCATTGACGTCCTGCACCTCCACGAACACTGTGGCTGTCCCTGTCCTCCTGCTGCCAGCGGGACCATTGTCTTTGAGCAAAAAATACATTTTTTAATGATTTGAGTTAATTAAGTACCACTTTATAACAACTACACCTACTTAACTTACATAATTTTAACTTAATAAAGCATGAACAAAGACTTCAAAATGAACAAATGGTTTATTGGCTTAGTAACCACATAATGGTACTGTACCTCATTTTTATGGTCTTAAAAATTAGAAAACCAGAACTAGAGACCAGAGCAGAACTTTGTCGTGACAGTAAAGCTAACAACTAGCATGCTACCAGTGCACTTCCTGATTATCGGCCGATAAAATACTTTGACAATGACAATTTTTCCTCAAATATGTGGTAAAAAATAGGGTTCATGTCGTTTAATGTCCAACTCCCTTTATTATGTTACAAAGCCTGAATCATTATCAATAAACTATTCATTCATTAAGGCTAATTAGGGTGTAGTTGTTATAAAGTGTAACCCGCTGTTATTACATGACTTAAGACAAGGGCTTGACATAAAATGAGCCTGTGTAAATTGTAAATAGGAAAAAAAAAGAAAGTTATGACAAGTGAATATTATCGTTTCACGGCAAATGGATTTACCGACAGTTTTTTTGTTCAATAAACTTTGTAAATAAAATAATAATGACAAAAAAATAAGAAAAAGTTAAAAATGAAAGTATGAAAATTGAATTGTGTATTTTTTTTTTTCAATCCAACTAGGTTTTGCTTTATTAACCTTCTTCTTTCTCCCTTTCTGTCCAACTGTGTTTCTTCATAAATTGGTCCGACGAATTAATTTCAACTTTTACAGTCTTTGACATATTGTGAATAAAACATTGTATAAAACTTGTCTGACAACTGCACTCTGCATTTACATACATTTTTTTTTTAAAATCGTCATTACATTATGGGCATCTGTGCTGCAACATATTATCATAATTAAGTCGTATCTTAAAATGAGACAATCCCCTAAACAGTGTTGATGTCTTTGTCTGCTCAAAATGGGCCACTAATTCTGTCTCTTCGCGCAGTTTTATACACAATCCGAGCACGCGGTCGCCTCCAAAACAGGAAAACCTCAGAGGTTTTGTTCTTTCTTTTCAAAAAGGAACAAAGGCAGTTGAGCAATGTTTTGAAATCACTCTGAAATGAGAAGCCCAATGTTGTTTCTATCATCACAACGAGGAGGGCTTTGAAGCTGGTAAAACAAATGAGCAAACAAGACCTATTATAATAAATACAAAGTGTGGACAGTGAACTGAATCTCAAAACACAGAATGAGTGAGTTTTATCTTGGAACTCACCGATAGCTTCAATGATCAGAGTGTACGAAGCCTGGGTCTCTCTGTCCAGTCCGACCACAGTCCGGACTATACCATCCCTGAAGCCAACGCTGAATTTACCGTCCTGATTACCGCCTGTAATGCAGGCAAAACACATACTAATAATACTTATGATAAATGGATGCAGGACACTGTATCAAAATAAGCAAATGTACGAAAATAAAGCAATAAGAAGGAAACAACACAGGGTAAAAAGGGATGCACTTGTTAAACTAAAAAAAAATTACACCATGAAAACAAAAAAAGTGGAAATCTGCTATTTTAATTGCTGTTAAAAAGACAATAAGATGAGACAAAAAAGGAACAGAACAAAAAAATCACTGTATTGCAAATTAAAAACATTCAATATCAGTAATCTGTTACTGATATTGCATGATTTTTAAGATATACTTTTCTATTGTTTACACTTCCAACAACATTTAGTACACAATTGTATCCCTATAATTTCCTACAAATATGCATCTTTTATTTAAACAAAACATCCAACTGTGTTTTATAATTCCCTTTTTTAAACTGTGGCAGTGATTCCTTCATTTAGAGTAGTAGTAGTTTTTTATCATAATTTCCGCCATTCTTTGGGCAATTTCTTGCTTAAAACTAATGTGTCAATGGTATACTCCTATTTATGACCCTCTTTAGCTCTAATATGGAATAGTCCTGATTTGATTTTTCTTTGTACTTGGTGTGAAACGTTTGAGAATCACTGTGAAGTCTGACCTGTGATGAAGTAGCTGAGTTCAGCGTTGAGCCCGGTGTCATTGTCAGTGCAGAGGAGGCGGGCGACCACGTGGTCTCTGGGTACGCTCTCCTTCAGGGAAACATTGTACAGGCGCGGGTTGAAGGTGGGCGTCTCATCGTTCACATCCAGGACTGACACACAGACAGGGACAGACAGGGGCAGACAGGGACAGACAGGGGCAGATAGGGACAGACAGGGGCAGACAGGGGCAGACAGGGGTGAGGACACATGACAGGTGTACATGAGGACAATAACAATGGCAAAGCAAATCTATAAACTGTATTGAATAATACAATCTCTATACAGTCTTACAGTATACTTGTTTTATCGTTATTTATCATACCATATTAAAGTTAAAGGTTGTACAGTGTTTCAAAACTTTGGTTGTAGAATGTATTAGACAACAGAGGTATGCAGACACTGAAAGATGTGTTCACAAAAAACATAAGGTGCAGGGTAACCTTATTAGTTTTTTAGACATAAGATTTTTAAAGCTGTATATTTTAAAGGTCCCATGACATGGTACTTCTTGATGCTTTTATATGGCTCCTTAAAGGTCCAGTGTGTAGGATTCGTGGCGCATGGGTGGATAGTGGCTATGGCACTTCCTGTTTTAGCTACGGCAAACCTCGAGGGTCACCCGCAGTGTTGGGGAGTAACGGATTACATGTAACGGCGTTACGGTAAAAGGATACAAAATAAAAGTAACTGTAATCCGTTACAGTACAAGAAAAAAACGATGTAATCAGATTACAGGTACATTCATTGAGAATGGGGATTACTTAACAGGATTACAATTTGTGCTGCTGCGTGGTGTTCCGCCATTTCTGCGAGCGGTGTCGGCTGGTTCCTACTGCCTGCCGCGCTCCCGTGTTTCCCCTCCGCACCGTAGTGTCGTAAACTCCTCTCGGTAGAGCTCCCGTATCCTCACCGTGCTGTAGCGTGGTGTTCCGCCATTTCTGCGAGCGGTGTCGGCTGGTCCCTCCTGCCTGCCGCGCTCCCGTGTTTCCCCTCCGCACCGTAGTGTCGTAAACTCCTCTCGGTAGAGCTCCCGTATCCTCACCGTGCAGTCTACAGCTCTTAAGGTAAGCACTGCTACCCTCCACCACTGATAAGATGTAACTTGGCCCAATGCCACCCAGTCGGAAACCAAACGCTTCAGGCCAGTTCTGATTGGTTGGAGGGAGGCCCAGAACTAAGGCAGTCAAAAGTTAGTAAATTTGTGCATTTAGGGCAAACTGCTCATCGTTTCTGCGGTATGGTTTTGGCTTTTCGTCGGCATCCATTACGTAATGACGACAGTCGAGTCGTAGGCCGTTTCCCAATTCACCGACGGCACGCTTGTTAGCGTCCTTGGAACGGGATATGCGTCATATCCGGCGCGACAAGGGCCGTTCCATTCGTTTTTTTCCCCCTGCACCGTCAAGACGAGCTCTGAACGGCGCCGTCGTTTCCATGGAAATCGGGGCGTGGACCAAGTGTGCAAACATGCACGCTCCGCACACTTAAAAGCCCCAGCATGCACAGCGCGGGAGGATATATGACTACAAAGACCGACTCGCCAGCGACATCCACAAGTGAGAGTTGCGACGTCACTATAAAATATACGTACTGGTTCTCCTCACCTACAACTATGCTACATGAAACTCATCATAAACTACACTAAACATGTGTGACAGTAGCCGTAACGGCATAGATCACGGCACCTGTATTACCGTTCACATGCTTTTCCCCTTACACTTCTATATTTCCTTTGCTGTTGTAATGCTGGATATTCTACAGTGTCGCCATGTCCAGCGTTTACTCTAAGCTGCGCACTGTTCGCACATTCTCAGCGCACAAGAAAACTTGTGCAGCGCACTGTAAATCAGGGATGAAAGAGCTTTTTATTCAGCCGCGGGGCATTTTTTTTTTATATCTGCAAAGTGCGAGCCGCGCGGGGGGTGCATTTCGGATGTGGAGTTAGTGTGTTTGCTCAGAAACATTAAAAATTAGGGGGAACATTGGCCATGTCCCAATTCCAAGTATTACTAGTCGCAATAGTATAATATTTTTGTCTTTAGGGAACAAGGAGCAGACCACCCAGCTCATTGAGCTGAGGCGGGACCTGTTCAATTTCGCAGGCGGCCATGTGAGAAACGTAGTGCACTAAGGACAGAGCGAGTGTGCGCCGTCTCGACGACAGACCGACGGCATCTGAGTCTAAAATGTGATCTAGTGGTAAAGTCTTTGCCTGATATCAAGAGACCCGTGTCCAATCCAATGTGTGAAACCTGACAGCATTGCTGGTCTAAAACAGTGATTGTGTAATTTTACAAGCAAGGGTGTCATTGTAAATGTATGAAGTACCGTAATGCAGTTAGCTGGCAGTCAGTGGCTAGAACACTTGACATTGGGAAACTGTGTGAAACCTAAACATGCGCCATAGGTAAAATCCTCCAGCTTAGGGCCTGACCAAAGCATAAATAACAAAACAAATCATGGGGATGGTCCCCGGGTCAAATATAGAAACAACTTCTCCTGTGCGAGATCAATAAAGGTCAATCTTCTAATCCTTGACCACTGTAAGGCGCTTTGTGCTACAATTTTGTATGAAAAGCGCCTTATAAATGTTTGATTGATTGTTTGATTGATTGAAAATCTTACAAGTCTGGTGCAGGCATCTCTTCTTGTGGACCTCCTGTGATTGCCTGTCAGCAATTCCCTCCCAGTTTAGTACTCTTTTAAGGTTCACACTGTCAGTTCTCACAAATAAAATGTTGAACATGGGTTTAATGCTCATTTAAACTTAAGTAATCCAAAAGTAATCCAAAAGTAATCAGTTACATTACTTTGTAAAAGTAATCCAAAAAGTTACAGTACAATTACATTTTAATCAAGGTAACTTGTAACTGTAACGGATTACATTTATAAAGTAACTTACCCAACACTGGTCACCCGGACGCGCCGTAGCGGACAGCTCGCGTACCCGCGCGCGCACCCGCCGCGCACCCGCCGCGCACCCGCCGCGCACCCGGCCGACAACAACGGTATTAATAAAACGCGGTCTCCCGTTCATTTTTTTTTTTTTCTTTTCGCATGAAAGCACACATTCCCGATCGTGTACCATGATAATCTACATATCAAATGAAACCTTACAGTCTCCTCTATGCAATTCATTTCCCGGCACAACAATCACTCCCTGAGCACATGGGGCTTTTATGGAAAAGCACAAAACAAGGTTCACTTTGCTTACCTTTGAAGGCCTTGCACAGGTCAAACTCTGTATTTCACCACAAGCTTGGTATCAATATGTCCGTAAGGATCCAGCGAATAAAATCCAGTCAAACAATTTAGTCCAAAACACGTGTTAGATCCATTACGACGTGTGATACAGCAGCATGCTTGTTGTTTACCCAAAACCACGAGCCTCCCCCCACCCCACCCGCACCTCTCTCCCTCTCTCCTTCTCTCTTGCGCAGTGTGCCGAGCGCTCCGCCTGCTTTGCCTCCGGTGCTACCACGAGCCTTGCCGAAGGCGAAGGCGGAGCCCAAATGTCCTTCTGCGGCTCTCGTATTCAAAATGGCTGCCTCTATATGGGGAGGATCCCCCTTTTATGTGACTATATCTAAGTCCAAAAGAATACTTTGATTTCATGATGGAAGTGAAAAGGCTTGAAAAACAATGTATTTTTGAATGGGTATCTTCAATTTCGGTAATTAACGGGTAAAAATCTTACACACTGTCCCTTTAATGGTTCCCTAATACTGTAAATGAATCCTTCTTCAAAATCAACACTCAGTGCATGAGAAACAGAGATAAGATGAGAAAGAGTAATTTTTCTCTCTCTGAACAGGCCATTATGGGCGTTGTTGCTTGAATGCAAATGAGGAGGACAGAGATGGCCTATAGTAGAGGGTGGGGGCGTGGCCAAACTCTCCGCTCTCAGCTGATCCATTTCCGCGTTTTTGCGCGGAGAAAAGATGAGAAGCCTTCCATTGAAAAATAAACACATTTCCACAGAAAATAAAATTAAACCACTGCTGTTCAAAGGTCCAGAGGCTCAGATAAAGGACTTCCGAGCCTAGAAACACTCGGACGTGCCTCCAAGCAAATAAAAAAACGCATTTTGCATTGCCTAGCGCATTCGCGGTCCAAACTCTCTGGGCGTGATTTACAGAGACGCTGAGTAGACACAGACGGGGAGTGGAGCTGCATTTTTCGAGCTGATGTCAATAAGGTGCCTTGTTGAGAATCGCCCGTTTGAGCTGTGTTTTTTTCTAACGCAGAAAAGGACCGCAAATGCTCAGTTTAGACATTTCGCAACTTTTAGCCATGGGGGGGCCCTAAACACTGTAGGGGAGCTCACATTAACGTTCAAAAACCTCAGAAAGTGAAAATTTCATGCCATGGGACCTTTAAATGCAGAATTTACACCTGAATAGCAGCACTGAGGTTTGCACATTTTCCATTGTTTCGTTTAATTTAAGCACTTGAGTTTCATGTTATGCATGCCGTAACTCTATTACAAAAATAAAAGACAAAACAATGCCCAAAAGGAGAAGGTATAAAAATGTCTACCTTGCCATCTTTATATATTATAATGGCATTCTATCAACAAACATCTGAGGTGATTTAACAGGCTTGTTATGCTGGATGCCCTTACGGAAACACAACCTATATAAATATCCATATGACTGGAGGGCCCAATGCAACTGATGTGTTATGCCCAGTGACACAACAACATGATATACCCTGGGTTTTAAAGCCGCTACCCTCCCGGTGGGTTATCACTCTACTAGAGCCACTGGAGCCTATATCAAATTAAATGACATTTGTGCTGCTGCTCACCTGACACAGTGAGAGTGGAGGTGGAGGTGCGGGGGAACTTTCCAGCATCATAGGCGATGATCCGGAGCTGGTACTGTCCGATCTGCTCCCGATCCAGGACAGCAGTGGAGCTCAGGACTCCTGTACTCGTGTTTAAGAAGAAGTCCAGACGCGGCATTCCCACCTGCAGTGCCATGGTGATCAGACCATTCCTGTCCTCATCAGGGTCCTCCACTTGGACCTACACAAGAGGGATGGAGTATATGTATGTATAAATGTACAAAAGGCTCTAAATTGTTGTTGTTGTTGTTGTTGTTTTTTATGGAATTTAAACCCTGATTGAGCATTGTATTGCTGGGAAAAGGCTTGATAATTGAAACCACAATGGTAAAGGGAGAAATTCAATGATTTAAATTTCAACAAATACTACTATTACTACTACTACTACTACTATTATTACTACTACTACTACTACTACTACTACTACTACTACTACTACTAATAATAATAATAATAATAATGAATAGTATTATATGATCTTTTGCTACCTCTCAATGCTTTAAATTACCTTATAAACAGAGGAACCTATGGGAAGGCCTTCTGGTACTTCAGCCACAAAAGGCAGATTGAGAAAGGTGGGGTCGTTGTCGTTCAGATCCTGCAGATTGACAAAAACTGTGGTGCTTGAAGTGGCCTGCAGTAGAGGGGTGCCACCTAAAGAGGGCGACAGAGGGACACATAAGTGTGCGTCTCTCTCATGGTCAGGTGAGTTTATTGGAGCAATAAAAAGTTTCATGGTCAGCATAAAACTTGTGGGATTGGGTTGGGAAGGGAGCTAATAGGTGAGGACTGATAGTTTACCCATTTTGAAAAACAGATTTCTTACCAACCATAAAATAATTACGACTATTAGGTATAACTATTAATTTGAGAACTTAATTTGAGGCTTACTTGAGATGCCTTAAAAACTGACTAAGAGAATCAGATAATCTATTCTGATCTGCAGTGGTTAGTATCTAACAAAATACGTCCAAGAATGTGGTAAACGACCAACAGATGGTACATGTGGGGAGTGAAAAGACAACTATTTAATTGTACCTCAAATGTGCACTATGTCACTTTTCCATCACCTGCTTGTCTCTATTGTTATTGTTTTTATTATTATGAGTTATGTTATTGTTTTGCCTGGAATGCTACACAGCATAGCATTAAAAGTATCTTGCATTTATTTTCTCAGAGTTATTGCAAGAATCTCTTGAAAAACTTGGATTCTTTCATTGAGTGGGTACGCCTCTCCACAGATCTAACCTGGAACTTTGCCTGGTGGTACTATGCCTGTCTATATGATAGATAGATATATAAATAAAAGAGTAAAATTTCCTGTTCCCCACTTCTTCTCCTTCTCTGATCAGACATCACACTGCAATACGCATATTATTAGGTGAGCAGTGTTTCCCATACACAAACCAATCTGTGGCGCAGCGCCACTGAATGAAAACCGAGCGCCACAAATTGATTCCGCCTCTTTTTTATTTTTTTTTCAACACGATTCTGGCACGAGAGAGAGAAAGAAAGAGAGAGAAAGAGAGATCAACAGCTGCGCATACATGTCGACACACTTATAAAACACTTTTTCAGCCAGCCCATGCGCAACTCGGACCTCAGTTTAATATTGAAATAATGTACCCGATCTCCTTCCCGTCCCACTTACTTATTGGCTTACATAAAACCAACATCTATTGTATTTAAAACAAAGCGTTACAATGTTGATGCACAGCAGTTGTGGGGAATCTGCTATTGTCGTAGTACTCGAGACTGGCCTTGGCCTCGAGGCCATGGTGTTTTTACGGTCTCGTCTCGGACTCAAGATCATTTGGACTTGTCTCGGCATTGAAGGCGCTTGGACTCGGTCTTGTTACGGACTCGAGGTCTGACACTCGGCGAGTGCAATGAGATTTCATTATGGCCGCTGCTGTCGGGAATAAACTTGTACCGGTGTGCGGGACCGGGCGGGGCTTCTGACTGCAGCCTGTGCGCTCGTCCGGAGCCAAAGGACACTGCGCGGCACGTCACCTCACGCACCCCTAACGTGTGGTTTGTCTGTAACAGCGTGTCCACTCGTGTACCAGTGTGTATCACAGGGAAGGTTAAACATCTTCAAACAATCCACCTGTCCATCTGCCCCACGTCAGCACGCCACTCCTCCCCTTGTCGCGCTCTCGCTCCTTCCGGCGTATGACGCACACAGGCTCCTGCCTCAATGCGCGCTGATGAAAAACTAATCTAAATTTATACTACAGTGTCCGCGAAGTGCAGGCCTAGAGCACATGTGGCTGAAGTTTGCAATAAAAGTGCACCTTCAATCTATTTGTGTTGTGCTTTTGGTTTGGTAAATGTGCAGAGGCTGTTCAATATTGTTGCAAAACCAGCAAGAGAATGTAACGGAAGTTAGGGAAACAGGTTTAAAAATCCTACACACACAGTTTTCTGTAAAGTGCTAGTGGGAGTTGGCTTAAAGAGGGGATTTTCAAACTGTGGGTGAACATTAATTAGATCAAATGGAGATAGATTTATAAAAACATTGATATGTATATGCCAAAATAACTCAAAAATACAAATAAATGTCGGGGGGCATCGCCGTCTGATTGAGGGATCTGGTCAGAGCCCCGAGCACCACACAGTACTTGGTCTGTGGGAAACACTGGTGAGTATAAAGCAGTCAGGCTTAATCTCTGTGTATATAGTTTTAAATTACTCCGGCACATTTGCACAGTGGAAACAGACCGATCCCCTTTTTGCCTAAACACACAGTACTTACGGTCGGCTGCTGATATGATAATTGTCCTCATGAGGGCAGCGTCTCGGGGGTTGGAGCTCTCGCGATCCAGGGTGACTCCACTGGTGCGGATCTTCCCATTATTCCTGTTGATGGTGTAGAATGGGTTTTCAGGACTGATGCTGTACACCACTGTCCCATTATCGCCATTGTCAGGGTCATATGCAAACACCTGGATATAAGAAGAAAAAAACAGTCAAGTGAGATAGGGATAGGCTATACTGACAAAAAATACAATTTTTAAAGTATTTCCATAACAATATTTGTACATATTTGTATATATTGTTAATGCATTATTTGAGGTTTAAGTATAAGAGAAATAACAGTAAAATTCAAATTTTGCATCTTTGACAAAAATCACAATATAAATGATCACATTTTTATACAGCGCTTTTCCACCTTCAAGGCGCTCAAAGCACTTTACATCAAGGAAGCACTCACCCATTCACACACATATTCATACAGCAGTGTACACAGACACAGGCAAAGTGTCTTGCCCAAGGACGCAATGACAACATTTATCGCACCACCAGCCTGTAAGGCAGTGGATCTGACTGCTCAACCAATTATCTAATAATATAATCAATAATATTTTAATGATCTGCCCACTTCTAAATCAAATATATTTGTGATCTTTAGTTTAATTTTAGTCTGAAAGATTTCCCTGTTTTCCCAATTGCACTCATTGGTCCCAATTTGGTCCTGAAATAGACTTAGGCTGGTTCTGTTCAAGTCCAGGTTTAATTAAGTTCATGTACAAGTTCTGTGTTTTAATCACAGTTTCGATGGTGTGCCACACACACACATGTAATAACATGAACAAACTGTGTGCTTGAATTTTTAGTATTAGTTAAGTAAGCATGCATCTCAGAATATATTTTGTAAAGAACCAAACTACAGAGCTAACTTACATTTTTAGCAGATATCTGTGGTTTGGGCATTACTTTAATTGCACCTTTAATACATTTTTACTAAGAATTTTTACTAAATCCTCAACAGTTGTGGAGCCTGATAAATACACATACAAACAAGTTACATAATTATAATGTGACCAGTAGCCCAATATGGCACAGTCATGGTTTAGTGTGAAGTCAGCAGCCACGTCCCAGAACCCAGCGTCATCATGGAGCTCATTCTTAAGTCTTAATCTTGAATATTCATTACATGTATAATCTAGCACTGGTATGTGCACAATGCTTTAGACTGTTTTTTTTTTTTAAATCCACTTTTAGTAACAGCTAAGCATGCATATGTTTCAGAACATGTACTGTATTGTAGAGAACCAAACTACGGAGAAAGGAAGCTTTTGACCAGATATTTGCTTTCCAGTTTTCATTATGATAAATTGTGCCACCCTGGTAAATACATATATGTGCAATTACAGATGAGTCACATTGTTATAATAATGATAATTAGCCCCATACAGAACAGCAATGGTTAAGTATGAAGTCAGCAGTCCAGTCCCAGCTCTCAGCATCGTCATGGCACTTGTTCTAAAGTCACTCTCGTATCCATCAGACATAGAGAAAAATGACCCTGTCTCTCCTCTGTCACAAAGTGCCGATGGATAACGAATGTATGAGGCCTCCAGCTCGGCTAAAACACAGGCAGATTTTTAAAGAGCTGATCAATTATTTATTTGGCTGACTGAAAATTGCTGGAAACTACTTAATTGGTCATTAGAGGAACAAAGGTTTTGCAGGTATTTAAAAATTAAGGGACATGTTAGGTAGACGTCTAGTGGGCACATTGATCGCAAAGACAAAGTTATGTGATATAAGGAGTTCCACCACAGCCAGGCCAAATAATCAATGGCAGCTATAGAACAGAGCACATTAAAAGATGGAGACAAAATAAATCAAGTTTTTTTCTATTGAACTGTAGCCCATAGCAAAGGAACTATTGGCTAAAACATATCCTATACTATAGACAGTATAGCATAGTGAAGTAGCCTGCAGTTGCATGAAGGTACTTAGACTTGGGAAGCAAGACCGGAGAATTTATTGAAATGCACATTTTTCACATGTTAAATGAAGTGTCATGCATACGGCATTATACTATGGTTATATTAAAATTATTATTGAAACTAGACATTCATTTGAACAAGAATCAATACTTAAATAATTCACACACAGGACAGACTTAGTATACATAATAGGACAGACCTTTCCTCAGTAGTTTTTAAATGGTTGGGATAGAACTAGGTTAAAAGCACATGGTAATATTCTGTCTGGGATCCAGAATACACACTTCTGCAAAACTTTAAAGGTCATATATTATGCAAAATTGACTCCTGTGAGTTTTTAGCCATGTTACACACTTTACCTCAAAGACATACCTGCGCAATTCCAAGTCTGAAATTACTGTACGGACTTTAAAAACACAGAGGAGCTATTAGAGCAGGGGTCTTAAACTCAATGAAGTTATATTATAATAATTATAAATAGAATATGTTATAATCATAATATACTAGAAGACTATACAGGGAGTCCTCGGGTTACGACGTAGATCCGTTCTTAAGACGCGTCGTAACCCGAATTTCGTCGTAAACCGGATTTTGCCTTTGATCTTCCAACCAAAGCACCAATAACCTTTCCATCTCAATAATTAGACCACTACGCTGCTTGGTTATCACTGCCGCTTTCATAGGAGCAGATCAGAGCCCACATCAGGTACTTCCGCCCACATTGGGCACACACATGAGGCTGTCTTCTTCTCCCTACAACCACAACAGAGCGTATTCTTGCGCCGTGCGCCGCGCGCCGTTCGTGTTTGTTTACATCTCTTACCACGCTAAACCGCGTAAGACGGAATGACGCGTAATATATACATATTTTTTTTAATGGAGGCGCGTTCGTAACCACGAAACGTCGTAACCCGAGACCGTCGTAACCCGAGGACCCCCTGTATTATTGTATATTGCAAGACCCTCATGGGGATAAGAAAAGAATAGGCTAATAAATATAAAATATAGGTTAATAAAAGTAATATTCATGATTTATTAGAGGCTTTTAAGCAGTATTCAAAATCCTAAAGTGTCTCTGTGCTGTTTTCAGTTCAGACATATTTTCAACCAGAGTTCTGTATTCTGTAAAGACACTTTGGCAATAATAGCTTTAATAAAACCTTGCATATTAAGTACTGTACATGCGATGTACAATACAGTGTGATGTAAATTACTTCTCTCCCCATCTACTGTAACCTTAGCTCCTGAGGCTGCTCCTCCAGCTTTGACAGTCACTCCCGTCTGTTTCTGAAGCTTCTGTTCTCACAGTCCATGTGTGTCCATTTCTTGGAGTAAGTCTTAAAGTCTGTGTAGAAGCGCTGTCTGCCCCTCTCACTCTGTCCTGCTGTTTGTTTTCTGCTGCTGCTGCATTGGCAATGGAGGAGGGGCTTAATTGCATTATGGGAACTGTAGTTGAAATTGTCAGTTGTTGAGCTAAAATACAGAAACATATGCTTGAAAATAACCAGAACACGAAGAAAATGTTCTCAGTTGCACAATTGCTCAGTTGAATGGCCAATAATAACATAATAAACTTTTGTCTAGCTGACAAATTGAATTTCTCCTTTCTTTCCACAATTGTATTATTACAAACTTCTATGGATTTTCTATCATATGTCTCCTTTAATATTACTGAATTGAAAATACAGTGAAATAGCTTCTACAGATGCTTGCATTTTCCTTTCTCTCATCTTACACCACAACATATATGTCCATGTTGGTGAAGTAACAACATTATAATATATTTACCAAACTCCAAACTCATCTGTTCAGACTGGCCTTTTCACTTCAACTATAACTGCACTGTCCTTTTAAATATTTTAAATGTTTTACTGCTTTAAATGTTTTATTGTTTAAATGTTTAACTGTTTGTTTTTAACTGTTTGTTTTTAACTGTTTGTATTTTAACTGCCTATAATGTATATTATACTTGTTGTAAGGTGACCTTGAGAGTCCAGAAAGGCACCGAATAAATAAAAATGTATTATTATTATAACATGGCCTAAAGCTCGCAAGAGTAAATATTGTGTAATATAGGTCCTTTAAATCAGAGCTGATATGCTCTCGGTAAACATAATAATATGAATATAAAAGTATCACGTGGCCTCACGTAGAATAAACTTGAATGTAAAGTGTAGTCTCATACATTTTATTAGGGCTGCATGATATTAGATAAAGATATTTGATAACTATATGTTATAGTGCAAACTATATCATTGCAATATTTTAATTATGACACAATAAGTTAAGCAAAATTAAAACAAAAACTTATACTACGACCAAACTGGGTTAAAGGAGTGCGCAATAAGGAAATTGTCAGTAAAGTCTGCCATTTTTGCATCAACTTTTTTCTGCATAAAAAACACGCCATCGCAGTATGCTATGTGGTTGGCATGTGAATTAAAAAATGTGAAAACAAACAAACAAACAAAACTAATCTAATAATCTAATAACATAGCTCAGAAAATATCAATATGGACTCTTTATAAGAAGTAAAAAACAATCTGATAGGACAAACATGTTTGGTTTAGACTTGAGACGCGACGGAGGGTGTGGGGCCCAGACTGCTCCCTCTGTATAAAAAATACATAAATATCATTCTGAATTTAAAAGGCAAAAGAAAATAATTATTTTGAGTAAAAAAGTTTAAAAACATGTTAAAAACATGTCTAAAAATAGTGTTTTGAATCAGAAATCAGTATTGACCATTGTACCTTTTCTTTAGAATCAAAATTTTGCATTGTGAGAGCACTCCTACCAGTAATATTTTCTCTCAACAATGTAGCAACCCATGTTTGTTTTTAGAAAGGTAACAGCAAAAAAATTTCAAGAAAGGTTAGCAAGGGTCAAGGAAAACATATTTATTTATTAGACTCCTTGTATTCATGGTTACCCCAATAATACAAGAGTAGACAAAAACATGAGGTCTAGTTCTGATTTAGTCTTCAGCTCTTGTTAGCTGTCAGCAAATAATCATTACTGAGATTAATGCAAAATATGGCAGATATGGTGATGGTCAACGTTAACAGGCAAGGTGAGTCGATGAAGTGTCCTGGTCAAGGATACGTTAGTAGACATAAGTAATGCTTTGACTGCATTTTGTTTACTAAATGAACTGCTGTCACCCCAACTTCTGGAGTTACTTAGCTTTAAATATATTAATTAACAGTCCGCTAGCATAAAGTGATTTTGGTTTCAGCTTATTTCGAACATTTCTGAGAACAGATATATTATTTTGATTTAAGATGTGTGAAGAGTCCCTCAGTCGTCCAGGTAGAATCCATGATAAAAGAAGAAATTCAATTTGTCAACTGGACAAAGTTTGTTTGGTCGAAAACGTTTTGCCGCTCATCCGAGAGGCTTCGTCAGCTCTAATTAGAATGCTGGTAAGACGCTTGCTTATATCTTGCTGCAGGGAGGAGCTAACTAGCTAACTACTTTCCGAAACTATCTCATTGGTTTCAGTCTTTTGTTTCTCTGGTGTCTAGATTACCATACCTATTCATCCCTACAACGACTGTCTATTATTTTGATTTAAATTGTTAATAGTTATGGCAATGGTCAATTATTTTCATCATTCTGAAACCCATAGAGCACACTCTACATTTTATGCTGGATGTCATTCCAGACTCAACCATTTTGTCAAGTTACCCAGGCTTGAAACTGTCACAAAAAGTACAGTCTACTGGACCCCTTTGGGATGGATTGGGTATTGCATTTGAATCTTAAAGAGGGAGTGCTACAATTCTATGGGGTATTAATGTCCAACACATAACATATTTAAATCACCATCTAACTTCCCTTTCAGAGAGCTATCACATTACAACTGGCATGTATTCCACTAATGAAACTACTACACACTGCATCAGTTTGTGAAGTTGTGAAGTAGAGTATTGTTTTGTATCACATTTTTGTATATTTATAGAAAATTACCATGTGGGAGCATGGGTGTTTTGGAAAGGACCATACTGCTAAACCATAAGGAACGTTCAAATAGGGCCCAGGTGAGATTGCCAAATTAAGCCCTATTCGGACGGGATTAGTTTTATGGGGTGACATGGGGTGAAGTAATAATTACCAGGGAATTTAGTCCTGTCTGGACGCGCCATGTCCGTAAACATAACGGAGTATGTTTGTGAAATTTACAGCGGGTTTCACCTTCTGTAAAACGGTCTGGAGGAATTATCATAGGTAATATTAATCCCGTGCGAATGCGACCCTCAGTAAAGATGTATGTAATATTTCGTCACATCCGTTCAAAGAAATAATTTGCCGCAATTTTCAAACATGAAGGAGCTTGAAGCACTTTGTTTTGCCGGCAAGCAAAATGATCTACCGGTACTCTCAAACAAACGCACACATCGACCAATGAAAAAGCCCAAGAGGTATAAATCAGTCGTCAGAGGCATGAAACTTTTAGGTAATGTATGCTCTATTATTAGTCCTGATTATGGGCAATAATTTGCATAGTTCGCTAATATTTCACATAGGCTAATCATGACTTCTCTATCTTCAGCTGATGCTTTATGCCCTGCCCCACCAAAACGTGCACGGCGACAAATACATGACGGCAGAGCGTAAACAAACTCCTCCCATGTCAAATAAATACTACGGACATTTCTTGTGTGAATGGGGCCATTTATATTACAGAGGTCCTGTGATAGACCGACATTACTCTACATCCCCCTGTAAAACTAATCCCGTCCGAATAGGGCTTTATTCACACATGCATGAACAACATATAAAACCTCTTTCAGCATGTTTTTGATAAGGAAACAATATAACATTGTAGAAAGCTCAAAAAATCAATTCTGCATACCCCTCTTTAAAGTAATATTCTTTTTTTTTTACTATTGGTGTCTTCAAAACATTTTGTCGTGGATTGTTACAGATGATGTGGACTTGTGTGTACAATGGAAATGCCTGCAGTGGGGTAGAGGAGCTTGGAGATTTGAGAGGGCTGATCCCTGCTCCGGGCACGGCAAACAAATTCACCGGCTCACTGGACAGCTCCAGGTAGGACACAGCAGGTTGCCTCTTGTCTCCATGGAAACGCGGGACAGGATTGGGGCTAGACTTGGGGCAATTACAGATCTGCAAGGCTGGGTGGGCCAATTTATTGAAAAACTGGTCCAAGGGGGGTATCTAGTGTCTGTGCACTGGGGGTGAACGGTCACAATCACTATGCATTACTTAAGTGTATATGCATCTGCACCATGGAGGAGCTCTGAAGACTGAAACAGAGTCAAACTACCGCAATGCTAAGCACAGATAGGGTTAATTATAAAAAAAAATAATTTTCATAGGTTCAAGTCTTGCACAAATATTCGTTTTTAGACAACACAGTTGATTTTAATTTTAAACGACTCTTTCTGCATATTTGTTTAGCTTTTTTATTTAATTATTGACATATTACATTATTGGCAAAAGGAGAAATTCAAGTTGTCAAAAAGTTTATTTGGTCGAATACGTTTCGCAGCTCATCCAAGTTGCTTCTTCGGTTCTGACTAGAGTGCTGGTGGACACTGCTTATAATTCCTTGCAGGGAGGAGCTAACTACAATGAAATTACTTTGAAACTATCACACCTATTTGTTTACAGTTTCTGTTAGTTAGGTAGGCCTATTAAATATGCAGTGGGAGTGTGGGGTCTTTTCAGCAGAACCATTCAGGGCCATAATGGATGTTTTCACTCCTCTGGACCTGACCTGGCTAGTCCTGTTGTTTTTCTTTGTTTGTTTTGATTTAGGTTTAAGGATAGAGTTATAGATGGGAGACAAATGATGTCCGACACCTCCATTTCAAAGGAGTGGCCCGTGGCTTCTAGGTGGAGATGTACGGAAGATGAAGGTCTGCTATGACACGCCCGTCTGTGTTGTACATCCTCGTGTGAAGTGGCTGTTTTGTTTCTCCAGTGTAGCGTTCACTGCAGTCTTCACTACACTGAATGGAGTAGACCACATTGCTTTGTTTGTGGCTCGGTGTTTTGTCCTTTGAGTGGACCAGTTTCTGTCTTAACGTGTTTGTGGGTTTGAAATACACTGGGATTTCATGTTGTCTGAAAATCTTCTGTAGTTTTTCAGAAACGCTGGCCAGGTAAGGAATAGTTACACTCTCCTGGGTTCTGATTCTCTGTTGTCTTGTTTCTTGTCCTTGTCTCTCATAGTTTTGTTGAAAGCCTATTTAGGATATCCACAAACAGAGAGGGCTTTCTGCACATGTTCTTCCCTCTGTGCTTGTGGGAACCACTTAGGCCCTGTGTTGTAATGTCCGAATAACTCCCAGTTTGTCCTGGTGTGAATCAAAAAGCAGGTATTGATCAGTGTGTGTGGGCTTCCTGAAGACCTCTACTTACGCCGGTCTACTCCCATTGTTACGGCACAATCTAAAAAAGCTAATGTGTTGTCCTTGGCATCTTCATAAGTGAATTTGATGTTCGGATCTACAGAACTGATATGTGCAGTAAAAGGTTCCAAATCTTGAATTCTGAGACTTTGAATTTTTGAGAAATTATCATTCACAAAGCGATACCAATGTGTGGGTGAAGTGCCTGGATATGAGGCCAAGGCGCTCTGTTCAAATTGTTCCATGTATAAGTTAACAATGATAGGGGAGCCCGATGAGCCCATTGCACAGCCGTGGATTTGCCTGTAGAAGTTCCCTCTGAACTGATAATAGGTGGTATTGAATTACTCCAAATTGAATTTCTCCTTTTGCCATGGATTCTACCTGGACGACTAAGGGATTCTGCACATAATTACATTATTAATATGCTAGTTTTAACCACCACTGTAGCAGTTTTAGCTTTTTTTTTCTCGCTTTTTGTATCGCTCTGAGATTCCTTATGAAAACTGCATTATAAAGAAAATCTATTATTATTATTGTTACATTTTAAAAGTTTGCATTTCTTCAAAACAGAAAGTTATTCTTATCATGTCATACAACTTCTGACTGCTGTTTTTACTTTAAATAGTCTCTGTTTTCTTTGTAATGTGTCAGATGTACGTGTCATGTCTCTTAGGTCTAATGTTTAATGTCTTGCAAAGTGTAGTGTCTGTTGTTGTCTAACTGAATGCTTTTACCTGTCTTAGAACAATGGATTAAATTTAGCTTTTGTGCTGCTACTAATGCTGTACTTCAACTGTCTGACACACCTATCACTTATATTAACACATCAGTCCTCTCTAGACCACTATGACTTCTTTCAGTGTATCACAAAAAATCTTGAAAAAAGTTTTTGAATGGATTGAGAACATTGGGTGATTTTTTTGTGTGTTTCTTTCTAAGACATGATTTGAAATTCTCCAACTTTGTCGTAAGGAACATCCTGCTCTGTGTAGATGAAAGGCAAGTAATGTAGTATGTAGTGGTGGGCATGCTGTATTGAAATGAAGCATAACAATCACTATGCATTACTAATGTATGCATTGGCTTTAGCAGGGAAGACCTCTTTAGATAACAGATTGAAACCGCCCTAATGTTTAGCACCTATTAGCAATCCTCCTCCCCCCCTCTTTCTCTCCTTTATAATTTCTGGATTGGGTCTTAAAATGTGTTCTTCCTCCCTTTTCTGGCTGGAAGCTGAATAATTATCTATGCATATGACTGCGGGCTACATTTTAATTAGCAGTTGGACTCCCTTAATTAGACTCACTGACGTCTCCTTAATTAATGGACAATCAAGGCGTAATTAACAACAGCACACAGCCAAAGACACCAGCAGGACAATAAGAGAGTTTGGGATAAAATGACTGTGTTTATTCTGTGATGACCTATGCAATTATGTCACATGAGCGGAGATGGTAAATGAGAAGCCATATACATTTAACCTTCATGAACTACTTAAAATTGGCTCATTTCTACGCCATCTTAAGTATGGTGATCATTATAAATCATGCATATAGTTTTGGCAAACGTTTGAATTTAATTAGGAACTTCTGACATTAGACAAACCCTATTACTATATTAATGACATATATTTAAAGGTCCTATATTAAGCAAAATGTGCACTTGTGAGCTTTAGGCCATGTTATAATGTTGTTACCTCCTCAAAAACATAACCGGACTTCTGTTTTGTTTCATTCATGCATTTGAATAACCCTTTATTATTCATATATCTACATTTCCAAAGCTCAAAATACTCTGTTCCGCCTTGTGATGTCATGAAGCATATTTTTAATAGTTTTAATAGTAGTTAATAGCTACTTTTTTCTTAGAGATCGAAAATTCCAGGGCTGAAATTATCCAAATATTTCCAGTGAAGATGAATGGAGTTTAAAAAAGAGCTGAGCAATTCCTGTAAGAACTCAACCTAAATATGCAGGTTTTGTGTGTTAAACATGTGTGAATGAAACAACACAACTCTAAGTCAGTTTTTGATGAAGAAACAACATTATAATATAGATCAGAAAATAGCGTAATATGGGCCCTTTGAAGAATTTGTGGTGCATAAATCTAAACAGTAGTCGACTTACCGATATAACATCAGTGTTTATTGGACTCTTTTCCACCACGTTGGCGTAGTAAGGCTCATCTGGCCACTTGGGGGCGTTGTCATTTATGTCCAAGACTGTGATGTTTACCTGCACAAAAGAAGAAGTACAGTGAACCCTCGTTTATCGCGGGGGTTAGGTTCCAGAAATAGCCCGCAATAAGTGAAATCCGCGAAGTAGGACAATTTTATATTTTACAATTATTCTACATGTTTTAAGGCTGAAAACGCTTCACCAGACACATTATACACCTTTCTGAGACTGGTATTAACATTTTTCTCTTGTTTAAACACTCAAACTTTTGTAGATTTTCATTAAAATATATTAATAGTGGGGGGGGGGTGGGGGGGCACGTGACACGCGGACACGTGCGCGCGGACACGTGTGCGCGGACACGTGCGCGCGGACACGTGGGTTTGTTTTGGTACCACATATCCATGCCATGTGCGAAAGTCGAGTGGAAAGCGACCTGGATATCATTTTGGGCAAGACTCAAGCCAATGCTAACAGTGCCAAACCGCTAACAGACGCCTCTGAGCACCAGTCCTCACCACAAGACCAGGTAAGACTAACCCGCGCTCAGTTGGTTGCATTTCACCCCGGCTCCAAAATCAGACCGCTATCAATGCGTCGCCAATACTTCACAGCTCTCTAGGACGGGGTCGGGTTCGTGAGGGGAAAAGACCCACTGTCTCCTCTGTGCGCGCGAGTGTCCTCCCCCCCTGCGGCTCCCCCGGACGCCGCGCGGCCAGGCGCCAGGCCAGTCCATGTTGATTCTTGGCTCTTCCATGGTCCGGCTCGCACTCAGTCTCTTCCATGGCTCGTGCAAGTAAACAAAGGCCACACCTCCTGTCACCCAGGCGCTCTCGTGAAGGACATCAGAGACTCTGTCCCTACCATCCCTGGTCTAGACCTGGTTTAGTCCTGGTTTAGACCTGGTTTAGTCCTGGTTTAGACCTGCTTTAGACCTGGTTTAGTCCTGGTCTAGTCTCTTAGCTAATCAGGGCGCAGGACAGAATGTTACACTGTAAAAAAAAGTCACACTATAAAAAAAATTGAAAAAAAAAAAAAAAAAAAATTGGAAAAAAAAAATCCGCGAAACAGCGAGGCCGCGAAGAGTGAACCGCGATACAGCGAGGGTTCACTGTATGTCATTCTTACATGCACCAACTGAAAACAAGTCAAGACAAAACAACCTTTGAGAGGGATTAAACCAGCTAACATCAGGTTAGAAGGCAACCTAGCTTAACCTCCTATGCCATGTCACTACTCCATTAAAGGTCCCATGGCATGAAATTTTCACTTTCTGAGGTTTTTGAACGTTAATGTGAGCTCCCCTACCCTGTTTAGCCCCCCCATGGTTAAAAGTTGCGAAATGTCTAAACTGAGCATTTGCGATCCTTTTCTGCGTTAGAAAAAATCAGAGCTCAAACGGGCAATTTTGAACAAGGCACCTTATTGACGTCAGATCGAAAAAAGAAATGCAAATGCAGTTCCACCCCCGTCTGTCTGTACTCAGCGTCTCTGTAAATCACGCCCAGAGAGTTTGGACTGCGGAGGAGCTACGCAATGCGAAATACGTTTTTTAATTTGCCTGGAGGAACTTGCAAGTGTTTCTAGGCTCGGAAGTCCTTTATCTGAGCCTGTGGATATCTGAAACAGCAGTGGTTTAATTTTATTTTCTGTGGAAATGTGTTTATTTTTCAATGGAAGGCTTCTCATCTCTCCCCCCGTGCAAAAACACGGAAATGGATCAGAGCGGACAGCTGAGAGCTGAGAGCGGATAGTTTGGCCACGCCCCCACCCTCTACTATAGGCCATCTCTTTTCTCCTCATTTGCATTCAAGCAACAACGCCCATTATGGACTGTTCAGAGAGAGAAAAATTACTCTTTCTCATCTTATCTCTGTTTCTCATGCACTGAGTGTTGATTTTGAAGAAGGATTCATTTACAGTATTAGGGAACCATTAAGGAGCCATATAAAAGCATCAAGAAGTACCATGTCATGGGATCTTTAAGAATATTTTAGTTGTTTACTTGTTTCTGGGAATACAGCTCTTTTTTTTGTATGAAAAGCGCCTTATAAATATTGTTTGATTGATTGATTGAAAACTCAATTTCCCTAGCAACTGCGTAGTGTCTCATTTGCAATTTAAAGCAAAATCGTTAATGGTATTGAATATATGTGGATGTAGACTATATAATGAAATTCTTAGCATATAGTTCTGCAATGTATTTTACAGCTCTGGAAAAAAAATAAGAGGCCACTGTAAAATTATCAGTTTTTCTGATTTTACTACTTATAGGTGTGTTTGGGCAAATGGAACATTTTTGTTTGAGTCTATAAACTACTGACAACATTTCCACCAAATTCCAAATAAAAATATTATTGTTTAGTGCATTTATTTGCAGAAAATGACAAATGGTCAAAATAACAATAACAAAAATAGATGTTTTCACACCTCAAACAATGCAAAGAAACAAGATCAAATTCATTTTAAAACAACATAATACTAATGTTTACACTTAAGAGTTCAGAAATTAATATTTGGTGCAATAACCCTTATTTTTAATCACAGATTTCATGCGTCTTGGCATGCTCTCCACAAGTCTTTCACATTGTTCTTGGGTGACTTTATTCCACTCCTGGTGCAAGAACTGAAGTAGCTCAGCTTTGTGTTTGTGTTGGAATTCAACAGACGCTGGAATGGAATGGCTGTAATACATGTAGAGATGTTGATTTCAGAAAAAAATACAGTGGTCTCTTATTTTTTTCCAGAGCTGAATATCATTATATACAGTCATTAGCAGCGAGATGCTAATTAGAATGGACTGGCCAAACACTAATGATTGACAGACGAGTTACCGTGGCGATGCCTGTTTTCTGCTGAGGTCCAACTCCTCCGTCCACCGCCCGTACGATCAGAATATACTCCGCCTTTAACTCACGGTCCAGGAGGGCAGTGGTCGTAATCTCACCTGACAAAAAACAGAAGAAATTACTCTATTAATATGCCTTATCTTTATAGGTTTAATAATTTATGTCCTTAATGCTGAAATTCTTCTCTGTTCAAGCTTGGAAGTGACAATAGTCGCAATGGAAAACGTATTGCGTTGCCTTGCATGTTCCACAGTACGGCATTAAACATAATATCTTACGTTTGTTCAACAAGTGTTTTTGTTGCATTCTGATAGATCACCTCATTGTCTCAGTAAGGCTAGATAAGTTTAATGCCATACTGTGGAAACTTCCAAACAAAGCAATAACATCTCCATGGAGACAACCAGGTGGTGAAAAGTTATGTACTGTACTGTGAATTGATAGAGAAAAATAGTAAGTACTATATAATGCAGTACACAATTTATGAGCCAATTTCTCAAAGCTACAAAAGCCTGGTGGCCTCAAACAACACCTTATATTTAACAACCACGAAGAAAATCTGTTTTAGACCACAATTTTAATATCATCAGAGGGTTGTTTATTTTGATCTTTACTAACTTTCTTTTTCTTATAACTGGTTTCCATCTGTTTCAAGTATGAACAACTATTTGTTTTTAACCATACATTATTTAAAAAGAAGGTGTTCATACTCTACTACTGGGGATAATATAAAACCACATACAACCAGTTTAGCACAATCCTACCCAAGTCTGTCCAGTAGTGACAAAGACACATTAAAATATGCGTATATATCTTGGCATGCGCATTTCCGTAGCAGCACACAGCTCCACAGACCTGAGCGAGAGTTGAGACGGAACTGAGTGGAGCCCTCCAGGGAGTAGATGAGTGAGGCCTGGCCAAACTCCCTCGAGGCGTCCAAATCAGTCGCATTCACCAGCAGCACTGTCGCCCCTGAGTGAGAGGAAAGAGAAAGAGGAGTGAGAGGAAGAGAGAGAGGGGGGTGGGGGCGGGGGTAGAGAGAGATGGAGAGAGTGAGAAGGGGAAAGAGGGAGCAAAAAAGGGGAAGAGGGTGGAGAATTGGTTGGTCGGTTGGATGGTTGGTTGGTAGCACTTTGTATTTTTATAGTTATAACCTTCACTATGAGAAGAAAGGAATGAACGACTGAGAGACCGAGCCTTAAGAGAAATCAGCACTAAAGCCAGGACTAAACCAGGACTAATCCAAGACTAAACCAAAACCAAACCAGGACTAAACAAAGACTAACACTAAAGCCCTATGCGGACGGGATTAGTTTTATGGGGTGACATGGGGTGAAGTAATAATCACCAGGGAATTTTGTCCTGTCTGAACGCGCCATGTCCGTAAACATAACGGAGTATGTCTGTGAAATTTACAGCGAGTTTCACCTTTTGCAAAACGGTCTGGGGGAATTACCTTAGCTAATATTAATCCCGTGCGAATGCGACCCTCGGTAAAGATGTATGTAATATTTCGTCACATCCGTTTAAAGAAATAATTTACTGCAATTTTCAAACATGGAGGAGCTTGAAGCGCTTTATTTTGCAGGCAAGCAAAATGATCTACCGGTACTCTCAAACAAACACACACATCGACCAATGAAAAAGCCCAAAAGGTATAAATCAGTTGTCAGAGGCATGAAACTTCTGCTTGTTTTAGGTAATGTATCCTCTATTAGTCCTGGTTATGGGCAATAATTTCCATATACAGGACTACATTCATACCATACTCCATACAACTGTACAACAAGGCACTTTGTGCTACAATTTTGTATGAAAAGCGCTTTATAAATATTGTTTGATTTGACTTGATTTGATGAACAACTCACCCTTATGTAACAGATAATACTTCCTACAACTGTATACAGCTTGTACTGAACATCATATTTGATACTGTATTTTGCATTTGACTACTTTTCTATTTAAATCTGATGGTACATATATATTTATTACCATTATCTTATGTATATAATTGTGTCTCATCTGACATAGGTCTATTGCTTTTTGGTTGCTATTCCATCTATTATTCTTTTTGTTCTTTTACCCTCTGTTTTATATTGTATATTATATTATATTTGTCTAAGTCTAATTTGCATAGTTCGCTAATATTTCACATAGGCTAATCATGACTTCTCTATCTTCAGCTGATGCTTTTACAGCGATGAATACGTGACGGCAGAGGGTAAACAAACTCCTCCCATGTCAAATAAATATTAGGGACATTTCTTGTCCTGTGTGAATGGGGTCATTTATATTACAGAGGTCCTGTGATAAACCGACATCAGTCTACATCCCCCTGTAAAATTAATCCTGTCTGAATAGGACTTAAGACTTACAAAACTAATTTTTCTGATACTTTAAACACAATTTCAACAAAATAAAGGTGTTTTCTCATTTTATATGTCAAATAATCACCTGGGTGTACATTAGAGGAGCTTTGGCCTATTAGAATTCTCCGGTGTCTTGATTTCCAACCACAAAGTAAAATTTGTGGTTATGGCCAAAATGAGAAAGAAAGTATAACATGTTTTGTAAAAGTTTCAATTGGTCTTCTTTTTTTGGTGCTTTCTTTCTTTTTCTACTTGTCTGTAGTCATTGTGCCAAACACTGTGTAAATCAGCTGGCAAGACACGTCACAGCAACATCACATAACTCCTGTGAAGATGACTTCAGACAAGTAGCCAAATAAACAAACTGGTCATTATCATTATCATTATCTTATGTTATCATTTGGATTAAACTGGATTTATAGAGCACTTTTCTACCTTCTAGGCACCCAAAGTGCTTTACATCAAGGAACTACTCACCCACTCACACACACCCATACACCAATGTACGCAGAGAGGGATTACATGTCTTGCCAAAGGACACAAAGAAAGTATTCAAAGAATTGCCAACATTTGGATAAGAGCACAAGCAGTCTACCAAGTGAGCTAATACTGATTAGGAAGAAGTAAATTTGGAGTTTCATGCAACTGCTATTCATTTATTATACATTTATAGAAATAGCAGATTCTAAAGCCTAAAACAGTAACTATGACAATGGGGAGAGGTGGCGAAACTTACAGCTTACAGCGTGAGAAGAGAGAATTGAACGATTGGGAAACATAAGAGAAAGAAAAAGAAAGAATACAAGGCAAAAATTATCAATATCTTAAATTTTATCATCCGGATTGGAATAAAGTAAATTTGGATTTCCAACTGCAGCTTATAGCAGAAGCAAACTTTAGCAGAAAAAAACTTTAAAAACTTTATGACAATGGTCGGTTAAACACTACAACCCAGAGAAACAAATATGCAACAATAAATTCAAATACTTATCTAAATATTTGCTGTACATTAACATTTTGATATATTTTTTACAATAACAATATTCAGATGTTATTATTGCAACCAGAAAAATGGTTGAGGATTAAGTATCGTGCAAAAGGTCACAACAGCGCAGGGACATCGGCTCAAAGCCCTGAAATATTATGCTGTAAGTTACAACTTTCACTGTGAGAAGAACAAAAATAAAAGGAAAGACTTGGGCCATGAGACACAGAAAATGGAAAAAAAATACAAGACAAAATGATCATTATCTCAAATTAGATATTTTTGGGAGACTGGGAGAGTAAAAAGCCTGAATCAGAAACTATAGGAATGGTCAGTTACACAGTTTGGCATAAGGCTTAAGGTTTATCGTGGCCGTACCTGCTTGTTAAAGCCTGATCTCGTCAAATCTCAGAAGCTAAACAAGGCAGGGCCTGGTTAGTACTTGGATTGGAGACTGCTGGGAATTCCAGGTGCCACAGGGGGGCATCAGTTGCAAAAAAAAAAGAAGAAAAAAAAACTGTTGTTGTGTCCTTAGGCAAGACACTGCCTAGCATGAAAGTGGTGGGTGAGTGATGGTGGTGGTCGGAGGGGCTGATGGTGCAGATTGGCAGCCTCACTTCCGTCAGTCCCAGGGCAGCTGTGGCTACAATAGTAGCTTACCACCACTGAAGTGAATGAACAATGAACTGTAAAGCACTTTGGGTGTCTTGAAAGGCGGTAAATAAATGCAATTAATGAATTATTATCTCCATCTTGCCCAATTCACAAATGGCAATTTAAAGTCTTCACAACATTTGACTCCAGTCAGCAAGGAGTCTCATCCAACAGAGAGAGAGTTCAAAAGTACAATGACTATATACAAAGTGCGACCAACCTACCAACCAATTAGTCATGCAACTTTTTAATGAAGCTCAGGTTGAAGTATGGTACAGAGGTTCACAGAGCAGGGATTTCGCCTTAGACCCTTAAAAGGTCACGCTGCAAGTTTCTGTTCTGTTGTTTCTGTTCTGTTTCTTTTTATTAAATGTTCTTGCAGCTTTTTGACAGCTTTCTTATTCAAGAAATATAATTTCTATTGTAATTTCACATACATTTATATATATTATATTATATCAGGAGCAGTGGGCAGCTCTTCTTTCAGGCGCCTGGGGACCATCTCCATGATCTTATTGCTAGGCTTGGTCAGGACCTCAGCAGGAGGATTTTACCTATGGTGCATGTTTTGGGTTGATGGGGGAAACCGGAGTGCCCCGGAGGAACCCACCCAGACACGGGGAGAACATGCAAACTCCACACAGAAAGGCCCGGGCAACCCGGGGATGTTAAAATTGATACCTAAAATGTGCATGTACAAATACACGCACAAATGGTTAGTAAATGAGTAACGAAGCATGAAATAATTATGAGTAACCATAATCAGCACAGGCCAATTCATTGCCAGCTAAGAGCTGATTGAGGTGTTAATTAAAGAGTTACTAAACCTGAATCATTATTTATTTGTTCATTAGTTTCACTCACACATGTTTTATAACATGTTTTATTATTAGACTGTCAATATCTTTAAAGCACAAAATGCTCTGTTCCACCATGTCATCAAGCGGAAGTGTTCATGTTAACAGCTACTTTTGACCTTTTGTTCAGTAGAGATGAGCAATTCCAAGGCTGAAATTATTCAAATGATTCTCGTGAAGGTATGGAGTTTAAAAAAAACACAGTGGAGCACTTCCTGTATTGCCACATGACATCACAAGGTGGAACAGCGTTTTCTGTTTGAGAGAAGAACTAAATATACAGAGTTTCTATGTTATTTCTATTCACACATTATGTGTGAATGAAACAAAACACAACTCCAGGTATATTTTTGATGAACAAACAACATTATAACATACTAGATTAGAAAATCACATAATATGGGCCTTTTAAGAGTGCACTCAATAAAGATTTGGGGAAAATTAACATAATACAATGGTCCAGAAACAGTTTTTATGTTTATGTTTTTAAGCATATATTACCCATTGTGACACCAGCATTTAGATTTTACAAATGTGGCAATGTCCAGAACTGTCTTATATTTCCATTGCTTTATAGAGACATGCCACAGATGAACCAAAACACATCAGGCTAATTTCTTCACTGTCCTCGCCCACTGCAGCTCTGATGGCATTGCAGCGAGTGGGTTTACGGATTAGTGGATTATCAGCTTGTTTGGCAAAGCCTCTTCTTGGCACAGCACTGATCAATATCCAAGTGGGCACAGAGAATACAAGTTATGACAGGCAAAAGAGAGTAGCTAAGAGAGGCTAGCCCGAAGCTAAGCCCTGCATCCCGGATCCCTCTGTCCCTATAGCCTTCTTCTAAAACTTGCTAAGGTCCAAGCCGCTCAGCCTTTTCTGTGAGAGACATTTTGAGTAGCCAGTTCTGTCGGATCTCCAAAAGGAACAGGGCGGTCAAATATGTAATTTTCCTCCAGAGCCTTGAAATTAATCTATTGTTTGGGATAGAAGAGTTTCCGAAATGCATAAGAATGAATGCAAACACCACTTTTTGCTTTGTAGTTGCTAGATCTGCATTCCGGGGCTGTGCAGTTAAAAACATTATGCAAAACCAAAACAAGTCAAGCAGTAGGAAGGAATAATACAGAGAAATAACCCCCAAAGAAGCCATTTCTTTTTGTCGTAAAGTATAAAGAGTGATTTATGGGCACTACAATGAGATTGGAGTGTATATAAATTGCAGGTTCATTGTTGAAAATTCAATGTAGAAACTTAACCACAACCCCGATAAGAGTAAAGTGACTCACCCGCGTTAATGTTTTCGGGGATTCTCACAATGTAGGACGGTTCGCTGAAGGTTGGTGGGTTGTCGTTCTCATCCTAAACAACAAAACAAACAAAAATAAGCAGTACAAGTTGTAAGTGATATGCAAATGTGTCGAAGATAATGGTCTCCTATGGGTGCTACATTGTTGGATTTATGCATTTGTTTTTAAGCTCCTTCCTGTGAGGTGGGAGAAATAAGACATTGTTTTATAATGACTTGTTATGGATCGAGGAGTAGTCTTGTACATTTAAACTCACTGATAAATTTACCCCTTAACCAGATAGTTAAAGGGTAAATACTTCTCTAGGCATCTACAAGGCAACAATCAGGCAAAAACATTTATTGCTTTATCGCCCCCTTGTGGTAGGAATAATCATTAGATGTACAGCTCTGGAAAAAAATAAGAGAGCACTGCATTTTATTCTGAAATCAGCATCTCTACATGTATTACAGCCATTCCATTCCAGCGTCTGTTGAATTCCAACACAAACACAAAGCTGAGCTACTTCAGCTCTTGCACCAGGAGTGGAATAAAGTCACCCAAGAACAATGTGAAAGACTTGTGGAGAGCATGCCAAGACGCATGAAAGCTGTGACTAAAAATAAGGGTTATTGCACCAAATATTGATTTCTGAACTCTTCTTAAGTGTAAACATTCGTATTATGTTGTTTTAAAATGAATTTGATCTTGTTTCTTTGCATTGTTTGAGGTCTGAAAACATGTATATTTTTGTTTTTTTTTGACCATTTGTCATTTTCTGCAAATAAATGCTCTAAACGATAATATTTTTTATTTGGAATTTGGGGGAAATGTTGTCAGTAGTTTATAGACTCAAACAAAAATGTTCCTTTTACCCAAACACATACCTATACATAGTAAAATCAGAAAAACTGATAATTTTGCAGTCGTCTCTTATTTTTCCAGAGCTGTATATAGTTGTGTTTTGTTTCATTCCCACATGTTTAACACACAAGCATATTTAGGCTGATTTCTCTCAAACTGAATACACTCTGTTCCACCTTGCGCTGTCATGTGGTTATACTGAAAGTGCTCCACTGTTTATAAACTCCATACACCTTCATTAGAACCATTTGAATAATTTACAAAACGTAGCTGTTAACGTGAACAATACTGCTTCATGTCGTTACAAGGTGGAACGGAGCATTTTGAGCTTTGGAGATGTGGATAATAATAATAATAATAATAATAATAATAATAATAATAATAATAATAATAATAATAATAATTCATCATAATAATAATTTATACAGCGCCTTTCATGACACCCTTGTAAAGACATGAAGCAGCTTTACAGTTCATTGTTCATTCACTCCACAATTGGTGGTGGTAAGCTACTTTCTGTAACCACAACTGCCCTGGGGCAGACTGATGGAAGCGAGGCTGCCAATCTGTGCCATCGGCCCCTCCGACCACCTCCAACACTCACGCACACACCACTTTCATACTAGGCAATGTGGGTGAAGTGTCTTGCCTAAGGACACAACAACAGTTTTTGCGACTGGCGCCCCACTGTGGCACCTGGAATTCCCAGTGGTCTCCCATCCAAGTACTAACCAGGCCCTGCCTTGCTTAGCTTCTGAGATCTGACGAGATCAGGCTTTAACAAGCAGGTATGGCCATGAGACTAATACTGCAGGGTTACTCAAACACGTGTGAATGAAACAAAACAACATTGGGAATGCTTTTGAGGAGGAAACAACAGCATTATAACATGACTTACAGTTCACTTTGCTCATCTATCGCCCACCTCTTGAGAAATCCCCAAATATTTTAATAGTAATTGTCAACAAGGCCTAAAAAGATGACAGTGAATTACCACACAATTTATTTTAAAGCATTCTTTGGCTTTTGGCCATTAGCTTTTCACATTCACCTCCCACTCATCTGGATGTGTGGCTGTTCACTGATCCCCACTGTGTTTGCACTGTGACACATTAGCACTTAAACCCCAGTCAGTGCCTATTATCTCTCTGGTTTTACACTGGTGCAAGGCTTTTGTGCCTCTGTAACACTGTTGGAGACTGATAAACCCCCGTGGAGCCACTTATAACAATATGGCGGACAGCAAAGAAGGCACATGTCTCCCTCTCGGCCTCCACGTTTCAGCATACACCTCATTTTTTTACACAATATTACTCCCTAAAGTGGGATATGGATAGATATATATGAGCCCAAAATACCCCAGCAGGATGCATTCATTGCTCGATGTGCTGTGTCCCACTGATGAATAGTGGTTTCGGAGTATAATGGGCAGATAACAGGGGACATAGGTCTACAGTTTGTGTAATCTGGCTGCTCATTACTGGTGCCATTTATGTTGTATTTGCATTATCACACAAAAGGTCAACAGTCTATTAATGTCAATGGAAATTAAGGTACACATTTAAATGGTGACAAAATGCAAATGTTGTATGTTAAAATATCATATATCTTAATCTGATCACAATTCAATACAATGTGAAGCTTAGTAGCAGAAAAAAAGATTGAAATATGTCCAGTAAAATTACCCAAATAAAATAGTATTGTTAAAATGATAAAATATATATATATATATATATATATATATATATATATATATATATATATATATATATATATATATATATATATATAAATAATAAAATAAAATAAAATTACACCATTTAAATCCAACCCAGGTAAAATGATTGCACTATAACATTCTTTATTAAAGGTGTGCTATGACATTTTCTGCTACCTGCCTGTCTCTATGAAGCTATGATGTTCCACAAAAAAGCCCTGAACCTTTATCAAGCACTCAGTTTAAAGGGCCTAAAATACGTTATTTTCTGATCTATGTTATAAAATTATTTTCTCATTGAAAGTTCTGTTTTGTTTCCTTCACACATGTTTAACACACAAATCCTGCATATTTAGATTGTGTCTTCTCAAACAGAAAACTTGTGATGTCATGTGGTAATACAGGAAGTGTTTTTAAACTCCCTAAACCTTCACTAGAATCATTTGGATAATTTGGAAAACTATCACTTTATGACATCACAATGTGGAAGAGCATTTTGAGCTTTGGAGATACAGATAGACTAATAAAGAGTTAAACATGTGCTAATGAAACTAAACACAACTCAGGTATGCTTTTGATGAGGTAACAATAAAATTAAAATTCCCAAGAATCCGTTTTGTATAATATAGGACCTTAAATGCCACATTGTTTTCTTAAAGGGATATGCCACCCCCAGGTCAAACTTGGGCATCTCCCCACAGTCCAGAGACTAAAATAAGTGGGAGAAAGCGTTTTCCTGGTGACCCAGCCATTGTCCGAATCTGTCAGCACTGACTGCAGCGGTAGCTGCAGCTACTCCGCGTAGTAGCTGGAGTCTAACGTCGCCGACGAAAGATTTCGGCCAAAAATAATTAATTTGCTCGATGGTTTTCCCAATTACTTTCTGTGTAGTGCGCATTCATATCGAGTGCAAATAAATGTGCAAATCAACACGGGGGGCTTGACTTGGTCATTTTGGGGTGGGAACTATTTTTCAGTGCGGACAAACACAGCCGACGCACACACCATGATGCGTAACAGGGGAATCCCAGCCCCCACCTTCCCTAAAGAATCCCAGCCTCCACCTTCCGTCTACAAAGTTTGAATGGTCAGTGTGTGGTTGGTTTGGAAGTTAGCGGTTTGGTTTTAGTGAGCAAAGATGGTTAATACGTGTATAGCAAAGGGCTATACACGTTTTCTGCGAAGTTTTCTGCGAAAACGTTTTCTGCGAAAACATGCAGAAGAGATACCTAACAACAATGTTCCACAGAATTCCAAAAGATGTGGAACGAAGAAGCCTTTGGCTGGCAAACTCCACACGCACACCACCAGTTGCTATGTGCTCTCCTTGGCTCATTTGGATCGCCTGGAGTAGTCGTAACATCCAGTTTTCTCTGATCCAAAGCTTGCAACTCCTCTTCAGTGTAGACTGGTTCAAAAAGGTAAGGTCTGGGATTTCGGAAGTCAAAGTCATCATCTTCGTCTGTAATGTAATCTTCCATGTCTTTAATCTCCATTACAACTCGTGTTATCAGCTAGCTAGTGCTGTAGAAGTAATTTGAGCCACGCAGGGAAAGCCTTTGCCTTTGGTTAGGGAAGGTGGGGGCTGGGATTCCCCTGTTATGCATCATGGTGTGTGCGTCGGCTGTGTTTGTCCGCACTGAAAAATAGTTCCCACCCCAAAACAGGGCTCTCAAGTTTTGAAGATTGGTAGAAATTAGATTTCCGAGAACCGGGGTGGGGGCAGGGTTGCGAGTGACTTTTTTTCGCTGAAAACGCGCGCTGCCTGCATTAACTTGCCGATTTTCTGGGCACAGAAGCGCTGTGAATACGGTTGCCAACTTCCTGAAAAAAAATAAGGGACACCTCATCGGCAGGACCGGCCGGCCCGATTGCCTTCACCCTTCGTGGTGTAGTGAATCTTTTTAGCCCATTTTTTGTATGTGTGAAGCGATTTTTTAACTATTTGACTCAAACCTGAATTGAATTAGATGCATATTTGAGTGATATGAACACAGGGAAAATAAATAATTATCAGCAATTTATTTTTAATACAAAATAACAAAATTAACAGAATAAAAGAAATATCTGTCCTGATTAACTTAAAACTGTATAAATTAATATAAACAGGGATGAAAGTGACCAAGCTGAAAGTCACAAATAAGCTAGGGGGGTCCGGGGGCATGCCCCCCCGGAAACTTTTTGAACTCTAGATGCTCTAAGATGCAATCTGGGGTCATTCCAGCCAATAAAAACTAAGATGTCAACCACCCATTTTGGGGGGGAAAATTCCCTTTCCCTCTTGATGATCCCACTTTGCACGACCTTCTCACAAAATGTGACTTGCACTGGACGGAATCAGCTCGGGATGTGTAGTCTGGACAATAGCTGCTGACAGACTCAAGCTCACTTCTAAATGATCATCAGTCATGGTGGAACAGTACTTAATGATCTTCATGTGGGAAAGGCTGACTCACATAAATAAGTTTTCATAAATCTATCTCCATTTTATCTGATTAATGTTCATTTTAATCTTAAAATAAGACAAACAAACTGTACTGCACTTAAAACACTCTGTGCCCTGTTTTTGGACCCTCACCCAAAGTTTGAGAACCCCTTCTTTGATTTTTTTTTTTAACCTGTTTTTTCAACTTCCTACCTGGAGTCACATTCTCTTAGTGGTTTTGTAGTGGTATTTACCAGCCTCTGCACATTTAACCAAACTTTCGTCGGTGACGTTAGACTCCAGCTACTACGCAGAGTAGCTGCAGCTACCGCTGCGGTCAGTGCTGACAGATTCGGACAATGGCTGGGTCACCAGAAAAACGCTTTCCACCACTTATTTTAGTCTCTGGACTGTGGGGAGATGCCCAAGTTTGACCTGGGGGTGGCATATCCCTTTAAACAAAATAGAGAATACTACATTTTTGCTATTCAATAATGTATGACTATAACTGGTATATTTCATATTTTGAGTAAACAATACATATTAATAACACTATATTATTTACTTACAACATTTACATGTGTCTTCAGGTTTACACTGCTGCTGATTTATCATAATAAAGTGTGATATGTAATGTAATGGAGACGTATAGGCTGCAGTGTGCATGCCTAGCAGACTGAGACCATTCTAATACTGGTATATAGACTAGAAATAACCTACAGTATGTTTTATTTTGGGTGGTTTCTTCAATATTTTGCTAGCTCTGGAAGGATTAATTCCTTTTGGTTCTTTGCATGTTTTATACGGTATCTTCTGAACATCTTTTCTCTTCTGAGGTCACCATAACAAAATGTCTGCCAAGTCCATTGTAACTGGCTGCTGATTTTAGGTGGAAGCATAATACATTTCACTACAGTCACTTTTCTATTCAGTCACTATAAAAATGAAATTGTACTTCTAGTAGTTTACCGCTTACTTGTATTATAGATTACACCAGACCTGGGCAAACTGTTCCACAAAGGGCCAGTGTGGCTGCAGGTTTTTGTTCCAACCAACCAAGAGCACACCTTCAACTGTCTGCAGACTGAGATCATTTGATTAAATGAGTCAAGTCTGGTGTGCTGCTGCTCGGTTGGAAAGAAAACCTGCAGCCACACCGGCCCTTTGTGGAACAGTTTGCCCAGGTCTGGATTACACTATAGAACGATAATGCTCATGCTTCTTTTAGTTAATATTTTTAATAAACTTCCCACCTCTGCCATAAAGGGCCCATATTACACTGTTTTCTGATCTATTTTATAATGTTTCCTCATCAAAAACATAGTTGTGCTTTGTTACATTCGCACACGTACAAACCCTGCATATTTAGGAGTTCTTGTGCAAAACAAAACAAAACAAAACACCTCCAGATATCTTTTTGATAAGGTAACAACATTATAGCATGGTTTAAAGCTCACAAGAATCCATTTTGTGTACTATAGGACCTTAAAACAAAGTATTCTACTCACACAAGAAGACAAAGTAAACAATAACATTTGTACATCACCAGACAAAATACATGTTTGAATATAGCACACCTGATCTCATGAAGACTTTTAATGCACATTATTATCAGTGTTCACTACTTTCACATGTAGGCTACACTAACTATAACTGCATGTGTCCTTATAGGTTGTGAACCCTGGACAATTGGATGTAATCAGAAGTGGATCAGATAGCAGTAGAAAAATGGAAAAGCTTTATGTATAGTAAATATGAATGAGCGGGTCATGGGACCACCAGCTCATGCCATTGTTTGTACAAAGACAGTTCCTTACACATACAAACAAAGATGATATTGTTTTAAGATTAATGTTTACTCAAAGAAATGTAGCGTGTTTGTGTTACCTAACAAAAATAGCCACACACATAGGTGCTCAGGCGCAATTTGTAGTTTACAGTTAAGGAACAGTTTTTACTACTCATCTTTTACTGTTCTGTTAACACTAATATTGACTTTAAATTACTATATACGATAATCAGCTCTCACAATTCACACAATTCAGAAGCAGAATGAGCCTCACGTCTCATTTGAGTCTCTCACTTGAGTTTCAATGCTGACCTCCAGTTTGTATAAAGTTAAAAGCACTCTCTCAGATCTGAATCCTCGCTACCTAAATCCTAGTATGTGCAGCCAATCATGAATCAGTGCTAGTGCAGCCTTGGCAGCTCAGTGAGTGAATTCTGAGATTCTGAGCTTTCAGATTGTGTGTGTGTCCTGTATATGCAAGTTAAATCGCCGGCATCCCAGATTCAGTTGTGATTGTAGAACCTTTTTTAAAAAAGTAAGGGCACAGGCTACATACTTTCAGTTACTAATTGCACAAGTCTACAATGAGTCTCAACCAACTGAAGTCTCTCAAACTGCCATAATTTTGCACAGGAGTTAAAATAAGACATTTGGTGATCAGAGCGAACAGTATGTGCAGATATCAGCCCAGAGTGTGATAAACAAAACAAAACAAAGCTGTGCTCAGACATGGATCACAAGGCACTCATAATAACTCAGATTGGTGGAGGAAATATTCAAGCCTGTGCTAAGTGAAGGCAGAGCCACGGAGTACACAGTATTTATATTTTACCTGAAGCAGAGGGTATTACTGATGTGGGTAAAGATGTAGAAACTACTGCAAAATGTGTCAATCACAACATTTTATCACATCATTGTACATAGGGCAAAACAGCATTCAGTTCTACAAGAATGAAATGACTATTCCTAACTAAAGGTGTCAGCCATCTGTTTTTCTACATAGCATGTTACTGTTTAAATGTAGGCTTAGATATCATGCATTTTTTCATTACAGACATTTAAATTACTCAAAAAATATACACATTTTTACTGTGAGTAGGGTTGTCACAGATTCTCTACAGATCTGACCTGTACCTTAGCCTTATGCTAGTCTCCATGGAGCTAAATTTAAAGCCATACTATGAAAAGTCCCAAGTAAAGCAATACAAACTCCACAGGGGCAATGATATATTTTAAAAACAAGTTAAATTAGTTAACATATAGCCACTAAATGTGAGGAATAACCAAACTGCTTTACTGCTTTATATTGCACATCTGGTCACACTTCATCGTGACTGGTTAAATCTACGTGTCACTCACTCAGAGAATAACAGAGACTGACCAATAGGATAAGTGGTGATAAACGGTGAAAAAAAAGGCCTATATTTGCATAAAACAGAAAATCACCCTCTCTCCAGTTCGGCAGATATTAACAGGATCTGATCACAATTTAATTTCATATTGTCAGACTATTAGCCATACTGTTTTTGTACTGCATGTGTATTTCTGTACTATTGTTCAGTACTCACAATGATTTCCACGACGACCAGTACGGAGCTGTTGAGGGGCGGGTTTCCTCCGTCTTTGGCCATGACTGTGATGTGAATGACCCCACCTGGAATCTGCTCATAGTCCAGAGGCTTCATCACACTGATCACTGCAACAGAAATGTACAGATATTTTAAAAGTCAATACATGAATTTAGTGCATGCACAAAAAAAAAACCTTATCTCTATCAAGCCCCATATTCTTCCATTTACTGTGTCCTTGAAATTCTGCCAAAACATCTCTAATTGAGTTTCTTGCTTTTACAGAAAGTATAAGTTGTTGTAAGTGATTTCTCAAGGTTTTTGCAAATTTAGTGGATTCACAAGTGTCACTTTACGTTAAAGGCAGACCAATCAGAAAAGACCAACACTATTTGTGTTGTTTTGTAGTTTGAATCCAGAAGAAGCAATGACAATAAATTAAGACATAGTTTGAGCTTCATTGTGGTTTTTATCTTTAACAACTAATTAAATTATTATTATTATTATTATTATTATTATTATTATTATTATTATTATTATTATTATTATTATTATTATTATTATTATTATTATTATTATTATTATTATTATTAATAATAATAATAATAATAATAATAATAATATTATTAATAATAATAATAATGGGTCAAACCTCCAGGTTCATTAAGAGATCTACAGATGCATATGTACAACCACAGTTTGGGTAGAACAAGAGAGAGGTACTTTTTGGACCTTATTGGAAATTACAGTTACAATTCTTGTGTCCTGTTTGCAACAATGAACAGAATAACAAACCCTCCAGCTCTACTGCCGTTAGAACTAATTTACACATTTAAGTGCAATGAGTTTGCAGTATTCTTTAATGACAAGGTTCGGGGCATCAAAAATGCCATCAATTCCACAACGCAAATAACAAACATGCCGCCAGAGACACTTAGAGTGAGTCACGTTGCACTGACAAAACTATACTTGAGATCACCAATTTGAGTTCATCTACATGTTCCCTCGATGTGTTACCCACTAGATTTCTAAAGTATGTTTGTTTTCACCACTAGCTCATATAGTTTCATGTCACTTCAATCTGGAACATTCCCAAGAGCTTTAAGAGCTGCAGTCATTAAGCCTCTCCTAAAGAAGAGCAGTCTTGATACTACAGTACTGAACAATTTCCGACCCATCTCGAACCTGCCATTTTTGGCAAAGTCCTTGAAAAAGCTGTTTACCAACAACTTATTAACTTCCTCCAAATGAACAACTCCATTGATGTTTTCCAGTCAGGTTTTAGAGCTCACCACAGCACTGAGACTGCTCTTATCAAGGTGACAAATGACATCTGCCTGAACACTGATGCAGGCAAAGTCTCTTGATCCTGTTAGATCTGAGTGCTGCTTTTGACAGTACCGATCATGGGATCCTCTTACAGAGACTAGAGGACTGGGTGGGCTTCTCTGGTATTGCACTAAACTGATTCAAGTCCTATCTAGAAGACAGGAAGTATTTTGTTGAAACTGGAAACTGTGTCTCAGATCACATGACCCTGACCAGTGGGGTGCCCCATGGGCCAATCCTGGGCCCCGTTTTGTTCAGTCTCTACATGCTGCCGTAAATACGCAGCAATAATGTGTCCTACCACAACTATGCAGACGACACTCAGATCTATGTCTCACTGGCAGCAGGGGACTATGGACCAGAGGACTCACTCTGCCACTGCATCCAACAGATCAGTGTGTGGATACAAAACAACTTTCTCCAGCTAACCTCAGACAAGACAGAAATCATTTGGCCCACAGAAACAAAGACAGTGTCAGCTGTCACCTCCAGTCTCTCTCTCTCTAAAACCTTCAAATCAGGCTAGAAATCTAGGGGTAATAATGAACTCAGATTTGAACTTTAACAGCATCAAATCAATAACAACTGCAGCCTTTTAACACTTAAAAACATAGCAAAAATCAAAGGTATCCTGTCCAAAGTAGACTTGGAGACACTTATCCATGTGTTTGTCTTCAATAGTTTAGACCACTGCATTGGCCTGCTCACTGGCCTTTCCAAGCGAGTTGTGAAACAGCTGCAATAAATCCAGAATGCTGCAGCTCGGGTCCTGACTTGAACCAGGAAGTACGAGCACATGTGTGTTGTGCTCAGGTCTCTGCACTGGCTCCTGTGCCTCAGAGAATAGACTTTAAATCGGCTCTGCTTGTGTACAAGTCTCTCCATGGCCGAGCACCAAAGTACGTCTCTGACATGTTAGTGCCACATGAACCATCTGCACTCTGAGGACCTCAGGGACCGACCTCCTGCTGGTGTCCAGAGTCAGGACTAAACACGGGGAGCTTCAGTTTCAGTTTTATGCAGCTAAAACCTGGTACAGTCTTCCTGAACATGTGAGACAGGCCTCTACTTTGACTCTGTTTAAGTCCAGGCTCAAAACAGTTCTGTTTGTCTGTGCACATGACTGAAAGGCTTTCATTCTGCAATTTTCTCTCTTATTCTCTCTCATTTAATGTCTCTTTCTCTTTTTTAATTTTATGATCATTATTTATGTTTTGGTTTGTTTGTATTGTGATTTTAATGTATTTCTTATTCTGTAAAGCACTTTCAATTACTTTGTGTATGAATTGTGCTATACAAATAAACTTGCCTTGTCTTTATAAAGGTCTAAACTACAGGTTCAACAAGATTGAAGACATTGTCATCAAAATTCAGCCCTACTACACCATAAGTTAAACATAGCAAAGGAAAGTTAAATGATCTAAGTAAGTTTTCAAAGTTGGTTTACAGAGTTATGTCCTACCACTCAAGCACTGTGTTCATTACCGTGAAACCTTACCTGCAAAGCCCTCCACCATGATGATGCTGAAGTAACTAGGGAAAGCTGAGATTGAAGTCATAGTGTACGTCAAGAAGTTGTTTGGTGGAGAGTCGTCATCTGTGGCCTGTGGGTGGTCAGACAATTTGATTGTTAGACTTTTATTTTACACCTTTCTGACATGCCAAAATCCATAGAAAGATAGAAAGTTTTAAGTGGGGCAGATGTTGCTTGTTGTTTGAAGTTTATAATACAAAGTAGTCCTTTTAGAGTATGTGTGGTGATGCCAGGCTGCTGTCAGGGCTTGATGGAGTGTTATTGGACAGTTTAAAGCTCGTATCTGGCCATTAGCGGCGCTACCGTCAATATTGGAAGAACACCAACTGAGCTGAGACTGGCTAATGCAGACAGAGGACATATGACGCTAAGGCTAATCCACAACGGCATCAAAACAATGACACCCACTCATTATTTAGGAACTGGCAACAACTTCAAGATAAATGTCCTGGCATCACTAGAAAGCTGGACAGTTTGTCAAAAATACCTAAAGTGCATATGGCAGGTTTTCATGTTTGTTCTTGGTTTGGTAGGATAGTTCATGTGGTAAATATCATAGTTTTAACTCATTTAACTGGTAATTTGTGGGGAAAAGCTGAGAAGGAGAGTACAAAAATACAGGAAGTAGCGTCAGTTCTAATCATAGACTGTATAAAGAAGTGGGGAGAGAATTTGGAGCTGAGGAATTTATTTATGGACAAAATAGCGAAATAAAAAAAAACAAGAGCATGTTAATACAAACATTTTAAAGGTCCCATGACATGGTACTTCTTCATGCTTTTATATGGCTCCTTAATGGTTCCCTAATACTGTAAATGAATCCTTCTTCAAAATCAACACTCAGTGCATGAGAAAGAGAGATAAGATGAGAAAGAGTCATAAATGTCACTCTGGAACAGTCCATTATGGGCGTTGTTGCTTGAATGCAAATGAGGAGGACAGAGATGGCCTATAGTAGCGGGTGGGGGCGTGGCCAAACTCTCCACTCTTTCCTATTCAGCTGTGCCCTGTGCGCTCTGACCCACTTCCGTGTTTTTGCGCGGAAGGAGAGATGAGAAGCGTTCCATTGAAAAATAAACACATTTCCACATAAAATAAAATTAAACCACTGCTGTTTCAGATATCCACAGGTTCAGATAAAGGACTTCCGAGCCTAGAAACACTCGCAAGTTCCTCCAGGCAAATAAAAAAACGCATTTCGCATTGCGTAGCTCCTCCGCAGTCCAAACTCTCTGGGCGTGATTTACAGAGACGCTGAGTACAGACAGACGGGGCTGGAACTGCATTTGCATTTCTTTTTTTGAGCTGACGTCAATAAGTTTCCTTGTTCAAAATCGCCCATTTGAGCTCTGATTTTTTCTAACGCAGAAAAGGATCGCAAATGCTCAGTTTAGACATTTCGCAACTTTTAACCATGGGGGGGGCTAAACAGGGTAGGGGAGCTCACATTAACGTTCAAAAACCTCAGAAAGTGAAAATTTCATGCCATGGGACCTTTAAAGGCAAATTAACGTTTTTTTACAATCTGAGCCTTCTTTCGGCAATAAAACAAGTAGTTTTACTCACCCATAGCATTTTTCTGTCAATTGGAGCAGTATCGCAGAACTTATGTTGAGCCGTTCTGTTCTACTAATGATCCCGTATCCGTTAACATGGTGCTGTATCATATGCTCGGGGCATTACTTTGCGGTGTCCAAATAACACAAACTTTAGCACTTTTCAAATCATAGAAGCCCGATGTCTTAATGTAAGATTTCGTTTGAAGGAAAAGTGGCCTGTAATCCGAGATTTAGCCATAGTTTCGAGTAGATGAGGACGCCAGTGCGCATGCGCGGACTGCTCCCGGGACCCAAACATGAAACGCAAAGCTGAAAACTATGGATAAATCTCGGATTACAGGCCACTTTTGCTTCAAACGAAATCTTACATTAAGACATCGGGCTTCTATGATTTGAAAAGTGCTAAAGTTTGTGTTATTTGGAGACCGCAAAGTAATGCCCCGAATACAAATGCTAACGGATACGCTACAACATAACTTTCTTCAAACAGCTCCAAATGACACGAACGTGATATGGGTGAGTCAAACGACTTGTTTTATTACCGAAAGAAGGCTCAGATTGTAAAATAACGTTACTTTTCCTTTAAGGCCAAAACAATGAAGTTCAGTGCAGAAGTTATAGGGAGAGGTGACAATTTTTCAGTTTAAAGTTAATTCGATATACATTGCTACAAAGAGATATTGTGATAAACGATAATATGGAAACTACTTTATGCATGACACAAAAACAAAAAAGCAAGATATATAAAAATATTTTTAAATAAACATAATTAAAAGGTCAGGGCTGCAACAAATAAGTAATAGAATGAATCAATAACTACAACAATAAATAAAAATAAAAAATCTCACCACTTTTACAAAGAAATTGTTCATACAAAGTACAAAGTCTAAACAAAACCTACAAATTAAAGGTGCACTATGTAGCTTTTTGGCTGGGGGTCCATCACCTTCTTGTTTCTATGGATATGTCATATGGCATTAAACAGTTCTATCTTACATTTATTCAATTACAGGTGGTTTTATCACTCAAAAGTTCTTTGAAAACAGGCATTCTGACTGTGAGTGGGGTTGCCTCTCCACAGATCCAACCTGTAACTTGGTCTGGTTTGGTCTCCATGAACATAGAAAGGCAATAACATCTCCATGGAGGAAACCATTTGATCGACCCTCCACCAGAAAAGTCACACAATGCAACTTTAACAAAATAAATAAAAATAATAAAAATATAGGCAAAAGCTTTAATAAAAAATAATTATGCTAACTATATAAAACGAGTAGTCTAACCTGTCATTTGCGCTTTAAGTTGAATTGCTCTATAAATCAAGTAAAAGAGTTGAGTCAGCAAGTTCTTCCAAGCGTGTGTGTATTTCCACCGCTCTGTCGGCTTGAATCAAACTTCAACAAACTGTATTATTTGAGACAGTCGTTCAGGAAGGTGAGAGGAACTGAGCCAGAAAAATCAAATAGATGAGTGGCAAAAGAAGTAAAGGAAATCAAACTCAGGGGAGATTGAAAAGGGTTTATGAACAGGATTTAGTTAGAAAGCACAAATAGTGAGGAAGCAGGTGAGAGTCTTGAAAGAATTGGTTGTTTGGAAAAAAAAAAAAAGAAGAGGAGTGATCAAGAAAAGCTTTCGAAACATCTGAACCATGTGTAACAAATGGGCGATGCACTGTAATATTGGACACCTGCCAAATCAATATGATGTTTTTTGATTGATTTTTCTATTTTTTAATTTAAAATTTTTTCATATACCAATTCCTCTTTGCATAAAAGTTAAAATATAATAAAGAGTTGCCTTGGTGAAAGTCAAATCCACAAGAATCACCACTCACCATCCAGAAATAGTATGTTCCTTTTTGGATTATTTTTGAGGGATAATGACCACTGCAGACTGGAAGATGCTCTAAGCAAATCTTTTAGCTACCACAATTAATTTAGTAATAGTCAAAAATCAGCCACCTATTTATCTATTTATTCAATTACAAGTGTGTTTTTTTTGGGGGTTCTTTTTAATATACCTTGAAATACATTCATTCTTACTTTAAGCGTAGTCACAAATATGGCCTGTAAATTGGTCACCAGCTTGCGTCCATGGAGTTTAATGCCATTTTGTAGACTGTAAACTCTAACATTAGGGTTAACTTGCATTCAGCTAATTTATTTTACATTTCACAGCTATGAATTTGTGGATCTTAATGATTGTGGTAAAATAAAAGTTATTTTCAGAGTGAAAAAAGCACATTACTTGTCAATTAGACTAAGGTCAACTTGAATGAGACAAGTAACTTCGACGGTGAAGTATTATTGCTAAGAGTCTAGCTCCATTTGTTGTTCCGGTCCTCCTTTTGCTACCTCCCTGTTTTTCCTATAGCTGCCGCTCATTCCCGAATCATCCCAGGGTGGTCTTTACACTCCCTCTGTTCATTCAGTCTTTGCTAGATTACACCTGTACTGTTTTTTCTGGCATTTTTGAGCCCTAAGTGCAGGGGCCTTGGTTGAGTTGACATGGAATGACCGAGCTATATTATTTTATTTAATTTAATTTGCTAATTTATTGACTTTATTGATCTCACACAGGAGAAATTGCCCTCTGCATTTGACCCATCCTTATTATTAGGAGCAGTGGGCACATGACTGCGCCTGGGGACCCATCTCCATGATCTTGTTGCTTAGGCTTGGTCAGGACCTCAGCTGGAGGATTTTTACCTATGGTGCATGTTTTGGGTTGGGTTTATTTAATTGATACACATGTTATGATGTGTTTTGAACTTAAGCTGAACAAAAGTTGTGTTACTTTTTTTTTTTCAAAGACTAATAAATATTCAAACCCTTGTGTACCTGATGCAGGTCTAAATGGCATTATTGTAGAATATCACCCGTTTTTACTCTAACTTGTGTATATAAGTAACATTTACTTGTTCAATTCAAGGCACTTGGTTTCCATGGTTAAGTAAAATTACATTTCTAGTAAAGGTTACCACATATTTCAGAACTGACTGATTAGTTGGTACAGCTTCACAACATGAGTTCTATGAATGAAAACTAAACTATACTTAACTTGCTGTGCCTAGTTAGATGAAAGAGGAATTTACTGTACACTAGACTGAGGAATTAGTTGTAAACTCATCTTTAGATACTACTTTAGTCTACTTTAGTCAGATTTTCAAAGCAAGTGGTTTCCTAGATAAGATCTACTTATTAGATTTTACAGTGTAGAACACTGACGGCAATAGCAACTCGATGGCAGTGGGCGGAAACTTCATCAAAAAGTTTCAAAGTGGACATTTCATAGTGGTCAAATGGAGAGGACAAATTTCCCTACGTGGACAATAAAGGTTAACCTTAAACTTTAAACCTTAACCTTGAGATTAAAATAAAATCTTGGTTCCTAAGAGATCTTCTGCCACTGTTTCTGCCTGTGGTGGAATAGGCCATTTTATTTTAACGATTTCCAAAATTAGTTAATTTATAAAAAGTGATGATATTGCAAGAATGCAAAATTTGAAGACCAATTTATTGTTTAGGGGGAGAAATTACACAATGAAAACACTGTTTAAACTGTCAGTTGTCACAATGTAATCCATGATAAGTACAGCTCTGGAAAAAAAAAGAGACCACTGCATTTTTTTTCTGAAATCAGCATCTCTACATGTATTACAGCCATTCCATTCCAGCGTCTGTCGAATTCCAACACAAACACAAAGCTGAGCTACTTCAGTTCTTGCACTCTGGATAATACTCTAATAATACTGAACTTTCAATAATACTGCACTAAACTACTTTCCATTATGCATAATATGTTTACTGCTGCTGCTCTATATGAATGTATCATGTATGTCACTGCCTCACTGTAAATGCTACTGTTACCTGTGCAATAACCTGTGCAATACTTATACTATATTATGTGCAATCTGTGAAATAGCAACACTTTTCTACCATGTACTATTATTGCATGTTATTAGTACTTCTTGACTATCTTAGCGAATCAACGGTTCTTCTGATCCAAAGCATTTCATTGCATTGTTGACCTTGTGTTGATCCTGCATGTGACAAATAAACAATCTCGAATCTTGAATCTTGAAGGAGTGGAATAAAGTCACCCAAGAACAATGTGAAAGACTTGTGGAGAGCATGCCAAGACGCATGAAAGCTGTGATTAAAAATAAGGGTTATTGCACCAAATATTGATTTCTGAATTCTTCTTAAGTGTAAACATTAGTATTATGTTTTAAAATGAATTTGATCTTGTTTCTTTGCATTGTTTGAGGTCTGAAAACATGTATCTTTTTTGTTATTTTGACCATTTGTCATTTTCTGCAAATAAATGCTCTAAACGATAATATTTTTATTTGGAATTTGGGGGAAATGTTGTCAGTAGTTTATAGACTCAAATAAAAATGTTCCTTTTGCCAAAACACATACCTATAAGTAGTAAAATCAGAAAAACTGTTCATTTTGCAGTGGTCTCTTATTTTTTTTTCCAGAGCTGTATATACATAATGTTTTCTTCTTCTTCTCTTCTTGTTCCTTTCATAGTGTAGAAAACTGAAGTTCAGGCCCATTGCTGACACACACAGCTGGTTTTGTCATTGCTCCCGGCCGCTGTATTAATACCAGTTTAGGGTTAGCGCAGACTAATCTAACAGAGTGAGCCGAGCGTTCAGGCCAGTCATCAGCTCCAAACATCACAGTGTACAGGACAGGGCTGCAGCTATACCCCCAAGAGGTACGCAATAGTTCCTCTGCCCGGGGAGCAATCACAGGAAACGCACAGTCATTAGTTACTATTGTACCGGTGTGCTCTAGCTTTTCTATGGCAGTGACTGATGGCCCATGCACAAGGCTGGCCAGTTCCTCCAGGATAAAGTGCACACAAACATATAACCTCACAATTACAGTAACATCGACAAAGAAAGTGAAAGAAACTCCATCAAAGTACAATGTCTACTTTATTGTTGTGGCCTTTGAAACTAATACTGCCAAGTCTACCGAGAAAAGTTTGTGCTGATTACTTAAAAAGGCCAAATAAGGTAACAATTTCCTTTTATTGTGGCTTAGAAAATCATGTGGGGTAGCGAATTTTGCAAGTCTTGAGGTAGTTTTGGTTCTCTGAGTGCAATGGGCTCCCTTACAGTGTCCAGAAAGTCTCAGGTCAAACAGGTGGACTGGTGAATATAAATTACCAATAGCGAATAAATGCAAGTTTGAGAGGCACTCTTGAGGTGTTGGTTTTGCATTTGGTAAATACATACTAACTCTACAAGTATTCATGCGTTTCAGCTTGCAGTTTATAGATGCCATGAGGACGTTTCATTATTCACAAGATATAATATTTTAGCTTTTGTACAAGACAGCAATATTAGTGAATTTATATAGTAGACAGCTCTTCACTAAGAACATATATTATCAAACAAAAATAAAAGTGTGTCACATTTGTATCACAATATTTAGTAGGTGAGTTCGCCAAGCATTTGATTTGCACATAATATAAATAGTGCATCACCAATGGTTATAACTAGGGCTTTCAGTTTAATGCGTTAGTTAGATTAATTCATTACACTGCAAATTAACGCGTTATAAAAATTAACGCAATTAATTATGAGTGGCAATTCAATGAGCGCACATTTTAAATTTGGCGTGTGGCGAGCAAATCGCTGCCAGGGCATTTGAACAGCAAGTTTATTTATAAAGAAGATGGGACTATCAACAAGAACGTGGTGATTTGTAGCTTTGTAACTAATTTTCCAATCCCGGAAGCTGCACCAGCCTGACAAATCATTTGAACGATAAACACGTCCTGACAAGTTCCATCATTACCGGTGATAGAGCGAGTGTGAGTGCACTTCAACAAACCATCAAACCACCAAAGCACGCGAGCAGAATTTGGGAAACGAAAGAGCAAAGTGACCGCAGAAAAACTGTCAAACTCAATTACAAAGTAGGTTGCCTCTCTCACTCTCCCAATCTCTCTCTCTCTCTCGTTCTCTCTCTCTCAATCTCTCTCTCTCTCTCTCTCTCTCTCTTTCTCCCTCTCTCTATCGCGCTCTCTCTCAATCTCCCTCTTTCTCTCTCAGTCTCTCTCTCTTTCTCAATATTTCTCTCTCTTTCTCTCTCAATCTCTCTCTTTCTCCCTCTCTCTATCGCTCTCTTTTTCTCTCTCAGTCTCTCTCTCTCTCGTTCTCTCTCTCAATCTCTCTCTATCTCTCTCTATCTCTCTCATTCTTTCTCTCTCAATCTCTCTCTTTCTCCCTCTCTCTATCGCTCTCTTTTTCTCTCTCAATCTCTCTCTCTCTCGTTCTCGCTCTCGTTCTCTCTCTATCTCTATCACTCTTTCTCACTCTTTCTCTCTCAATCTCTCTCACTCTTTCTCTCTCAATCTCTATCTATCTCTCAATCTCTTTCTCTCTCAATCTCTCTCTCAATCTCTCTCTTTCTCTCTCAATCTCTCTCTCAATCTCTCTCTCTCTTTCTCTCTCAATCTCTCTTTCTCTCTCACTCACCCTCTCTCTCAATCTCTCTCTCTCTTTCTCTCTCAATCTCTCTTTCTTTCTCTCTCACTCACCCTCTCTCTCAATCTCTCTCTCACAAGATTCAAATGCTTAATTAGATTAATTGATTATAAATCCTGTAATTAGATTATTTTTTAATCACCTGACAGCACTAGTTATAACAATTGATGTAACAATTGATGTAATCTGGTAGAGTATAACATTTGATACACTTTAACAAATCCAGTAATAGTATCAGAACTCAGAACTCTTCAGACAAATGAACGATAGTCCTGCGTGGTGATAAAACTACAATTCAGTTTATTTTCAAAGTCTGTTTCAAATTGAAAGTGTAACTCACCACTACTGAACCTTGATACATTGCTAAACATTTTGAGAAAAGTCTTGCCTTTGGTCCAAGTAGCCTCCGTACACTGTAACTGTATCTAGTTTTAATACAAATATCAGTATTGATTAGTATCAGGGTATACAGTTTCATGATAACAGTACACTCACCCTGACACGGGCCACTGGTATGATGGCCTCCTCGTTCTCCCTGAGCGATCCCACATACATCTCCTTCTGAAAGAGCGGCGCATTGTCGTTTATGTCCAGGACGTTGATTCGGATGCGTCCCGTGGTCACTTCTCCTCCTCCGTCTCGAGCCAAAACGGTCAAAGTGAAACGCCTCATCAGTTCATAGTCCAGAGCGGCCTGCAGAGTCACCCAGCCAGACTCTGGGTCCAGGGAGAAACTAGAGGAGTAAACAAGAGGCAGGAGTTAATTGTTGTTTAGTGATCTTTGTAGGGTAGTCTTCAATAGAAAATATGGGCTTTAAAGGTGAGCCGTGTAACTTGTCTGTAACTTGTCTGGTGCGTTTGCCTGTGATGTTCCACAGCATGGCATTAAGGCTGCATCCCATTTCTCTGTCTTAAGAAGAAGAAGAAGAAGAAGACATGCTTTATTCATCCCCGTAGGGAAATTATTTCTCTGCATTTAACCCATCCATCTGGAGCAGTGGGCAGCTCGTCTTTCAGGCGTCCGGGGACCCATCTCCATGATCTTGTTGCTTAGGTTTGGTCAGGACCTCAGCTGGAGGATTTTACCTGGAGCATGTTTTGGGTCTTATCCCTTCGTCTTACCCCTACCCCTTGGTTTTATGCAGTAAGCTCTCGACCAGACTTGAAACAAAGGGGAACGCCTACAAGCTCAGGCAGGTTTTGGGATCAGGATGGCAGCGTCACATCGACCAGCCAAGGAGTCTCATAAATGTATTTTCAGCAGTTGTAATTATCGATTAACAGTTTAGCAGGTTTACAATTATGATGCTTATGTTCTATGTTACTTCTAGTGAACTGTTGTTGCGGTTTTAATAGTAGTGATGTCTGTTTATCCGACATTATCGTTTTTCATCGAACTTTCATGTATAAACAAGCTCGTTTTGTTGTCGAGCTGAGGTACCTGATAATCCTTGACATTTGTTTACGTTTGTTTGCATCAGTTGTCGCCTCTGTAGACGTAGCAGCCAGGTAGAGGCAAGGGATGATGATGCAAACGGAAATCGAGTGGTGTCCCATTTCTTAGGGGAACATTCGTACCCCGAGCCCTCTCAGCTCGGTATCGAGGGGCAAGACAAAGACGTAGATAAAGGGGAAGGGGTAAGACAGAGAAATGGGACGCAGCCTAAACCTACCCAACTTTTTGCTCAAAAATACCTTAAATATCATGCATTCTTACTTTGAGTGGGTTTGCCTCTCCACAAATCGGACCTGTAATGTGGCCTGATGGCATCACTGTCTCCATGGGTGTATATAGTTTAAAAACTGTGGAACATTCTAAACAAAACAATAGAGACAGGCAGGTGGCATACCCTTCACTAGAGAAGTTGCATAGTGTTCCTTTAAATGGGATAGGTCTGGCAACCTAACAACAAATGTTTTCATTTAAAATTTTGCAGTCAATCAATCTCATAAAAAAGTGCTATCATTTTATTTACTGCAGGAAAAAACTACAACTTATAACTCAGTATTTTTAAATGTTTTGTTGATCCTAACAGGGTTTGACAAAGTTCAAGCTTATACACCGGAGTAGCTGAGAAGGTTAAATTAATTACAACCAAAAAATGTATTATGTAATGGTGTCTACATATAGTATAGAGTTGCAGTTTCATAAATTCTCTATAGGCTCCAGACACCACACAACCCCATCTGTCTGAAATGAGACTTAAACAAACAAACCACGACACTTGTATTTGTACAGTTATATGTAAAAGAGACATAGAGCTCTTACTGATCTGGATCATCACTGAAGTAGTAGCGCACGACCCCAAAAGTCCCGTCGTCACCATCTGTAGCCTGCACACACAAGACAAACAAGTTTTAATTGAAAAAACTGAAAATGAACTAACTGAAAAATAAGCTTCTGGTTTTCAGTACCCTGATTATATGTATTATTAGTAAGAAATACAACAATTGAGACAACTGATATTGCATTAACACTTAACCTTTAGGTCTATAAAAAATAAAGCACCAATCAGTCATCATAATTCAATAAATACCATTTGAAATAAATAATAGTTAGATAAAATTTGTGAATGTGGTTCCTGTTAATATGAATCACTGACAAGACATTGTAAATGTCTTATTCTCAAGGAGCTAACCGCACATTGCTTAAAGCTTGTTCACCATATTAGTTCACTATTTGATTTAATTGATTTTGCTGTAGTTGGAACAAAATTAAAATGTTAGCTCAAGATGACACAACACTAACTCAAAAATAAAAACAGGACAAAGTTTTGAAAAACAACACACATCATTTATAGTATAGCACATTTTTAGCCTTAATTTGTTTGTTTCAGAAATGTGTGATCTTAAGTGTCATGACCTGTCACTGGCTGAAGGCATTCAGATGATCAGTGTCATCAGATTGTCAGAGGATGCACTAACATCTGTCCACACTGCACTGCTGAAGTGTAATTGTATTTAAAAAAAAAACAAATGATTTTTTATTTTTTTTTTCAGAACAGCTTCAGAAAGTGGTGCCACTGTTGTAGACCCAGTCCCTGACAAATAATGATTAAGTCCAATTTTGTACAATTTTGGATATTTCTTCCACAAACAGTGAATCACCCAGTTATTTATGCCCTACATTGGAAATGATGTCATAATCAGATTTTAAAACGTGACCACAACCTATAGAAAATACCAGGAAAAGTAGTCTGGATCTCAGGCTACTGTGGTTACCTGACCAGCCAAAACCACACTCGTTGACAAAACGTTACAAAGGCATGTGGTTTTCAAACTGTGTTGTGTCTCTCCAGTTCCAGATAGGTGTGACTGACAGCAGGATTAATAAATCAGAGAAATGCATGGTCTGTTCATGTCAAAACAAATATGATGGGTTAAAAAGGGTGGAAAAAATTACACAGGACAGAGAAACATGTATTCCTGCAATATCCATCCATCCATCCATTTTCTTCCGCTTATCCGGGGCCGGGTCGTGGGGGCAACAATATAATAAATCTTATTAAAGTTAAAAGAGGTTAAAGGTACAGTGTGTAGGATTCGTGGCGCATAGGTGGATGGTGGCTATTGCGCTTCCTGTTTTAGCTACGGCAGACCTCGAGGGTCACCCGGGCGCGCCGTAACGCGGACAGCTCACGTACCCGCGCACGAACCGCGCGCCGCTACTGTATAAATAAAACGCAGTCTCGTTCACTGTTTTTTTTTTTTCTTTTCGCATGAGAGCACACATTCCCGATCGTGTACCATGACAATCTACACATCAAATGAAACCTTACAGTCTCCTCTTTTTGACTATGCAATTAATTTCCCGGCACAACAATCACTCCCCGAGCACATGAGGCTTTTATACGGAAAAGCACAAAACGAGGTTTGTTACTTTGCTTACCTTTGAAGGCTCTGGACAGGTCAAACTCTGTATTTCACCATAAACTTGGTCTCAATCTGTCCGTAAGGATCCAGCGAATAAAATCCAGTGAAACAACTTAGTCCAAAACACATGTTAGATCCATTACGACGTGTGATCCGGCAACCTGCTTGTAGGTGTTTATCCAAACGCGCACTATCTCGTTGTGTGCAAACCACGAGCCTTGCCGAAGGCGGAGCCCAAATGTCCTTCTGCGGCTCTCGTAATCAAAATGGCTGCCTCTATATGGGGAACATCCCCCTTTTATGCAGGTATATCTAAGTCCAACAGAATACTTTGATTTCATGATGGAAGTGAAAATGCTTGGAAAACACTATATTTTTGAATGGGTATCTTCAATTTCGGTAATTAACGGGTAAAAATCTTACACACTGTCCCTTTAAAGGTAAATGTAATATATTTCATTCTGAATCATGTTTTCCAGAGGAAATGACTTTGGCATTTGAGTGACACAAATTAGAGGCTTTGGTTGGACCCACACAAGTTACCCCCAATTTACACAAAAGCGTAACAGTGCGTAAGTGCAGCAGCACAGCACACGAGCAGCATACGCACAGGCATTGCTTTCCATTGTAACCGGTTGGACACCATGAGTGTCATACACACATCCAACGGCCATTATTACACTACAAGCTGCTCAAAATAGATTGGAGTTCTAATTTTGCAGCGTCAACAGAGCATCTCCAGGCTTTTTAGCAGGTTAAAGACAGGAAATGGGCACGTGGTATCAAAATAAACTTGCAATGCCCTTTCCAAATACCTTGTCTAAAACCAGTCGTGTAAACACCATATGTCACATCAGGAGCTTGGGGAATGACTCATGATAGACTACAAAAAGTTTACAGTCGTGGAGAATAAATATAAGCACTTTACGGCATCAGACAGCAACTTTACAAGAACAACTTTGGGAAAAAGGCGTGGGGTGCAGACAACCAAAGTTAAATGTTGAGCAACCTCATTAATGCAGCACTGCAGATACGGCTTGTTATCGCACTTGTTGTCAGCGTTTGGATGAATTATGTTTTAAATCACAAAACAATCAACAATGAATACATAAGCAATTTAAAAAAAAGTTTAGTGTTTAAATGTGAGAATACACAGAAGCTAGTGCCACAGGAGCAGCTCTGCCGCCTCTGGTGTAAATTGAAGCTTTTAAAAGCACGCGCGTATGCATGTTATGTAAGTTACATGTTACATATGTTACGTGGCTGGCTGGTCTGGCAACTGTTACGGCATATTTTAACAATTATATGAATTGCTAACAAAAGAAATATTAAAATCTGTCAACTGGACAAAAGTTTTTTGTTTTGTCCAGTTGACAGATTTTAATCTTTCTTTTGCAGTAGATCCAACCTGGATGACTGAGGAATAACATAGAAACCTATATGGACTGCACTTTATTTGTACTTAATTATGCACATTAACACATTTTCTAGAAAAAAAACTGCAGTTTGAGACCCCCTACTTTCTCTCTCTCTCTGCCTATCTCTAGTTCCCCTCTCTCCCTTCATCTTCCCTCTTTTTCTCTTTCCTTCACTTTAGATGCAATTGGCTGAACATGCCAAAATTATTATGCAATATTTGTCTTGGTAAAGCCAAAGTCTCTCTCTTTCTCTCTCTCCCACCCCTGTCCTTCTATCTCTCCTTCTCTCTGTTTTCTCTCTCCCTTTCTTCTCTCCATCTCTCTCCCTCTCTTAACCTCCCCCTCTCTCTCCCCCTGTCCCACTCTCTCCCCCACCCTCTCCCCTTTTCTCTTAACCTCTCTTTCCCCTTTCCCTCTCTCTCTCTGTGTAGTGTGGGTCTGATGGATCGTGGCTGGAGAGGCAGTTGTAATAGAGTTTCACTTGAGTGGCTCTACAGTGTGTGGACGTGTCTGAGGCGTGCTCTGTCACCCCCCGCGCCGGTCACTGTGATTCACTCCTGACCCACAATCCACCTTATTACCCCCCGCCTCCTCCATCTGTGTTCTCCATCAATACTGCATGTAAGACAGAGACAACAACCACATCTACATGAGACTTTCTATAGACCTAATGTATTATTGCATTTCTTTACATTGGTATAGGAATGGAACAAACTTGAAGTTTGAGAGTAACAGTGTAGTGTAACAGTGACATTTCAGCATGAATATGGTCACATTTTTATACAGCACTGGAAAAAAATAAGAGAACACTGCAAAATTATCAGTTTTTCTGATTTTACTACTCATAGGTATGTGTTTGGGCAAAAGGAACATTTTTGTTTGAGTCTATAAACTACTGACAACATTTCCCCCAAATTCCAAATAAAATATTATAATTTAGAGCAGAAAATGACAAATGGTCAAAATAACAAAAAAGATACATGTTTTCAGACCTCAAACAATGCAAAGAAACAAGATCAAATTCATTTTAAAACAAGATAATACTAATGTTTACACTTAAAGGGATATGCCACCCCCAGGTCAAATTTGGGCATCTCCCCACAGTCCAGAGACTAAAGTAAGTGGTGGAAAGCGTTTTCCTGGTCACCCAGCCATTGTCCGAGTCTGTCGCCACTGACCGCCGCGGTATCTGCAGCTCCTCCGCCTTAGACTGGAGTCTAACGTCGCCAGAGAAAGATTTCGGCCAAAAGGAATTAATTTGCTCGATGCGTTTCCCAATTACTTTCTGTGTAGTGCGCATTCATATCGAGTGCAAATAAATGTGCAAATCAACACGGAGAGCTTGCCTTGGTCATTTTGGGTGGGAACTATTTTTCAGTGCGGAAAAATAAAGCCGAATCACGCACCACGCTGTGCAACAGGGGAACTCCCTTCCTGGTGCGTAACAGGGATTCCCCTGGCAGCGTGCTGCGTGATTCGGCTTTCTTTTTCCGCACTACACAGAAAGTAATTGGGAAACGCATCGAGCAAATTAATTCCTTTTGGCCGAAATCTTTCTCTGGCGCCGTTAGACTCCAGTCTAACGCGGAGGAGCAGCAGATACCGCGGCGGTCAGTGGCGACAGACTCGGACAATGGCTGGATGACCAGGAAAACGCGTTCCACCACTTATTTTAGTCTCTGGACTGTGGGGAGATGCCCAAATTTGTCCTGGGGGTGGCATATCCCTTTAAGAAGAGTTCAGAAATCAATATTTGGTGCAATAACCCTTATTTTTAATCACAGCTTTCATGCGTCTTGGCATGCTCTCCACAAGTCTTTCACATTGTTCTTGGGTGACTTTATTCCACTCCTTCAAGATTCAAGATTCCAAGACTGTTTATTTGTCATATGCAGGATCAACACAAGGTCAACAATGCAATGAAATGCTTAGGATCAGAAGAACCGTTGACTCGCTAAGATAGTCAAGAAGTACTAATAACATGCAATAATAGTACATGGTAGAAAAGTGTTGCAAAAAGTGCAGGGGAAGAAGTAAACAATATAATTAAAAATATGTAATAAAATGTAATAAAATACAAAAAGTACAGGTAGGATTAAATAAGGTGTAAGTAGAGTATTTCACAGAATGCACATAATATAGTATTGCACAGGTAACAGTAGCATTTACAGTGAGGCAGTGACATACATGATACATTCATATAGAGCAGCAGCAGTAAACATATTATGCATAATGAAAAGTAGTTTAGTGCAGTATTATTGAGAGTTCAGTATTATTTAGAGTATTATCCAGAGTGCAAGAACTGAAGTAGCTCAGCTTTGTGTTTGTGTTGGACTTCAACAGACGCTGGAATGGAATGGCTTTAATACATGTAGATGCTAATTTCAGAAACAAATGCAGTGGTCTCTTATTTTTTGAGCTGTATAACGCTTTTCCACCTTTAAAGCAGTCAAAGCACGTTACATCAAGGAACCACTCACTCATTCATACGTCAGTGTACACTGACACTGGGAGCGAAGTGGGTTCAGTGCCCTGCCCAAGGACACAACAACAACAAAATTTGTCTGTGGGAGCTAGAATCGCACCGCTAACCTTCAGATCAGTGGACAAACACTCTACAAAGCTATTGCCACCCACAAATATGTTACACAAACTCTAAAACATGTCAAGTGAAGATTTTTCAACACGAATACCAAAAAAGAAAAACAAAAAAATCAGTTTGAGTACCGTAAGTGCCATAGTTTGTGCAATCAGAGTCAAATTTAAAAAAACAAAATAAACAAAAAAAATTCACTAAAAACAAAAATCATCCTTTACAATCAGAGAATAAATATCTTCTCTTCTCTGAATATGCTTCAGGAACAATTAATTCATTTATTAATTTAATATTTGTACCTAATAGTCTAAGATGAGATTTTCCTTTTTCCAAAACCATTTTTAAACCACTTCAGAGTGAATACTTTCTACAACAAAAATATGTATTTTATCATAGCTGGCAAATCCTTTAAATAAAGTATTAACTAAGTGATTTTGCAGAGTTGTACAAATGATCAATATTAACCTGAGCTACTTTCATCATAGCGTTCCTGTCTAACTGTTGCAGTAATTGTCAGCACAAGGTTATTACCCACATTAGCTCAACACGGTATCCTGTTTTCTCTCTGCACAATTTCCCTCCTAATTAAATTAAACTTTTCCTCTACCCAAACTTTCATTCCAACTACCACTGAATAATATTATTTTTTAAAGTTTTATGTTAACCAGGGTGAGGTGCCTGCAGCCCTGGGGTCGCTCCGTCTCTCCCTCCATCTCTCGCTCCATCTGCTGGAGGTCCGCTGAGGGAAGTTTAAAGTCTTTGGCGAGCAGTTGGCAAAGTGACTTGGCCACACTGTCATGGCGATTGTTTGTAAGAATGAATGATTGGTAGAAGAGGGGGTGATGCTTATCGCGTTTCTTTATTTCCCCTCGCCCCCTTTGTGTCTGTCTGGCTGTATAAATATATAGGGAGAATGCTATAGCACCGTCGGCCATATTAGCTCCCTGTCACTGCCTGTCACACTAACACCCCCAGTGCTATCATTGGAGCACTTATGGGCCTGTCAGTCACCTGGGACAGAGGGGGGGAGAGGAGGGGAGGAGAGGGAAAGGCACCCAAGGGTGGGGGGAGAGTGTGCCCAAGGGTGATATGTAGAGAAGGAGACAGGGGAGGAGCTGAGGATGAGAGGAGCCAGAAGGAAAGAGCTATATGATAAAGGGAGCAGTGTGAGGAATGCAAAAGAGTTACAGTTCAGAAACAGGACAGGAAACGCTCCCCATTTTTACTCACTTTAAAATGTGAAAAACATAAGCAGTTAACTTTAGAATGTGGTCCAAGCCTAATCCTCACTTCCATTCTGAATTCAAAACATCGTAATTATTCACCGTGATGAGTTTATAAGAATGTTTCACAACTTTCAGAGGCCAGAGTGGAGTGTTGCTGCCACAGTAATGCAATAATTACATTATTACTAGTTAGTTTAACACGTTAATTAGATTAATTAATTACAATGCAAATTAACACGTTATAAAAATGAACGCAATTAATTATGAGTGGCAATTCAATGTGCACGCATTTTAAATTTGTCCCATTGAAGGACCTGTAGGCGACTTGGCAGTGGCACGTCACGTCCACCTGCGTCGCTAATCAAACAAATAAATCCTGGAGAAAACTGACATGGACTCGACTCAGGGCTGCGAGGCAAGCAAATCGTTGCTACGGCAAGTTTGTTTATAAAAAAATTAACACAGGACTATCAACAAGAATGCGGTGATTTGTAGCTTTTGTAAAAAAAAAAAAATCCGATCACCGAAGCTGCTCCAGGCTGACAGATCATTTGAACACTAAACACGTCCATTGTTCCATTGTTACCAGTGATAGTGCGAGCGTGAGTGCACTTCGCTAAACTACAGAATTTGAGTTTTCTCTCTCTCTCTCGCAAGATTAAAATGGGATTAATTAGATTAATTAATTACAAATCCTGTAATTAATTAAATCATTTTAAAAAAAATTGCCTGACAGCACTCATTTTTACAAAAGACAACAACAACAACAATGCTAATTGTGTGTGACACTCAGACAATAAAATGCTCATAATGCTTTAGACTTAAATGCAGATGTACACAGCTGACTTATTTGGACATCAAGAGCTGCTTATATGTCTTTAAGTTTTGTTTTATAGGGATCCTTAATATAGTTGGACATAAAATAAATGCAAATTAATAGATAGACCAATATACTGTAAAGTGAACTTAAAGGCAAAGTAACGTTATTTTACAATCTGAGCCTTCTTTCGGTAATAAAACAAGTCGTTTGACTCACCCATATCACGTTCGTGTCATTTGGAGCTGTTTGAAGAAAGTTATGTTGTAGCGTAACCATTAGCATTTGTATTCGGGGCATTACTTTGCGGTGTCCAAATAACACAAACTTTAGCACTTTTCAAATCATAGAAGCCCGATGTCTTAATGTAAGAAATCGTTTGAAGCAAAAGTGGCCTGTGATCCGAGATTTATCCATAGTTTTCAGCTTTGCGTTTCATGTTTGGGTCCCGGGAGCAGTCCGCGCATGCGCACTGGCGTCCTCATCTACTCGAAACTATGGCTAAATCTCGGATTACAGGCCACTTTTGCTTCAAACGATTTCTTACATTAAGACATCGGGCTTCTATGATTTGAAAAGTGCTAAAGTTTGTGTTATTTGGACACCGCAAAGTAATGCCCCGAGCAAATGATACAGCACCATGTTAACGGATACAGGATCATTACTAGAACAGAACAGCTCAACATAAGTTCTGCGATACTGCTCCAATTGACAGAAAAATGCTATGGGTGAGTAAAACTACTTGTTTTATTGCCGAAAGAAGGCTCAGATTGTAAAAAAACGTTAATTTGCCTTTAAAGTTGCACAATGTACCTTCTGGATATTACAAGAAACAATTTATCCCAAAATCAAATAGAGCTAATACAGTTTTTTTTGGGTCAATAGGTTAAGGCACTTTATTGCACCTGTAGGGAAATTCATCATCAGCATTTGACCCATACTTTAATGCCACTGAGGCAAATTGTGTTCAATATTCGGTCTAAAATGTCTAATATGAGACAAATATATCAATAATAATCATTGTACTAATATAACAGTCCAATATTTAATAGTATTGATACTTTGCAGTGAAAACATGCTGGGGGTGTTGATGACATGGGAAAGTATCACTTGGGTAAAAGCTACATTCCCTGACAAAACTTGTAAAAAGTGCAATTATTTTTTTTGTCTCTTAAAAAGAATAATATTTAAAAAAGGATCATGGTCTTTGTAGTTCCAACTCCCTTGCCTTTATTTACTTTTTTGGGATAGCATACAGCTTCAGTAAAAACACAATATTACACTATTTGCTATCACTGGTAGATATAGTGTTGATTTTTCTGATCTGGCTTTAGTATAAAGAATCCAATATGTTCTTTGTCATTCGGGTGAAGAACACAAAAAGAGCAATGCACTGCTGCACAAAGGACTGACAGTAAAAGATGAGGTCACTGAGACACGACAGATGAAAACGCAAAGGTTAATACCAGCACCTGACTGGAGTCCCAATCACATCACAAGTATTTATCGTCAGCGCTGGGCCAGGATGTTCTATGGTTCAGTTGACACAAAGCGGGGGCCATTTGGACATTTAAACGCACATCGATTGACCATCCAGGGCGCCATGGTGTGTGTGAAATTACAGACCTGGGCTAAACTGGCTGTGCTAATGTGGAGAAAGAACAGGAGAATGGAAAACACAGCGAAAGCAGCAGCCGTTGGTCCATCTGTGAGAGCCACTGTCCAAACTGTCCACATGAATACATACACATTTAGGACGGGCAGTGGGAACAGTTGGTGGGCTGCAGCAAATTATTATTTTAGTAGTCAATGATTCTTTTTTCAATTACTCAACTCGTAAAATGAGTTTTGCATTGTACATTGAGATTTTTAAGTGGATTCTTTTACTTTTTAATTGCAGAAAAAAAACAAAAAAAAAACAATAACTCGATTAGAGTATAGTCCGTGGAGAAAAAATATAGTTGATTTTGTTCGAGTTTGGACCTAAAAGGGCCGTAGAGACTTTTTCATTCACTATTAGCAGTGCGCAGACCAAAAACATGGCAATTTACCGACATGAGCGTTCACATGGGAGTAGAATTACCTGAGGAGCTCTGAGTTTGCAGAAATACAGGAGGTAAAATTCAGGTCATTTTTACAGATATTTTTAAAGACATGGATGATTCGCATGGGACTAAAAACACAGGTGATGTTTATCATTTTACAATTTACCAGGGGATCCTAGGTAAAACTAATCCCATGCGAACAGGGCTTATAATTATAACAGTGTATTCTTAATTAAACAGACTTTTCATGCTTTTTTTTTATTTAATAATGGCGCTGTTAATGAAAATCAATATATAGTTAAAGGGATATGCCACCCCCAGGTCAAATTTGGGCATCTCCCCACAGTCCAGAGACTAAAATAAGTGGTGGAAAGCGTTTTCCTGCTCACCCAGCCATTGTCCGAGTCTGTCGCCACTGACCGCCGCGGTATCTGGTGCTCCTCCGCCTTAGACTGGAGTCTAACGTCGCCAGAGAAAGATTTCAGCCAAAAGGAATTAATTTGCTCGATGCGTTTCCCAATTACTTTCTGTGTAGTGCGCATTCATATCGAGTGCAAATAAATGTGCAAATCAACACGGAGAGCTTGCCTTGGTCATTTTGGGTGGGAACTATTTTTCAGTGCGGAAGAATAATGCCGAATCACGCACCACATTGTGCAACAGGGGAACTCCCTTCCCGGTGCGTAACTGGGATTCCCCTGGCAGCGTGCTGCGTGATTCGGCTTTATTCTTCCGCACTGGAAAATAGTTCCCACCCAAAATGACCAAGGCAAACTCTCCGTGTTGATTTGCACATTTATTTGCACTCGATATGAATGCGCACTACACACAAAGTAATTGGGAAACGCATCGAGCAAATTAATTCCTTTTGGCTGAAATCTTTCTCTGGCGACGTTAGACTCCAGTCTAAGGCGGAGTAGCTGCAGATACCGCGGCGGTCAGTGGCGACAGACTCGGACAATGGCTGGGTGAGCAGGAAAACGCTTTCCACCACTTATTTTAGTCTCTGGACTGTGGGGAGATGCCCAAATTTGACCTGGGGGTGGCATATCCCTTTAACAGTACCGGCATTAGTTTTCAAATTCAGATTCTCACATGGGGTCTTTCTGTGTACTCAGGTTTTACTCATCAACATAAAACAAATTACTAATCCTCCAACTAAGTACCAACCATGGATCTATATCTCAAGATCTGGAGAAGGGTCCCTGGGCGCAGTACTGAAGTCACCCACTGCTCCTGATAGGACTCCCCAGCAGTATTGAACGACAATATTCTTGATTTTCTTTCCAAACAAACCACTGCATCTGCATATTTCAACACTAGTTTGGCCTCCTTCCTTCTCAGTTAAACACTTGATGCATACAGATTGGTGAGATGTCATCTGAAACCTAACAATTATGTCTATTATGTAGACAAGACAAGACTTAATTGCCAATGAAAACGCCATGAAGGCATAACTCTAAATTGGACAGTTCTTCACATTCACAGGATTGACCCACCTAAGGCCCACAAGCTTTAACCAGTCTGAAAAATACAAACTTCAAAGCAAACATTCCACAGTTTTAGCAACAAGTAAAGGCACTGTACCATCCAAAGTCATTTCTCAGTATCCTGTGAATTCCAAGCATCCCAATTTTTCACTGAAATTAGTTTATAAAAGCTTTTTTACAACTTTCAGAGGACAGACTGGAGTTTTTCCGTGACATTAAAGCTAATACCAACTACCATACAAACAAACACAATACAGACAACTTATTTTGGCATTAAAAACGGTTTCTATAATATATCTGTACTGGGAGAAGACAAATTTTGCTCAAACATAAAATCAGGTACAGGATTTTTAAATAAATAAACAAAGAATGGCAGCATAATCTGTTGCTTGGCGATAGCCTGTGTGGCCTTTGTCTTTAGTCCCAATGCTAAAAGGCTTCGGTATCAGCGCTCTTATCTGAACCAGCCTAAGTAGATAAGGAGTTTCTACAAAGATTGGGTGCACCGCTGATTGCCAATATAAAGTCCACAAACCCCTGGGTCCTCAGGCAGTAACTACAAAAGAGAAATTATTTCTCAGTTGACCAGTTTGGTTAAATGATGTGTTTCTTCCCATCAGAGGAGGTGAAGCCGCCAGCGATTGTAGCTCGTGGGTGCACGGCAGTATGTGTATGGTACTATGTGTATAGGTGTGTGTGCGAGTGTATGTGTGTGTATGTGTGTGTGAGAGGAGGCTCATTTGTGCCTGTGCTAATGCAACTGTGACAGGCTGATATGAGTCTTATGTGCATATCCGCTATAGCTTAGTATGCTCATTTAGTCAAACCAAACCAATCATTACACCATAAGAAAGTACAAAACATTTAATAAGCTCTGCACTGGCAACACTTAATGGGAAATAGATAGATTATAACTCACATGTGTGTGGAAGAATGCATAAATTAGATAAGATCATATAAAAATCTATTAAAATACTTACAGTTCACTGATGTTTCAAGCCACACAAAACTATTACTAAGTTGCACAACATCAAACAAACAATAAAATACAAGGCAACAGACGACGCAAGATCCAATTTTCCCCAATAGTTATATTTTTTTAAAGTGGCATAGTTTGTGTTTGCGGTTCAATTTACCAAAAATATATTTCCAAATTCATCTTTCAGTATCAGTACATCAAAAAACGGACTGATGAATTCTGTGTAATAAGTTGTGCTCTTTTCTGTCTTTGAATACTTTTTTCTTGAGCAATGGCCTGAGATGAGACAAATACCTTTCTTAAAGATCCCATGACATGGTACTTCTTGATGCTTTTATATGGCTCCTTAATGGTTCCCTAATACTGTAAATGAATCCTTCTTCAAAATCAACACTTAGTGCATGAGAAAGACACAGTCTACACAGTCAGAGTCAGAAAATCTCTCTGAACGACTCATTCTGCGCCTTGTTGCTTGAATGCAAATGAGAAGAACACAGATTGGTAAGAGGGAAGGGGGGGGGCGGGCAAATGCGCCGCTGGTTCCTTGTGTTAGCGCTGCGCTGTGTGCTGGCCCCACTTCCGCGTGTGTAAGCGCGAAGGAGGAGAGGAGAGCCTTTTCAATGACAAAAAACTACATTTGTACAGAAAATAAAATTAAACCACTGCTATTTCAGAGGTCCAGAGGGTCAGGTAAAGGACTTCCAAGCCTAGAAACACTCGCACGTGCCTCCAGGCAAATAAAAAAACGCATTTCGCATTGCGTAGCTCCTCCGCGGTCCAAACTCTCTGGGTGTGATTTCCAGAGACGGGGTGGAGATCCAGACGATGGTGGAACTGCATTTGCATTTCTTTTTTCGATCTGACGTCAATAAGGTGCCTTGTCCAGAATCGCCCATTTGAGCTGTGTTTTTTTCAAACGCAGAAAAGGATCGCAAATGCTCAGTTTAGACATTACGTAACTTTTAGCCATTGGGGGGGGGGCTAAACAGGGTAGGGAAGCTCACATTAACGTTCAAAAACCTCAGAAAGTGAAAATTTCATGCCATGGGACCTTTAAAGCTTGTATAAACAAAAGTTCAAACATTAGGAGGTTTGTTATTACATTGAATGATCTGCCTAACCCTCAAGTGATATCCAGAACCAATGCTCTATTTGTACCCCTGTATGCATACAACATAGTATTTTTACATGGTTACATACATATATTATATTATATTATATGTGCAAAAAAGACATTGGAAAAAGCCTTCTGATTCTAGTTCATTCTATTCAGTCCTATTATTTACTCTCTAAACTTGTATTATTACACTCAATTACTTTGTAGGGAGGGATGAGATGAGAGCTTCACCTCACAGCAATAGACAGAATGTTGTTATTTTAATTGGAGGAAAAGGAATCGTTGTTATGTATACTTTTTGGCTTTCTTTTCTACTGCTACTATTTTACCTTCTAATGCACCACTACAATTTCCTCATTGAGGGAGAAATAAAGGTTTTCTTATCTTAAACAAAAATATATTTAATAAACGCTGACTAATCTTTTCTGGTTGCAGTCCATTCAGACTTTAGTATGCGGCCCTAATGTTTACTCTCTAAACTTGTATTATCACAATTGCTTTTTAGAGAGGAAGGAGATGAGAGCCTCACCTCACAGCGACAGACAGAATGTGTGTAACTCTACAGGACTACTGCAGATTATCAGCACAGCCATCTCTGCCTGCACCGGGGAGGTTAAGGCTGCACCAGCTTTTCTATCTCGACTGAGCTGGAATTTGAATTGATTGACTCCTAAAATTGCTTTTTCTGTAGAAGCTTTGAGAGGCGTGGAAAAGGAAACCAATTACTGGCTGTCAAAACAGAGATGACCCATGGACCACCCCCTATGTTTCACCTAAATACAGCTGTAGAAGGGAGGCTGAGCCAGAAAACACAAAAGGAGCAGTGAAGATGTCCAGTGTGAGACAATGATGAAGACACGCCTGTCAGGATGTCTCTCAGCTTTGGTTAGCTGCTCTCCTGAGGCTGCTTTAAAGGTCTAATGCCTCACTTACATTTGAACAGCACAAGGTACAGATCAGATCCACTATAAGGGATACAAACAGGGTACAAGGAGGACATATATAGGAATGGGTTATTATACAGCTCTGGAAAAAATCAGAGACCACTGCATTTTTTTCTGAAATCAGCATCTCTACATGTATTACAGCCATTCCATTCCAGCATCTGTTGAATTCCAACACAAACACAAAGCTGAGCTACTTCCGCTCTTGCACCAGGAGTGGAATAAAGTCACCCAAGAACGATGTGAAAGACTTGCCAAGAAAGCATGCATGAAAGCTATGATTAAAAATAAGGATTATTGCACCAAATATTGATTTCTGAACTTTTCTTAAGTGTAAACATTAGCATTGTTTGAGGTCTGAAAACATGTATCTTTGTTGTTATTTTGATCATTTTCTGCAAATAAATGCTCTCAACGATAATATTTTTTATTTGGAATTTGGGGGAAATGTTGTCAGTAGTTTATAGATTCAAACAAAAATGTTCCTTTTGCCCAAACACATACCTATAAGTAGTAAAATCAGAGAAACTGATCATTTTGCAGTCGTCTCTTATTTTTTTCCAGAGTTGTAGACCAATAATGTAGATGAGTTGGGCAAGTAATAATAAATACGTAGGCGATTGAATTTTATATTCTACTTGGTATTTTTATTATAGTACATTTTAATTTGTTTTCATATGCCTATTGGAATATTTGTGAACAGTGGCCCAAACTTTACACAAAAAGTGCCATTAGATTAGAGCTACATCAGAAATAAAAGATAAAAGTACTGAACTATAGGGTAAATTCAGGTAATAAAATGACAACATATTTGTAAAGTTGTTCTAGCATGGTCTGTTTGTGTCAAAACAAACACAGATTGGGTTAGACAGAAAAAGAAAAAAAAAACCTGACAGATTTTTTCATGCTCTATTGTCCAGTTTGAACAGAATGTAGAAGAGACTGGCTGGTCTCCGTACAACATTCAGTCTCAAAACAACCAAAAATGTTTGCACAATACTGATAGTAAAATATAGTCACAGATTGCATGACTCTTGCCTCGGTGAATAAGTGGTCTACATTCCTTTAATATGAAAAGTAGCTCCCATTGCAACCATTTAACCATTTTTAGCTCTAGTCCAGCTTAGTGGAGTTAGTGGAGTGACTAACATAAAATATTGCATATAAGTTGCATAATACAATTCTCGTACATTTTGCAACTGTGGGGCTTTGCAAAGACTGAAAAACAACTAAATATTGTCATTGTCTTTTATACAATTGCTTACATTTTCTTAAGCATTACATTTGAAGACAAAATTTGACCATAATAGCACTGACATTGCGTTCAAAGTGTAGGTGATTTTTTTGGAAATTCATGTATCGAAAGCAATTCATTTAGCGTGAACTGTTGTGTTTGTTTTTTTTTGTTTGTTTGGGGTTGTTGTTGTTTTTGCTAAAGAAAATAAACTTTATATGTCTTTATATACTTTTTTTTAACTTTTTGATTCAATAGGGTCATTGATCTGCAAAGATTAACTGTACTTATAAACATTTCTGACTGACTTTTCTAAAAAGTCGGCATATATAATGTACACACCAACATTTTGAAGTTGTCTGAAAATACTAAAATACAGCTAAAATTCATAGAATACATTACAATACATTAGCATTCATAATACTTATTCCCTTACTTCTTTGTTTGAGTCTTTGTTTTAGCAATATTGAAATGATCTTGCCTGGTGTACGTGTCCATTCATAATTAGATGCCCAGTGTTTGTTACTGAAAATTCAATCCATAGTTAGTGATGCATATTTTCTGCATTATTGCACCATACATTTACACTGCTGCTGTTTACTGTACAGCTTACAGTGCAAATCTATCTGGAAATTATACCCATCGTTACAGGGCATTCGCTGAACATGATTTTGTAAATAATTAAACTCCTGTACACACCTCTGCACTGTCGGCTAAACGTACTATTAGCAAAAAAAAAAAACATGTCTACATGTAATCTATGTATTACTATAAGTTCTTTCAAGATTTACCCCGTCTTGAAATCATCACAACATTCTATAGGCCAATAATGTTTAGTCCAGATGGGGGCTAATATTAATATTGTCCTAATGGAGATTTTTGTTGTAATATTGCAAGTTCTTGGGTTTTGTTATTAACAGAAATGATCAGGTTCAACATAACATAATCACATTCTAGATTCTGAAAACAACCAATAAGAATAAGATGATTGTATCACTCCAAATATCTATACTGAGGATATCAAGATTGTTTGGTTAAAAGATAATTATGATTATTCAAGTCACAATCAAATCAAAAGAAACGGAACAAAATAAATAATCAATATCTATCCACACTGCATGTAGTATTTAAAGATAACAAATGGATCATGTACAGTAAGGTCTATTCCACTGATAGTTGAACCTTGCATTTAGGAGGAGCAGTGTGGTTTTTGTCCTGGCCGCGGAACACTGGACCAACTCTACACCTCCCATCGGGTGCTTGAGAGTTCACAGATGGGAGTTTGCCCGATCAGCCCACATGTGTTTGTGGATCTGGAGAAGGCATTCAATCATGTCCTTCATAGGGTCCTGTGGGGGGTGCTCTGGGAGTATGTGGTCCAGGGCTCTTTGATAAGGGCTGTCCAGTCCCTGTATGACTGAAGCAGGAGCTGTGTTTGCATTGCCGGCAGTAAGTCAGACGCGTTCCCAGTGCATGTTGGACTCCACCAGGGCTGCCCTTTGTCACTGTTTCATTGTTCACTGTTCATTGTTCATGAACAGAATTTCTAGCCGCATTTTGCTCAAGACTGTTTTAGTAAAGAAGGAGCTAAGCCAATCTCTCAATTTACCGGTCAATCTACGTTCCTACCCTCACCTATGGGCATGAGCTTTGGGTAATGATTATAAGGACAAGATTGTGGATACAAGCGGTTGAAGTTGAAGTTCCTCCGCAGAGTGGCTGGGCGCTCCCTTAGAGATAGGGTGAGGAGCTCAGTAACACGGGAGGAGATCGGAGTAGAGCTGCTGCTCCCCCACATTGAGGGGAACAGCTGAGGTGGCTCGGGCATCTGTTCCGGATGCCTCCTGGACGCCTCCCTCGGGAGGTGTTCTGGGCATGTCCCACCGGGAGGAGGCCCCGGGGAAGACCCAGGACACGCTGGAGGGACTATGTCTCCTGGCTGGCCTGGGAACACCTTGGTGTCCCCCCGGAGGAGCTGAAGGAAGTGTCCGCGGTGAAGGAAGTCTGGGAGTCTCTGCTTAGACTGTTGCCCTCGTGACCCGGCCCCAGATAAGGGGAAGAAAATGGATGGATGGATGGAAATTGATTATGTGTGTCTGTTCCACCTTGTGATGTCATGTGGTAATAAAGTGCCTCAGTGTTATTTTAAACTCCATACACCTTCACTAGAATAATTTGGATAATTTCAACGATGGAATTGCCAAGCTCTACTAAACAAAAAGTAGATATCCCAAGGTGGAATAGAGCATTTTCAGCTTTGGGGAAGTGGACAGACTAATAATAAATGGTTACTCAAAAATGTGTGAATTAAAACACAAAACAGGTTTTTGAGGAGGTAACAGTATTATAATATGGCTTAAAGCTCATAAGAGTCAATTTTACAAGGACCTTTAAGTAATCATCTGTTTGTTATAGTGTCTATTTGGAGAGGGCCACTTTCTACCACAGCTTAAAGTATTGGACATTTTAACATGACTATGCTTTCTGTACAAGAATATATATCATAATATTTTATGATAGGCAGCTTTACTGAAATTTGTGACAGCTTGAAAGGCAAATTCAACCATTTTTATTCACACGGTGCATAATAAGCCCTGCTGTAAGAGTTAAAGACAGAAGAGCAGCAAAAGAAAGATTAAAGAAGGACTATATAGAGACTGGTATTGTGGACGTAAGCTCCAGCTCCAGTCTGTTGCCAGTGAATGGGTTTAATGGAGAGCTCTGAGTCTCAGGCAGCTCCACTTTGCAGACAGGACCCAGGTCCACCCCCTTGTTTTTATCTGTCCATGTCCTCACGATGAAGGCTGCAGATTGGCACAAGAACAGGCTATGGTTAGGAATGATAAAGAGCGGAGTACACTACAGAGGTACTGGGGGACTGGACAAAAGGCTGCGGATACAAGCAGGAATTACAGCTGGAGTCAGGCTCACAAATGAAGAGTTTGTGGAGAATACAATGCAGACAAAAATGCAGCATGTTTTTACAGACTCTTCCAATCACCATGGATGCACCAGTTTTGAAAATGCAAAGAGGTATGTAAGTGCTGTTTGAATCTGAGATAAAGGCCCTGTACCTGATTTTTCCCATGTATTTAAAGCAAAATATATCTTGCTCTAGTAGAGTTTGTATTTTATAAGGAACTTTTGAGGTCTGCATCCAACCATAAAGTGTTTTACTGCCTAAAAATCAGGAAGTGCAGTGTTAAAGCCCCAGTGTGTAGGATTCGTGGTGCATAGGTGGATGGTGCTATTGCACTTTCTGTTTTAGCTACGGCAGACCTCGAGGGTCACCCGGGCGCGCCGTAACGCGGACAGCTCTCGTACCCGCGCACGAGCCGCCCGCTGCTACTGTATAAATAAAACGCGGTCCCGGTTATTTTTTTTTTCTTTTCTCATGAAAACACACATTCCCGATCATGTACCATGACACTCTACACATCAAATGAAACCTTAGTCTCCTCTTTTTGACTATGCAATTAATTTCCCTGCACAACAATCACTCACTGGGGCTTTTATACGGAAAAGCACAAAACGAGGTTAGCTTACCTTAGAATGCTTTGCACAGGTCAAACTCTGTATTTCACCATAAACTTGCTCTCAATTTGTCCGTAAGGATCCAGCGAATAAAATCCAGTAAAACAATTTAGTCCAAAACACGTGTTAGATCTATTACGACGTCTGATCCGGCAGCATGCTTGTGTTGTTTACCCAAAACCACGAGCCTTGCCGAAGGCGAAGGCGGAGCCCAAATGTCCTTCTGCGGCTCTCATATTCAAAATGGCTGCCTCTGCATGGGGAAGATCCCCCTTTTATGCGACTATATCTAAGTCCAAAAGAATACTTTGATTTCATGATGGGAAGTGAAAAGGCTTGGAAAACAATGTATTTTTGAATGGGTATCTTCAATTTCAGTAATTAACGGGTAAAAATCTTACACACTGTCCCTTTAAGAAAAAGGAGTGACTTTATTGATCTCACACAGGAGAAATTCTTCTCTGCATTTAACCCATCCTGTTATTAGGAGCAGTGAGCAGCACATTACTGCGCCCGGGGACCATCTCCATGATCTTCTTACTTCGGCTTGGTCAGGACCTAAGCTGGAGGATTTTACCTGGAGCATGTTTTGGGTTGATGGGGGAAACCGGAGTGCCCGGAGGAAACTCACCCAGACACGGGGAGAACATGCAAACTCCACACAGAAAAGCTCGGGCGACCCGGGGATCGAACCCAGGCCATGCATGCAAACTCCACACAGAACACATGCACACATGTTAGCATGCTGGTTGTTTTACACTTTACTGTGAAAAGTGCTTACAAATTCATCATGGTGAATATTTAGGATTGAATATTTAGGTGAAATGCATAAGGTAAGTGAGGAATAACTTTGGACCACTATAATAAAAACAAGCTTTTTTTCCCACACATTTTTAAGACATTAAAAATTAGGCACAGTGTCTTTAATTTAGATTTTGTATAGTCCATTCTGTTGAAAATATATTTAAGTTATAACAATTATATTAAACATTTTCTTTTTCATTGTATTTTATGTTGTAAAGCGATGGAAAAGGAAGCAAGCTACATTTTACAATATAATCACATTTTCTTGTTGAAGTATGCAACAAATTGCATACTGAATATATTGAAAATTCCAAAATATGCAAAAAGAGTGATAAAAATGTAAATTGAACAATTGAACAGTGAAATCTTCCAAGATAGGGTACTGAATGATATTTCTGAAATTTATGGTTTCATTTGATTATGCATTTGCTTTTTGGGGATTTCAGCACATCTCTGTGGGTTGCAAAAATCAAATTTGATTATGGTCATCCGGGGAATAAAAAAAACTAAAGGGACATTAACTTCTGCAAATATCACCCACCCCATAAAATAAAATGATTAGTGCTGTCTTAGGAATAGTACGTGCCAACAACACTTTCACAACTTTTTTAGTGACTTATGGTGCATTCTTTTGTAGTAGAGTCACAACATAGCATTCAATTCTGCAACACCAAGCTAAATGCCATGGCTTGCATTGGTTAAGCTTTTACTCATTTTTCCCACAGATTAACATTTTTTCCCCCTCCAGTACAATTACGCTTATACAGCTCTGGAGAAAAATAAGAGACCACTGCATTTTTTTCTGAAATCAGCATCTCTACATGTATTACAGCCATTCCATTCCAGCGTCTGTTGAATTCCAACACAAACAACAAAAGCTGAGCTACTTCAGTTCTTGCCCCAGGAGTGGAATATAGTCACCCAAGAACAATGTGAAAGACTTGTGGAGAGCATGAAAAAATAAAAATAAGGGTTATTGCACCAAATATTGAGTTCTGAACTCTTCTTAAGTGTAAACATTAGTATTATGTTGTTTTAAAATGAATTTGATCTTGTTTCTTTGCATTGTTTGAGGTCTGAAAACATGTGTCTTTGTTGTTATTTTGACCATTTGTCATTTTCTGCAGATAAATGCTCTAAACAATAATATTTTTATTTGGAATTTGGGGGAAATGTCAGTATTTTATAGACTCATTTTGCCAAACACATACTTATAAGTAGTAAAATCAGAAAAAAAAAAGATAATTTTGCAGTGGTCTCTTATTTTTTCCAGAGCTGTGGTAATTCAGTAGTCAACCTTTATATTGAATAAGAATTTGGTCCTACTGGCACTTTACAGTGACATCATGCTGGGGGTGTTCTACATGTATCTCTAACTGTATCTCTAATTTTTGCTAACACATTAGCAAACACTGTCAAAAAAGATTGTCTGAAAACACAAAATGGATTTTTATAACCCATTTTCAGGACCCTGTGATCAATCGAGAGTTCCTGATCCTGTTAAGGTGCTTGATTTTTAACAAAAATGGTGAGTGTGAGTAAAAAAAAAAATCAACTGTTGGTTAATGCTAGCTAGCTTGTGATTGTACTTTTCTGTGTGAGAGACATTTTTAAGCACACAAATCATCTCTCCCGTCGCAGTTCCAAACATGTCATCTTTTTCTGGTCAGATTGTGTTCAAATTAAGCACATATTAAGGTCTAACAAAATCTCAGACAGAGCAGAGCCTACAGATAGCAACACACACCCAGGGAATATTGAGGACGTCAACTGCAAAGTATCACTACTTACTTGTTTAATCCAAACCAGATGCTTTGCCTTGCCATAGACACTAGACAAATTCCACACACAAGATAAGAAGTTTAAATATGTATTAAATAACATCATTATCTTAAACTCATTCTTTCTCCCTGTGTCCAAAACATGATGAACCAGCATTGTATGAAGCAGAGGAGGGGAGAGATGGACCTCCCGCTCTTTATTACAATAATGAATTATAATTACTGTTGTGACTATTACCCCATAAAGGCCTGTCTAAACAGTGAATCCTCCATCTCGTGATTTATAACCTTCGGCTACAAGCATTTATCATGGTGCCTTATAATACACAGCATCAGCACACGGAAATACTGGGAGTTTTAACATGCACTAACTCAAGCTCATATGTTTCTAACTAAAAGTGCTTTAAATAAGTACATGTTTGCTTATTTTTGTTAGGAAATATTGTTTTTAGCAGGAAATCTATAAATATCTCACATTGACAAAAGCTATAATACATTTAATTAAGCTCTTAATAATAACAGCGCAGCTACAACAGTTCAGCTTTTCATTGTAAAATTGCAAAAATTTAATTATTTAATTTCTCATTATGATGTACAACAGACATAAAGCAAATGGAGGCCTATAGCTGGAATAAAAATATGTTGTTGAGGGTATGGGGAATCAACATAAAAGAATGCATAGTTAATGGTTTTATTCATGGCTTTCAGCCTCCAGTTATATGCAACATTTTGAGGACTTGTTCCTATAATATTTAGCTTTAAATTGATAATCGCTATGGCAGCATTCCTAATTTTTTTTATCATTCTGAAACCCGCGAATAGGTTGGACATTGTATACAGTGAACCCTCGCTGTATCGCGGTTCACTCTTCGCGGCCTCGCTGTTTCGCGGATTTTTTTTTCCAATTTTTTTTTTTTTTTTCAATTTTTTTTATAGTGTAACTTTTTTTTACAGTGTAACATTCTGTCCTGCGCCCTGATTAGCTAAGAGACTAGACCAGGACTAAACCAGGTCTAAAGCAGGTCTAAACCAGGACTAAACCAGGTCTAAAGCAGGTCTAAACCAGGACTAAACCAGGTCTAAACCAGGACTAAACCAGGTCTAGACCAGGGATGGTAGGGACAGAGTCTCAGATGTCCTTCACGAGAGCGCCTGGGTGACAGGAGGTGTGGCCTTTGTTTACTTGAACGAGCCATGGAAGAGACTGAGTGTGAGCCGGACCATGGAAGAGCCAAGAATCAACATGGACGGGCCTGGCGCCTGGCCGCGCGGCGTCCGGGGGAGCCGCAGCGGGGAGAGCCACATTCGAGGGAGCCGCAGCGGGGGAAGGACACTCGCGCGCACAGAGGAGACAGTGGCTCTTCCCCGTCACGCTGAGAGAACGAACCCGACCCCGTCCTAGAGAGCTGTGGAGTATTGGCGGCGCATTGATAGCGGTCTGATTTTGGAGCCGGGGTGAAATGCAACCAACTCTTGTGAGCGCAGGTTGGTCTTACCTGGTCTTGTGGTGAGGACTGGTGCTCAGAGGCGTCTGTTAGCGGTTTGGCACTGTTAGCATTGGCTTGAGTCTTGCCCAAAATAATATCCAGGTCGGTTTCCACTCGACTTTCGCACATGGCATGGATATGTGGTACCAAAACAAACACACGTGTCCGCGCACACGTGTCCGCGCGCACGTGTCCGCGTGTCACGTGCCCCCCCCCCCCCCCCACTATTAATATATTTTAATGAAAATCTACAAAAGTTTGAGAGTTTAAACAAGAGAAAAATGTTAATACCAGTCTCAGAAAGGTGTATAATGTGTCTGGTGAAGCGTTTTCAGCCTTAAAACATGTAGAATAATTGTAAAATATAAAATTGTCCTACTTCGCGGATTTCACTTATTGCGGGCTATTTCTGGAACCTAACCCCCGCGATAAACGAGGGTTCACTGTATTTCCCAATTGGGCTGCACAATATCCCAAAAATACTGATATTGCAACATTGATACTTTGCATTGACATTGCACCAGGAGTGTTCTACATGTATGTCTATGGTGGAAATACTAGCACACTCTGCCAAATAAGTTTTAAGACAACTCAAGAAAAAATACAAAATGGATTTACACAACACATTTTCCAGAGCCTGTGATCATTACGAGTGTTGTTGTTTAGGTGTTTGAAGATGAACAGAAAAGGTGAGAATGACTAAACGAACAGTTGGCTAATGCTGGTTAACTTCTGACTAATGTTATTTGAGAGAGACTTGTTTAGGCGCACAAATCTGTTGTAGTTCCAGCATGTGCCAGCATGTATCCTGTATCCTTTCCTGGTGTCCTGTTTACCACTGGGATATCATTTAGGATATGCATGGGCAAAGGTTTCTGTTCTCTTAGGGTTTATTTACACAACACTATTACATAAAAATACATAATAAGACCAAACCCATACATCTGTTTGAAAGCAAACCTTGATTGCATTCAGCACATTCCCACCTACCTCCATGAGTCAATACAAAACAGAAATTTTAAAGCTGTATAGAATAAATTACCATTCAATTCTGTTAATTGTGACGAAGGCTCGCATGAGGGCTATAGCATTTTCTATTGTGATGTAAATATGTATTATATTGTAAGTGTTTGACAAGCCTTCACTGGTGATTTTGACTGTTTGATTTGCTTGGCGTCACATGTTTTTTTTATTGCACTTCACTTGAAAACGTCGGCTTGTCTAAATAAGACAGCCTTTCCTTATTACCGCCCTGTTAGGCTGAGAGCTGCCTCATAATCCTTAGAGCTACTCAACAGATGGCTCAAAATTGTGTTATAGCAATAAAGCCGAAGGTGCGCGTGTTTTTTTTACTACTAATTTTCCAAGATGTTAAAGTCATTTACAGTTAATATACAGTGACACATGCTCACATAATTATATCAGTATTGTGTTATGAAGAACGGAAGCAATGAGAGGAGAATCCCAGTAGGAAGAAGAATTACAGTACAGGTATATTTGACATAATTGCAGAGCTAAAATAATAGAAGAGTGTTATGTAAATCCTCATACAGTACATGTATTTTAGCTATGATGTAATGGCAAAAAAATATCAACTTCTAGAAATACCTGGATGGCTGAAAATAATGCAAGTAAAAATACTTAAAAATATGTAAACTATTTGATAAATCTACTAATGGTCTACATTTGTTCATCTCGCAACTATGACCATTTTATAATGAGATGCATTTAGGCCTGTCATGAAAACAGGTTTTGAAGCACAATATATCACTACAGAGAAATATTGCAATAAATGATAACAATAAAACTACTTTATGCCACTGACACAATAACAATAATGCAGACTACTCCCTGTAAACCATTTTTAAATAAACTGTATCATGAAAAGGCCTGGTCTACAACAAATAAACAGCAGAATGAGCCAATAATTAGCCATAGAAGTTATTTATTCTACTTCTACAGCTAAAATTGTACTTTTCTTACATATAAATGACAAAAATCTCCCCACTTTTGGAAGACACGATAAATATTGAGCCCAAAAATATATAAATCAAGCTTTCAAATATTGAACAATAAGTTGATATAGTATTTATCAAGAGCACTTTAAAGATTAATTCACACGTCTTCCCTGATGTAGATTTGGTTTGGTTTAATGCTGGTTTAGGTCTCGGATTAGTCCTAGTTTGATTCAAACTTTGATGTGATGCTAATGCAAATGTGGTACAAACTTATAGATCTTTTTTTTGTACTTTTTAAAAATTTATTTATTTATTTTTTCAATTTTGAAATGTAGCTAAAGAAAACAAAAAAGGCAAAAACAAAATAAAAGCCCTCCCACACACCACCCCTCTCTCCACACTCATTCCTCCCTTTTCTAATGCATTTCCAGCACCCTAATTATTCACAGAGATGAGTTTATAAACAATTTTCAAAAGCTTCTGAGGCCATAGCAGGGTTTTAAGTATCTGTAATAGCAACATAATAAACTACGCTGTCCTAATAACAGTGACCACACAATTATAGCATACTATCCATGCCATCAATTTCAAAGTTTTAATATCCGGATGTCCATTTGGCTGGACTGTGTCAAGGACATGTCCCAGCTTTGATTTGCAAATGATCCTTGTGATAAATCTAAAGCCATCAGCAACAAAAGGGCACCACAAAAGGTAAATTAACCTTGTAAGGCAATCTGGACCTGCATGTTTATAGTATAGAGCCGCTCATCAAATTAGATTTTATTTCCACTATTATAGCTAACTACGTGAGCTGTCATAAATTGTGTGTCACTGTGAAATAATTATCTCTGTGTGCATGTTTCACTGCAGTAAAAAAGCAAGTGCAGTTTATCAATAAAGCAGCAAGATGTTTATGTAATCCTTTATACCTATGCTAATTGAGCTAATGCATGCGAGTTCCCTGTTGCCATGTACGTGGTTGGATAGTGTAGCTAGCATTGGGTTAATATGCATGGCTCATCTGATCACAGCTTATGTACAGTGTTAGTGAATGCATTACTCAGAGCATCCCAGTGGACATTCACACAGGCAGTGCACTGTTTAATATTTATGGTGCCGCATTACTTATCATTATAAATATTTATTGTGATTTACTCTTTTGTCTGGGTCCTTTTTCTGTCTTCACACCCAGGAGAAGCAGCTCGTATCACGGCCATCGCTCTGGTTGACTCTCACGGGCCCCACTGAATTTGCCGTCTGTTTATTTCTTATTTATTTTATGTCCTTGGGTATTGTTTTTCGCACTTTCTCTGTTTTACCGTTAGATTGCTAATGGTTTTCGACTCTTCACATGGATTTGCTCCTTTTTTCCGTTTGTGCCTCAGTGCCACACTTACTGGACACTGTGGATCTCATTGGATTAGTCATTTTATTTATATAGCACATTTAAAACAACCATAACAAGTTGCACCAAAGTGCTTTACAGCATTAAACACATCATAGTGAAACAATAAAACAAATGTAAAATATATAAAATTTTAGATGAAACAGTGGCTTAATACACAAAGATAAAAGCCTAAAGTTGACAGCTTCAGAGTAGAGCTCATGGGCTGCTGAACGCCAGCTTGAAAAAATGTGTTTTTAGGAGGTTTTTAAAGTGAGGTAGGGAGGAGCATGATCTCAGATGAAGAGGGAGGGCTTAGGGGCCACAACAGAGAAAGCTCGTCCTCCCTTGGTTTTGAGACAGGATTGTGGGACGGACAGTCGGAGAGTTTGACCTGAGAGACCGAGGGGCAGTGTATGGGATTAAAAGATCAGTGATGTCCTGTGGCGCTGGTGAGTGATTTAAAAATAAATAATACAATATTAAAATAAATTCTGTATTTAACATGTAACCAGTGGAGTTGGGTTAGGATGGGTATAATATGGTCTCTCTTTTTGGACCCGGTGAGTCTGGCAGCAGCATTTTGGACTAACTGTAACCTACTGAGGGAGGATTGTGAGAGGCCTGAATATAACGAGTTGCAGTAGTCCAGTCTATTGGTTACAAAAGTGTGTATGATTGTTTCTTGAGTTATTGTGTGTTAGGATTGGTTTTAATTTAGTGATTTGTCTTAGCTGAAAAAAGCTAGTTTTAACAATACTTGGGATTTGTTTCTAAAAGTTTAAACGAGAATCCATAAAAACACCAAGGTTCTTTGGAGAACTGTGCAAATTTGTAGCAAGAGGCCCAAGGTCAGATGTGAGAGTGTCGGTGTAAGGTCCAAATAGAATAACAGTCTTATTTTCATTTAGGAGAAAATTAAAGGACATCCAGTTTTTTATTTCCGCAAAACAAGCATGGAGAGTGGCAAAGGACAAGCCATTTTTTGGGGAGACAGGAAGATAAAGCTGGGTGTCGTCAGCATAAGTGGTACTTAATCTGATGTTTTTCTAGAATTAAAACCAGGGGGAGCATGTATAAAGAAAATAAAACAGGCACTAGGATGGACCCTTGGGGCAAGCATGTGATAGGAGTAGACACTTCCTCACCTGCTTTGACTGAGAAAAATCTTCCTGTCATATATGAAGTGAACCATGTTACGAGTGAGCCCTGCAACCCAACGACATGCTGCAGGAATTGTAGGAGGATCTGGTGGTCAGTCATGCCAAAGGCTGCACTTAAGTCCAATAGAATTAGCACAGCTGAAGATCCGGAATCAAGTGTGAGAAGGATGTCATTGTAGACCTTTACCAGAGCAGATTCGGTACTATAATGCTTGCGAAAACCAGACTGAAACTTGTCGAAGATAAGTAGGCTGTTAACATGAGCTGAAACTTGAGAGAACACTTTTTTTTTTCCAAAATTTTAGCCATGAATGGTCATTTGGATATGGGCCTGTAGTTTGATACAACCTCAGTGTGCAAATTAGCCTTTTTAATGAGTGGGTGCACAATAGATGGTTTGAAGAATGTAGGAACAACACTAAGTATAGATGAATTTACAATGGATAAAATACTTGGATGAGTACAGGGAAATACAAGTTGTAGGTAAAGTCTCCAGGTGGCAGCTAGTGGGTTTAAGATGTGCAAATGCCTCAGTTAGTTCCGGGAGAGACACTTGCCTAAATTCAGCAAGGTGGTGGCATAACTTGGGAAGTGTTGGAGGGGCGAATGATCTGTGCTCTAATATTGACTATTTTAGTCATTAAAAAGTCCTTGAACAATTCACAGCACTCCACCGAGTTGGTGAAGCAGGTGTGTGAGGATGGAGGAGTAGGGAGTTTAAAGTCTGGAAAAGGAATTGAGGTTTATGAGCATTTGATTTAATGATGTTGGAAAAAATACTCACTTTTCGCAGATTGTTTGACTTTTTGATAGCACTTTAAGGAAGACTTAAATATTTCATAACATACATGAAGTTTGTCCTTTTTCCATCTTCTTTCTGCTCTTCTACAAGCTTGTCTAGGTGTATGAGTAGAGTCATTTAGCTACGGTGTACATTTAACTTTGGGTCTTCTGGGTTTTTTGGGGGCTACTGAGTCCAGAAGTTCTGAGCATATAGAGTTGAATTTGTTATATCCTCTATGGCCACACAGGGGTTTGTGCCCTCAGGGGCCCAAAGCTGCTGACGGGCAGTGAACAGTTCAGAGAAACGTGGAGCTGTGGAAGAGCAGATCAATCGGGCAGAGCTATGAGGTAAGGGTTTTATTATGGGTCATGTTAACAGGCACTCAAATGTGATCTGATACACCACAGTCAAAAATATTTATATTTGAAACAGTAATACCTGTAAAGACAAGGTCTAAAATGTGTCCTTTTTCATGAGTGGGTGTTTGTCTGAGTTGTATTAAACTGAAACTTTCAGCTGTCATTACAAAATCTTTTACTAAAGGCTTTGAGGGGCAGCAGATATGAATATTAAAATCACCTAAAACAAGAAGCCTGTCACTACAAGAAGACATGAAGGACAACAAGACGGAAAATTCTTGAATGAAATTAGTATTACATTTTGGAGGTCTGTAGATTAGTGCGCATAGAATAAGCACTGCGAGTTGCAAATTAAAAAGTTGGCCTTCAAAAGATTGGTAGGGGTATTGGTTTAAGATAAGATAAGATAAGATAAGACTTTATTGATCTCACACAGGAGAAATTCACTTGCCACATTAGCTCCAGGCAGTTTAGTGCAAAAGAAAGTTAGAACAAAAAAGTGCATGCAGACAGATAAGTAATAATAATAAAATAACCAAATAATAATAATAATAATAAGTAAATAAGAGAATGTAGAGAAAATTGCACGTTTAGACTATATAGTGGAGTATACAGTCTGATAGTGGTGGGGATGAAGGATCTGCGGTAAGAGAGTCTTTAAAAACAGTAGCTTGACCGCCTCCACGGCCGGAGGACCTCGGAGTATTTAAAAAACCTATAGTATGATGGAAAGAGATCATGGAATGGGGATAAATCATCTGGTATGAACCAAGATTCAGGAAGTAAGGAATAGAAGATCCAAATTATGCTGTTATGCTTTGTTTTGCATGGCTCTACAATTCAGGAGGGCGAAGTTGAAAGATTGACTTGGAATTGCCAATGTTGGGCGACTATTTGTTTTAATCTCAATTAGATTGTTTATACCGGCATTGCGATCTGATTTACTTTGATGCAAGTTTTGGGACACCATCTCATGAGTAGTGTACTTATAGTTCTGACTTCTAATAGTGCTAATGGGGAAAATTGATTGTTTATTAAAGTTTTGCTGCGATTTTGTCAGGGTTTGTCCAATTTATTGCTGTTTTCCCAGCTAATCTGAGACCAGCAGTGCGTTGAACAAGCTGAAGAAGAGGCAGCGTGTGTAGGAAGTAAACAGTTACTCACGTGCAGGTACCACAGCGGGCACAGTTATCAGATTGTGCACAGAGTAGACCATGTAGTTTGCAAGCAAACGGCTCCCGTGTCTATTTACGTGCAAACCGTCTCGCTAGAAGTTTGAGGGGCGATCCCAAAACAGAATGAACTTGTCAATGAAGTTGATAAAGTGGGACATACAGACAGAGCTGAGCCAGCTGTTTAAATGAAGGGCCCTACTGAGTTGCTCAGAACCACGATTTAGGGTGGGAATGGGACTGGAGACAAACACGGACATGCCTTGAGCAGTTCACAGTTTCAGAACATTGAAAAATGTGTGTTGGAATAAAGATCTGCTAAGATACCACTGTATTATTTAAACTACCTTGGTGTTCTGGGTTGATTTCAGGGTGTTCACACTTGCATACATACTACATAAAAATTGGGACTAAGCCTAGAACTAAAACAGGACTAGAATCAAAACTAAACCAGGACTCAAAACAAGACCACGAGACATTCCAGGCACAAGCATGTCAAATAATGTTTAAAAAAACAAACACCCATATTGTTGAATCGAAAGGTATTTGGTGAACGATACAAAACTAACATCTACTGTATAACAATCCTAGCCGCAATCTACTTCTGCTAGTCCCAAACTGTTCAAAATGCACCATATGTAATTTTAAATCCTATTCCATATTCCACATACAAAGATCAGTATGCATAACAAAAAACTTTTGGATGGGCCTTTGATTTGGGAAATAAAACAGTAGCATTTAATCATAAACAAGAAAAAACTTTGGCCTGACAGATGGTATTTACTATTTACTCAATCCAATTGTAACAATGCACATTGTAAAATGTGTATTTTGGTGAGAACTCATACCCTCAGTCATAAAAAACCTCTAGCACAATGGTTACCAACATCTTTTTTCACATGTACCCTCTATGTTTTGTCTTACTTCTTTTTGTATGTTTATTATTTATTATTTATTATTTATTATTATTATCACAATCACAGTGGGCAAGCCAGATGCATTGTTTTGAGTAATTTAGCACAAGGGCTAGTTTTCAACACCTTAATGTTTTTTTTATATATATATATATATATATATATATATATATATATATATATATATATATATATATATATATATATATATATATATACACATACATAGTATATATACACATAAGCCAAATCATGGAAAGCACTGGCTACGGATACCGACTCAGAAATGGGGCCACCATCAGTCACCTCCTCAACATGGATGACATCAAGAGCGAGACATTGACTCGCTGATCCACACCACCAGGATCTACAGCACAGACGCTGGAATGTCATTCGGGCTTGAGAAATGTAGTAGGATGGTGACAAAGAGAGGGAAGGTAGTCAGCACAGAGGGGGTCTCACTCCCAGAGGGAACAATAGCAGACACTGAGGACAGTTACAAGTACCTTGTTATCCCATAAGCAAATGGCAACCTGGAAGAGGCAACAAGGAAAGCGGCTATGGCCAAATACCTGCAACGAGTAAGGCAAGTCCTAAGAAGTCAGCTCAATGGCAAGAACAAGGCCCAGGTAATAAACAGCTACTCCCTGCCAGTGATCAGATACCCAGCAGGAATCATAAGCTGGCCAAAGGAGGAGATACAGACCACAGATGTTAAGACACGAAAGCTCCTGACCATGCATGGAGGGTTCCATCCCAAATCCAGCACCCTGAGACTGTACACGAGCCGGAAGGAAGGAGGCTGAGGACTAGTGAGTGTGGGAACCACTGTCCAGGATGAAACATCCAAAATCCATAAGTACATCAAGGACAAGGCTCCGACAGATGCCTCAGACAGTGGAGTGCAGAGGAAGAGGTGCTGGAGGGACCATCATTGCAGGAAACATAACTTAAGTGGCTGATATCAAGAAATCCTACCAATGGCTGGAGAGAGCTGGTCTGAAGGACAGCACAGAGGCCCTCATCCTGGCTGCACAGGAGCAGGCCTTGAGCACCCGACCAATAGAGGCCCAGATCCACCACACCAGACAAGAACCAAGGTGTAGGCAGTGCAAAGAGGCTCCTGAGACAGTCCAGCACATAACTGCAGGGTGTAAGATGCTGGCAGGGAAAGCATACATGGAGTGACACAACCAAGTGGCGGGCATAGTGTACAGAAACATCTGTGCAGAGTATGGGCTGGAGACCCCAAGGTCAAGGTGGGAAACATCTCTGAAGTTTGTGGAGAATTCCCAAGCCAAGATCTTGTGGGACTTCCAGATACAGACTGACAGAATGGTGATGGTAAATCAACCAGACATAGTGGTGGTGGATAAGCAACAGAACAGAGCCGTGGTGGTGGACTACACAGGAGCAGGCCTTGAGCACCCGAGCAATAGAGGCCCAGATCTACCACACCAGACAAGACCCAGGGTGTAGGCAGTGCAAAGAGGCTCCTGAGACAGTCCAGCACATAACTGCAGGGTGTAAGATGCTGGCAGGGAAAGCATACATGGAGCGACACAACCAAGTGGCGGGCATAGTGTACAGAAACATCTGTGCAGAGTACGGGCTGGAGACCCCAAGGTCAAGGTGGGAAACACCTCCGAAGGCTGCGGAGAATGACCGAGCCAAGATCCTGTGGGACTTCCAGATACAGACTGACAGAATGGTGATGGCGAACCAACCAGACATAGTGGTGGTGGATAAGCAACAGAACAGAGCCGTGGTGGTGGACATTGCAATACCAAGCGATGGTAACATCAGGAAAAAGGAACACGAGAAACTAGAGAAATACCAGGGGCTCAAGGAAGAGCTGGAGAAGGCCTGGAAGGTGAAGGCATCAGTGGTGCCCGTGGTGATCGGAGCACTCAGGGCTGTAACCCCCAAACTGGAGGAGTGGCTAAAACAGATCCCAGGAAAAACATCAGACATCTCAGTCCAGAAAAGTGCAGTACTAGGAACAGCAAAGATACTGTGCAGAACTCTCAAGCTCCCAGGCCTCTGGTAGAGGACCCGAGCTGGATGAGAGAGAGAGAGAGACCAACCACCGTGGAAGGTGAAGAGCACTTTATATATATATATATATATATACACATACATATATATATATATATATATATATATATATATATATATATATATATATATATATATATATATATATATATATATATATATACATATATATATATATACATATATATATATATATATATATATACATATATATATATATAGATAGATAGATAGATAGATAGATAGATATAGATATATAGATAGATAGATAGACAGAGAGAGAGAGAGAGAGAGAGAGAGAGAGAGAGAGAGAGAGAGAAGAATTCACCTCTTTTTAAATTCTGAAATCATTCTAACTGCCCTACCTCTGCTAAGTGCTCGTACCCCTGAATGAGAAACACAGCTTTAGTATACAAATCTCCAGTCTAGACAGTGGACACATATCTTTCTATTAGTATCCCATTCTGTTGAACAGCGGCCCTCGGGATTGTGTCGAGGGCCGCTGAGTTCGGCAAAGGGCCAACAGCACGCAGACTTATGGGGAATTAGAGCGCCCCACAATCTCCATTTCATGAGCACCCAGTCCATAAACACTATTGATTTTCACACTGTGCGTTTGCCCCTTATAGCCACTGAACTGTGTGTGGTCGGCCACAGCCAATGCCAGTAATGAATAATAATGCAAAAAGAGGGTCAAAGCCATTTCCCCTCAATCAGGTTAAAGAACTGGTCTCCTCTCAGGACAGACAGTGAGAGCTGAGGTACAGTCTACAGAAAAAAGGCAAGAGCAATTCAAATGAATCTAACAGACAGGCAGGGTAAAGCTGTTTTGTATTAACAGAGCATGTATGTTGGATGCTTTCTATAGAACCATACTGATACAGTATTTAGGACAAGAATTTACATCAAATCAAACTTCACTCATAAAACATGGCATGTAACCCAAAGTGCTTTACAAAGACAATGAAACCCCAAAAATCTATCTGCTCAATCTACTATCTTTACGTGTCCTCATATTCATCCCCTTAAAATGTGGGCAGACTTTGAAATCTGATTTTCCTTTGCGCATAGCTTACAACTTACAGAAAGAGTAGATGAGATAGTGGAAACCAAAACTACAGAGCCTAAGCTTCACAGAGAGCCCAGCCATGTGTCTGTACTCCACAGGGTTCACAGATTCATTTTGAATTGTGGGTCATTTTAGTCAGGCATTTTAGGAAAAAAACACCTTCATCATATGGGGAAAGTTTAGAAGTTCAGAAGTGCACTATTTTTGTAATGACAAATCTATTGCATAAACCAAATTAATGCAAACTGTGATTTAAAAATTACTATCATTTTTCCACACTGAAAAAACTGAAGAAACCTCCATTCATTCATACACACCAATCAATCAATCAATCACCAGCATCTGCAGTGTTAAAAGACACAGAAACAGTGGTGCGGCTTTTATGTGTTTAAATATTCTCCCAAATCAGCACAGCAATTTAGAAACTAAAAACTGGACATTCAAAACAGCAAATATCTAAACCAGGGGTGTCAAACATGCGGCCCTCCAAGACTTTAATCTGGCCCTCGGCTGATTTTCTATTAAAATTTTAATGAATGTTCTATTAAAATTATTAAATTATTAAAATTATATTTTAATTTTCTATAAAAATATAGATAATTTCCTGCACCTCTTTTCTGGGCAGTTTAGCATAGCAGCGTCTTCAGCGCCTCTGTACGTGGCCCCTCCCACCAGAGCAGCACAAATGAAGACTCGCCTCTTTCCACATGCTCTTAAAAGACCATCGTTTTGACTGATGACCGTGACACCCTCATCAGCAAAATGTGAAAAATGAGAAAAGTGGATGCCGAATGCAGGATTTTTTTCTGGATTAATTCCTATTTGTTGACAGAGGTGAATGGGAAACCTGTATGCTTGTGCTGAAATTGCTTTTTTCTTAAAGTTTCAGGTTGTTCATAATATTCTGTAAAAGAAAGAGTTGATCAAACAAAAAAGACTTCTGTAATAGATTTGTGTTTCTCTGCACAAATATTTGGACTTATTGCTATTTTTGGGGTATATATGCCATGAGTTTTCTGATCCGGCCCCTTTGGGATCAAAGTAGGTTGGATACGGCCCCCGGACCAAAATGAGTTTGACACTCCTGATCTAAACAAAATTATCTCTTAAGACTCAAATGTTTAAACCAATCCACAATACAACCAGAACCATATTTCTGTACTCACCAGTATCCGGACCAGTGAAGTTCCGACAGGCGTGTTTTCGGGGAGGCTGATGTTGTACAGAGGGCTGCTGAAGATGGGCCTGTTGTCATTCTCATTGATCAGATCGATGAAAACTCGTGCAAAACCCACATGGTCAGACAACGACTCATTGGCAAACAGCTGTGAAAGGGTTAAAATAATAAAAACATATGAATACAACTCTATTATTAAGAAAAAAGACCTCGCAATTCATAATCTATAGATACACAACAGCTTATGAATTAGAATGCCTGAAGGGAGGAGCGAGCTACACTGAAACTAACAGCTATTTGTTTAGAGTTTCTGTTTGTTAACTAGGTCTACTGAACTACAGACAAAACAAAAAAGTGTGGCTAGCTCCTTCCTTCAGACAGATAAGGTAGTCCCACCAAAAACTTGACCAGAACTGAAGGAGCCACTTGGATGAGCGCTGAAATGTCTTCATTTTAAAACTTGTATTGACTTGACAGAATTGAAATTTCTTTTGCTATGAAACATATTTCACAAAGCAAATGGCTTACAGTAAACATGAGCAACATATCAGGTGCAGATTAGGGATGTCAACAATTAATCGATTAACGGTTAATTGTCGATTAAGACGTTGGTCGATCAAAATGCATTAATTGTAATTAACCGCTAACCGCGGACCCGCGCGGTCATGAAACAAGGCAACCGCGCTGCGCCAAGCTCGACTCACAGCCGACCGCAGGCGCCAACGGCACTGCTCAGCAGCCCCGGGTGTACGCGCGAGGCGAGATCGAACCCGGAATGCGTGCCGCTGCTGCTGGTTTCGCCGCGCCCCGAGCCCCGTGCGGCTGGCCTGCGGCTCGGAGCGCGGGCCGCGGCGAAACCAGCAGCGGCACGTGGTGGTTTAATCCTGGTCTAGTCCAGGTCTAGACCCGGTCCAGTCCCGGTCCAGTCCAGGTCCAGTCCAGGTCCAGACCTGGTTCAGACCTGGTCCAGTCCACGTTCAGTCCTGGTCTAGTCTCTTAGCCAATCAGGACAGAACACAATGTTACACTATAAAAAAATGTTACACTATAAAAAAAAAAAATTGGATAGAGCGAGGGATTACTGTATTTTGTTATTCAGCATCAATACATTTGTCTGCTTTTTACTAAGGAATAATTAATTGAGGAATATACAATATAATAATACTATGATATATTTATGACTCAGTGTTATGTTACTATAGCTTATATTCTTAAAGACCCTATTGAAACACTAAAATTCAGGTGAAAACGCCGCTTATCAGTTAATCGTTAATCGATCGATAAGGTCAATCAACTATCAGTTAATGAATTAACCGATAATTTGCATCCCTAGTGCAGGTATTTAGGAATGTTGCCATTTTAAAGGAATAGTAACGTTTTTACAATCTGAATCTTATTTTCGTTAATAAAACAACGTCATGTACTCACCCATTGTGTCATTTGGAGCATGTCCGGAGAATTTGTAGTTTAGTGATATCTGTAACGTGAGTGCTCGGGGCATATGGTTGCGGTCACCAAATAACACAAACTTTAGCACTTTTCAAATCACAGAAGCTTGATGTGTCAGTCTATAGTTTTGCTGGACTCAAAAGCAGCCTGAAACCCGATACCCAGCTATAGTTTCATTAGATGACGTCATCATCGAGGACAGCGCACATTCACAGCTGATTCGCAGATAAACAATGCTCTGAACTTTTCTGGTGCAAGTGAGACATGGCTGAAAATTCGGACTTGGAGACTGAAGAGGAGTTAGTATGATGGCTGTCCCTACCGTTTTGAGTATACGGATGAGGAGCTATTACAAAGAAAGAAGAGGAGACAGTTTGAGGCAGACCGCACCAAAGAGCAAGCGAAAAGACAGTACCTGGTGGTGTTTATGTGGACATTGTATGTCGATGGCCACAGAGGAAGAATGCCTTTGCTGTCTCGAGTGGTATTTGCGGCCAGAAGATGAACGTCTGAGTGACGATAAGAGAAATCTGTGTTTGTCAACTCTGGAGGATATTCGTGCCATGATGAACCGTGGTGTAATAGAAACATTTATTCGTATTCAATTGGAGGAGCCAGCCAAAGTCTGCCGGACCACACGGGCAACTTACAGTTGAGTAAGTAGACAACACACAATTATTGTTTGTTTGCACTGAATTGGTCTGTTATGCCTATATAGTCATGATGACGTAATCTAATGAAACTATAGCTGGGTATCGGGTTTCAGGCCGCTTTTGACTCCAGCGACACTATAGACTGACACATCGAGCTTCTGTAATTTGAAAAGTGCTAAAGTTTGTGTTGATAAAAGGAGAAGTTCAATTTGTCAACTGGACAAAGTTTGTTTGGTTGAAAACGTTTCACCGCTCATCCGAGAGGCTTCGTCAGCTCTGGTTCTAGTGCTGGTTACACACTGCTTATATCTAGCTGCAGGGAGGAGCTAACTATACTGAAATAGCTCTGAAACTATCTCCACTAATCTGTCTCTTTGTTTTTCAAATTACTCTGGCGACTAAAGTTTGTGTTATTTGGTGATCACAACCAACGCCTCGAGCACTCACGTTACGGATATCGCTAAACTACAAATTCTCCGGATATTCTCCAAATGACACCAAAGTACAATGGCTGAGTACATGACGTTGTTTTATTTACGAAATAAGGTTCAGATTGTAAAAACGTTACTATTCCTTTAAGCTATATACATATGCTTTATGAAATATGTTTCATATTCATATTTTTTCCTTATATATAGTTATCAGTTGTCGGTCATTTTGTAAGTTAATCCATTATAAAGTCGGTTTTAACTTTTAAACATGGTAATTTATATCTTGGAGCTAATTTTTAATGATGACTATGTCACTTTTCTGGTGGTGAGTCTGCTACCTTCTTGTCTCCCTGGAGATGTTATTGTTTGCCTGAATGTTCAACAGTACAGCACTTAAACTATATATTTTCATGGAGACAAGCAAGTGACGTCAAATGGCCAAGTTACACGTCAGATCTGTGTAGATGTGGACCATCTTACAGCATGAAATGTTTGTAAAGGCATTTTTGAGACATGAAAGCCTTGATAATTGAATAAATAATAGATATGTTTAATTCTATGTGGACGTTCCCAAGTGAAGCAGTAACCTCTTAAGGGTCAAGCAGGTGGCAGAACCACTTGAAAAGTTATGGAGTGTACCTTTATACATTTTGAACACTAATCCCTATTACACAGTCTCCTCTAAATAAGGTAAAGTGGGGGTAAAGTGAGGAGACGAAACACCAATTTCCCTGTTCAAACACATCTGGGGCTGGAGCAAGTGATATCGCCTCAGTCCAGTTTAACCGTCTGTGCAAACAAATAAAAAAAAAAACAAGCTACAAGAACTAAACATAACGAGCTACATTAAGTTTAGGACAGTCTGGGCCACAAATCAGTACTGGCCAGAGGTTGCTGAGTGTAGCATAGGTCTGTATTAGCTGTAATGTGCTAAAGTTATAGGAGAGTGAATACAAAAGCACTACAAGCTCTGTGGATTTTAGATTGGGTTAGACACCACCTGCAGTTCAACTCATGATGACCCTGCTTTATTATAAGGTTAATAGAGATGAAGTGATAGTATTTCGAAGTGATAATAGTGGGATTAGAAATGTCAACGTTGTATGCATTTTGATAAGCATGGCAATTTAAAATAATATGATTTGTTGAGGATAGTCGCTTTGTATTTGATTCTCTATTTCAGTTAGACAATTTACTGTTAAAGGAAAAGTAACGTTATTTTACAATCTGAGCCTTCTTTCGGTAATAAAACAAGTCGTTTGACTCACCCATATCACGTTCGTGTCATTTGGAGCTGTTTGAAGAAAGTTATGTTGTAGCGTATCCGTTAGCATGAGTATTCGGGGCATTACTTTGCGGTGTCCAAATAACACAAACTTTAGCACTTTTCAAATCTTAGAAGCCCGATGTCTTAATGTAAGATTCCGTTTGAAGCAAAAGTGCCCTGTAATCCGAGATTTATCCATAGTTTTCAGCTTTGCGTTTCATGTTTGGGTCCCGGGAGCTGATAGCACAGTCCGCGCATGCGCACTGGCGTCCTCATCTACTCGAAACTATGGCTAAATCTCGGATTACAGGCCACTTTTGCTTCAAACGAAATCTTACATTAAGACATCGGGCTTCTATGATTTGAAAAGTGCTAAAGTTTGTGTTATTTGGACACCGCAAAGTAATGCCCCGAGCATATGATACGAGCCCCATGTTAACGGATACGGGATCATTAGTAGAACAGAACGGCTCAACATAAGTTCTGCGATACTGCTCCAATTGACAGAAAAATGCTATGGGTGAGTAAAACTACTTGTTTTATTGCCGAAAGAAGGCTCAGATTGTAAAAAAAACGTTAATTTGCCTTTAAAGCTACCATCTGAAAGTTTATTAGATTTTTTTTTCACCAGTTTTTTTCAATGGAACACATGGGACCTGTTACCCCTCCACTCGCCTTTGTTCAGACTGATCTTTTTTTGTCAGGCCAAAGCTGGCACACATCAGACAGAAGTAACGTAGATAGCATCTAGTGGTGATATGTGAGAATACAACAGGGGCAGGTCGGCCAGTCTAATTACAGATGGTAGTTTTAAGGCAAAACAAAATATGATGTACTATTGTTTCTTAAAACTTAATGTTCTGTATGTATACAAACAGAGTCAAAGAGATAAGTAAGTAAATAAGTAAGATAAGTAGTGAGTAACCAACTTTTGGGTTGTATTATTATTTTTTATCATTTTTACACAGCCCAAATATAAAATGAATTCATATTAATACCACCTTCATTGGTTTACACTCACTGGATTAAAAAGCACATTGTAGCTCTGAAATGTGCATGTTTGTACAGTAGATAAGACATTTTTCTTTGATAAAGCACAGCATTCATCATAAAAGTAAGACACATTTAAAGGGCCCACATTACATTGTTTTCTGATCTGTTTCCTCATCACAAACATACCTGGAGTATTTTGTTTCATTCACACAAAGAGTTCTTCTCTCAAACAGAAAACATTCTGTTCCACCTTGATGTCATGTGGTAATACAGGCAGTGCTTCACTGTGTTTTGTTTTTGTTTTTGTTTTTTTTTAACTCCATACACTTTCACCAGGATCAATTGGATGATTTCAGCCCTGGGATTGCTCATCTCTTTTGAAGTAATGTGAAAGGTAGTTGTTAACTTGAAAACTATTGCTTCATGACATCACAAGGTGGAACAGAGCATTTTGAGCTTTGGAGATGTGGACAGCCTAATAATAAGAACTGCTCAAATATGTGTGAATAAAACAAAACTCAACTCCAGGCATGCTTCTGATGAGGTAACAGCATTTTAACATGGCTTTAAGCTTGGAAGAGTCATTTCTTCCTAATACAGAACCTTTAAAAACACATCACAATAAAAGACTACAGGCTATGTGCCCTGTGCTCACCATAGACAGACTTGTGTGGTAAAGGCTAGACTCACAGAGAAGCTGAAGCTGCGGATGGTCTCGTAGTCGAGTGGTTTGGCCACCCTCACGCGGATGTCTGCGCGGCCCTGCACAGCTGTAGGCGAGATGGTGAAGTACTCTGAATTGTTCCCTGTCAGAAACACCTGGAACATGCTGTTCACTCCCTGCACAAAGAGATAAGACACACATTACTTTAGGGGAAAAAAGAGGAGAGCTGATAAGAGGCCCTTTGTACAATTATAGTGTCAGATTTAGAGAAGATGCACAAACCAAGTTTTGCAATTTTCACAAGATTTTAAGTTTGTTCTGTTTTAGTGAGCAATGCTTTTGTTTGTCTTTATCTATAGGTTTCAGGATAATGAAGATGAAGACTGCAACTAGAGCAATTTAAAATAAATATGAAAAAATGAAGTGATGTTGTCAAAATACTGCCTATAACAGGAAGCTGAAACCCATGAATACAGTAGCTACATGATCCAAGTAGGTTATGGTTTTGCAGGGATTGCTTTATTCATAACATTATAGGTACATATAAAATTTTCTCATATTTTTTTGTTTTTGTTTCTAAATATAACAAATATATGGTGTTTTGTTTTTTGTTTTTTTTTAAATATAGATCTACATCACGGCAGGATATCTTACTATTGCAATATAGGACTTCCAAATTAGCCAAACTAAATTAGCATTGTATAGTCTTGTATTTCTTATTTTGTCTTATCTTATTTCAATACTACAAATTATGAGGTATCCAACAGTTATTTTTAGCCAGCCACATCTTTTTCATAAATCTATGTCACACTGGGGTATTTTATCATTCCAGTATAGGGTCTCCATAACTGGAAACTAAATTAGAATTTACTTAATGGTAAAATAATTTCATTTTGATCTGCTATTATCTGAGCCTAGTTTAAAACTCACAATATCTTGTGTTTCACGTGCAGTATAACACCATTTGAGTAGAGTTTTTTGTTTGTTTTTTGTTGTCTTTTCATTTTAATGTTGAAAACCTGCAATCACTATGTAGTTTATGTACTATACCTATGTTAAAATATGTATAATGTTTAAGTCAGGAGATTACATTCAGGCTGACTCACAGTGTTAGATATGATGCTGGTGGAGCAGTTTGATGCTTCATGAACTCTGCACTGTGGCACATTCACCCCTTATCAGTGTGTAAATGTGTTTTTCATATCGGGGTATCTTCCTGCACCACTTCCTCTGCCCTCCTTGTACAGCGTATGCACCTTAATAAAGCTGTGCAAAAAAACTCTTATCATATCATCAAATGCATTGTACTGTGATCTGTGACCTTTACTGTATATACAACTACAGTGAATATAGTACACTCCCCATGCATTTTAAACATTATAAAGATAACCGCTGTGCAAGAGTGTAACAGATGCATTATGGTTCAGTTTTCTTGGTGGTCCTTAAAAATGCAGTGTAACATTTCTGGTGGGTTCAGCTGCCGCCGTGTTTCCATGGAGACCTTGTATTAACTCAAATATAGGTGTTCTCATGCCTTCAAAACTACATTCTTAATGTTAAGTTAAATAAGTAGTGCTTCCTCCACCAAATGTTCATTGCCCTTTTAACTGTGGCTTTGCTTATTTCATATTATCTAAATTAAACTAAAACTAAACTAAAACAAATAATTTATACACCTGTTTTGCAACACAGACTTGTATTACCCAACACAGTCAATATAAGGTGTGTGCAATATTTACTGGTTTTCTATGAATCACAAATACATTTTATCTTTTAAATATGGTTTCTTATAAATATAATAAGACTTATCAAAAGCCCAACAGTTGCTTTTTAACCAAATCAGGAAGCCCCAAGCTTATCCTATATGCATACAAATAAACTGTACAACTTAATTTATTACAAAATATTCTGTTTCTCCACATTTATCGTCATCAGATGGTATACTGGAGCGTATTGGACTTGTCTGATTAGCCATAAGCCACTAAAGAAAGAGGAACATGTGCTTTGTTTTCAGTTTTGGGAAACGAGCAATGATTTGATCTTCAGTGACAGCCATGACTATCTCCTCTATACAGATGCGAGCCATCTGGGATTTATTTACTTTAAAGTGTAAAAAACATGTCACATTTGTCATCAGGACATTTGGGTGGGTCTGGATATGTGGAAAGCTCTCTGCCATTGTCACTAATGCCAACTACTGCTGATAAAATCCTACATTATTGTAAAAGGAAATAAGTGGGTTATAGGTGACTCCATTTAAGTAACTTTTTTAAATTAAGGTATAAGGTAAGGTTAGTTCAAATCTATTCATAGAACTATGGTCAATTTGCAGACATACTTTTGATGAGTTTCTAACTGATCACATTACTGCATCATTTGTTTTCGAGTACGTTCTTCAATATTTCTTTGATATATGCTGTAACCAGTGTATTCATATTTAATAATTAAAGCCACACCGTGTAATGTTCTGCATGAAGTTTTATGCCATACTTTGGAATATTATAGCCGAGATTTCCATGGAGACAAGCAGGAGCAGATCGTCCTCCAGACCAAATAAGAGTCAGGTTTATGGAGATGCAACTCATAAATGCACTCATAGTAAGAACAGATGTTTTTCTGTGCAATTAAAATAAAGAAATAAATACATAATCATTAATAATAATAATAATAATAATAATAATAATAATAATAATAATAATAATTTTAGTCAATTTGTTGGATAAAAAGTTACATGGTGGAGCTGTAAATGGTTTATTTTAGGGCTGTCAAACGATTAATTTTCTTGATCGCAACTAATCTCAGAAATTTCATAGTTAATCGCGATTAATCGTGATTTATTTTGCATGTTTAAAATTGATATCTTGCAGTAAGACCGTTCGAATCTAAAGTTAAACTCACAATGCAAAGTATTTCTCACCATTTTTTTTTATTTCAAAAAAGTGCAGAGAAAGGAAAAAGTAACAATGAACCAGTAATAGTGCTTACTTTGAGAAATTGTAAATAAATGATTGAAGCCCGGTCGAGCTGCCTACGGATGCGTAGAAGGAACAAAACACTAGCAAACTCAAAATAGCGCGTTTAACCGACAATGAGTTTAATTAATACAACCAAATGAGCTGCATATGGATGGTAGAATTGCGAAAAATGCTGGCAAACTCTGATCGCGATTAAAAAAATTGTTCGCGATCATTAATCGTTCGCGATTAATCGCGATTAACGCGTTAATATTCCCAGCCCTAGTTTATTTATTTATCTGAAAAGAGACAATGCACATTAATCAACATCAAAACAATGCAAATGCATCGGGAGTCCCTTTGCCAGATGTCAAAAAGGCATCCTAAAAGAAAATACACTTAAAAAGTTACACAAATGTACAATAACATTACAGAAATACAATAAGTTTTAGTGTTCACACATTTGCGTTTCTAAAAGCCACTTTTTAGCATTCTGTTTAAAAGCAGAGAATGAGGGAGATGTTCTGATGGCTTCAGGCACAGAGATCCACAGATGGGACGCTCTGACGGAGAAAACAGACTGACCAAATACAGTTTTTCTGTGAGGAATAATGCAGTCTTCCCTCACTGCTCCTCTGGTCTCTCTGCCCTCACTAGATCTAAAATTAAGTCATTCAGCGAAGGGGGAGCCAAGCCATGTTTAATCTTGTACATTAGACAGATATTTTTAAATGTAATAAGATTGTCCCAGGTCATTAATTTGTATTTCAGCAAAATGTGACAATGGTGGTATCTGTAGTGTTTTTTGTCAAGTGTTTTTAAAGCTTCTTTATCGAGTGATTCAATGGGTTTTATTGTTGTGGGTGATGTATTAGACCAGCTGATGATACCGTATGTTATATGTGAGAGAATAAGGGCAAAGAAGTAAGATTTTGCTGCCTCAAATGAGTCTCTGTAACGGAAATTAGATAAACTGAATTTTATCTTATTGCTAACTTTTTGAATATGTGTTTTGAAATTGAGATTTGAATCTATGTATAATCCAAGATATTTGAATTCTGTGACAACATGTACTTGTTGTCCTGCAATTAAAATATCTGGCTTTACATGTACAGTGGTACCTCACCTTACGAATGACCCAACAAACGAAAATTTCAAGTTACGAAAAACGAAACGCCTTCACGGTAAATTTTGGTCTCTAGATACAAAAGAAAATTCAAGTTACGAAACGCGAAATCTCAAAAATTCAAATAATGCGCGCTCAGCCACACACATTATAGCTTTTCTCAGACTGGATTTAAACCCCTCTCACACCTGTCCCCCGTTCAAACCCCCAAACCCCCACAGATTCCCAACAAAACGTATCAATAGTGAAGTGTGGGGGGAAGCGGGAGGGGGGAGAAGACTGCGCGCGGACTTGTGTGATAGACCCGGCGCGGAGCTGCCAGCAGGTCCAGACCAAGGTCTAAACCTGGACTGGACCAGGACTAAACCTGGACCAAACCAGGACCAAACCCGGACTAAACCAGGACCAAACCAGGACTAGACCAGCTGGATTAAATTATTTCCTGGTTTCGTTTCGAGTCACAGCTGAGGGGAGCAGCGAGTAGGACTGCACGCAGTCTGAGCGCATGAACGCATGAACAAGACCCATGCAAGAGCCACGGTGGTCTAGACCTCCTCTAGACCTGACCAGGTCTAGAGGAGGTCTAGAGGAGCCGCGGTGGTCTGGACTAAACCAGGACTAAACCTGGACTAAACCAGGAGGAGCCGCAGTGGTCTGGACTAAACCAGGACTAGACCAGGACTAGACCAGGTGGACCAAAGCGCCGCTCCAAAGAGCCGCGCACTCATCCACCCCCTGGCCTCGCCTCGAGCCAGAGCCGAGGCGAGCCGCCGCTCGCACGCAAGAGCAGCGGCGGTCCAGACCCGCTCCAGACCTGCCCGCGTAAGGTGCTCACAGAGCGGCCTGGATAGAACCGTGAGGTCGGCCTCTTCAAGACCTCCAGGCCGGTGACCGGGACAATCCCCGGACCCATGCCCGCTTAGGGAGCTCTTAAGGCGGGCTGGCAGTGTCCCCCTGGGTCCAAGTTTGAGTGTCCAAACGAGAGACAAACGCGAGAAAAGTCCAAATCCAGTCTGAGAAACCAATCAGGAGGCAGAACACAATGTTACACTATAAAAAAGTTACACTATAAAAAAAAAAAAAACTTGGAACGGGGCCTTGGAACGAATCAGGCTTTTTCCATTGAAATAGCTACTCAACTTACGATTTTTTCACGTTACGAAACCACTTCTGGAACGAATTAATTTCGTAAGGTGAGGTACCACTGTATACTGTTTGATATTAGGTCTAAAAATGTATTATTTTTATGATATTGCACAGATAATTTCCCTTGTGGATCAATAAAATTTGTCTAAGTCTAATATATCACATATATCAACATTTTTGAGGATGCATAATTTGAATATAGAGTTTATAATAAATAAATGTACTGAAAGATCCCCTATTCGTATTTCAAAGTAGTCAATAGGTTTGGACATTGATTAAATACATCTTTTAGAAGAGCATTACAGTCTCAGTAAACCATTACCTCAACTTAAGCCCAGAAACCCTCCTCAGCTGAAATCTCTGGCTTAAGGCTGGACTCTCACATGTGCAGGGGACAGGAGCAGAAGACGGACGTGCCGGTCGATTGGCATTATGCTGCCGGCCCAAATAGCCCCTTGTTTTTGTTTTCATCTGTGGGAGAACCATTGCGGCTGATGACTCCTATTTAAAAGACCATCCAATATGCAGGGATGTCACCCCAAACTGCCCATAAACGTAATTGCCCGTCCATTTGCCACTGCCTTTAGAAGCCCCCAATAAAAGCAGCCTGTCAGACGCAGCTGCCACAAAAGTTTAGTGACAAGTTCCTCCAGCAAAAAGTTTTATAGATGCCCGCAGTGCCCAAGCAAATACGAAGAAGTGACAAGAGAGAGAGAGGTAACAACCACTTGTGTCATATTGTAAAAAATGAAACGTCTGCCTATAATCCCTTACACTTGGAGAGGCAAGATTACGGCACGAGTGAAGCAGAGTGTGAATGATTGTGTATATCAGCTCTGACATGCAGGTTTAAGGGATCAAAACAAGCAATACAACTGGAGCTAAACAAAAGGGGGCTCATATTTTATTTCTCAAAACAAATGTATTCCTCCGGCGACAGATAAAGACATATAAGGAGGGTGGGAAATGAAAGGGGCATTTGCTCGAGCTAAAAATGTAACTTCTAATTTTAGCAGGGTTTTAGTCCAAATGTACTACAACTACAACATCTGCTACTACAACAGTACTGCTGCTTTGGCTGTATACTTCTACTACTTCTTTCTACAACGACAACTTTTTCCATCTAAGACAGCATCCAAAAAATGTTATGCCTTAGTGTTGACAGAGGCCAAATTCATAAGCAATATTTTTCTTTCTTATTATTTATTTATTTATTTATTTGAAAAGGGACAATGCACATTAATCAACATCAAAACAATGTAAATGTGCCCGAGTAACTGATAACTCGGGCACAGTTAGTCAAAAAAGGCATCCTAAAAGAAAATACACTTAAAAAGTTACACATTGAAAATGACACAAATGTACAACAACATTACAGAAATACAATAAAAGTTTTAATGTTCACACATTTGCGTTTCTAAAGGCCACTTTTTAGCATTCTTTTTAAAAGCAGAGAAAGAGGGAGATGTTATAGATAACGAGATAATTAATTAGTGATCTCCAGTGTTGGGCAAGTTACTCAAAAACTGTAATGCACTACTTATTACTTGTTACTGTCATTTTAAAGTAATGCCTTACATTACAATATTACTCTAAATAAAAAGTAAGGCATTACACTACTTTTGCATTACTTTAGTTACTCTCGCCAAAATGACTGGAAATAAGGATTTGGCATCTACAGTGCAAATCTCTCAAGTGTCATGACTTTCACCTGCCATCCAGGAGGTTTTGGGAGCCTGCAGACTGAAAAGCAACATGTTCATTAATTGCTTCTTACCCGCTTACAATACCAAAAGATAAATCGTCCTTTCCCTTCTTGCCACACCTTACCATGCACTCCAGCACCTGTTCACTGCCATCCTCTTCAATTCTGTAGCAAATGGCATTTTCACATTTGGTATACACATCTGTGAATATAGCCCATATGTATAGTTATTAAGATAGTTCCAGCTGTATTGCCCTCTAGGAGCTAGCACTATCCGATTCTTCTGGTTCTGTCATCCTTTGTCAGTCTGCCAGTTCGAGACGAAGTAAAAGGAAATGGAATGGTCTGCGCGGACTTTTATATCACTAGCTGATCTCGCGGAACTTTGTATGAAATGTAATGTTCTGCGCGGACTTATCAGATTCAGTAGCTGATCTCGCGTGATCCACGAACTTTGTATAAAGAAAACGCAAAACCCACAAAAACAAAGCAGTTTAAAAATGCATTGTAATGTGCATTACTGGCACTGTAACGAGTAATATATTACCGATTTTCTTCCCTGTAATGCGTTACATTACTGCGTTACACCAAAAAGTAATGCATTACAGTAATTAATTACTTTTGTAATGAGTTACTCCCAACACTGGTGATCTCGAGAAAACAAAACAGTTATTTTGAGATCTCGAGAAAATGAAACAATTATTCCGTGATCTCGACAAAACAACTGAAACGTCTACCGCCACGTTGTGAAAGGCTGACTTCGGGGCTATTTCTCATTCTCCTCTATCATCTGGGTGATGTTTTCCTCTGGGACCCCCCTCTCTCTCAAGGCATCATAAACAGCCATTTCTATCTTTTACATTGTCCGTTGCTACGTCTTCATGTCCTCTCCCGCCTTTGTTGTCTGGCCTACAAGGGGGCGTAGCAGTAGCTAGGCCTACATCTCAGCTGTTTTCTCGAGATTATGGAATAATTTTTAGTTTTCTCGAGATCTCAAGTAAATTTTTTTGGAAAATATTCATTACGACCATGGCCTCTGTTGGCTTCCGTAACTCAGGGCCTGTTTACACGAGAACGCTTAAAGGTAAAAATGACAAAATATTTTATCGGAAGTGCCTTTCGATTAGACGGTGATGGCGTTTTGGGTGCTTAAAAACACAAACAACTGAAACTGTCCTCCAAAGTGGAAAACTTGAATATGCTCTGTCGTAGCATTTTCATCTACACTGCCCAAGACGCAAAACTCAGGTCAAATCTGCTGACGTCGCATACACATTTACATCACCATTTCTGGATATTTATTGCCTGGAAGAATCCATGACTCATCGCTGTACCAGCGAGTGAGTCTGGTAACGCTTGATCCACAGAATGCGCTGCTGTTGCGCTTAGACAGACAGCTAAGTGAACCAATCAGAGATTGCGCCATCTTGATTCAAAACTGAGGAGGAACTTCCGCTGCCTAAGAGTGACTTTGCGGGCAAAGGTGGGTGCACTGACGTCACCATCTTTGAACGAATCAGAATCGCAGAGTCCGTTTGTAACCGGAGGAGCGAGAGTGGATGGAGGGTGTCCAAATGGTATCGCGCTGTATAGGAAATACAGAGAGATATCATTTGGCTGGCCAGGTAAGGATATTTATATTTATAAAGTAAATTAAGTTAATTAAGTTGAATAAATTAAATAAAAAAGTTAAGTAAATTAAATTAAGTAAATAAAAATTAAGGAAGATTCTACGCATGCGAGCGGACATAGTGATAATGTATCACAGCAACACCTAGCCGCCTGGTATGCATACCCAATCGACGTCCACACACTTTCACCGTATGCACGCAGATTTCCCCCCAAAACCCTCGTCTAAACGCAGAATAAAAAGTGAAGACGCGACGCCACTTTTGTGTCTTCTGTTCAGACCATATAAACGTACCCTCAAGCAGTTATTTGCAATCCAGAAATATATTCATACATACTATTACTACAACCACTACTACTACTACTACTACTACTACTACTACTACTACTACTACTACTACTACTCCTAACCCATAGTATAAATGTGAGAGAAAAAAGTTGACTCTAGCAGTTCATTATTTGCAATCACAAATATGGCTAAGACTCCTTTTACAACAATTTCTACTTGAAAGAAACTAACACAACATTAACTCATCATTACAGAAAAACAATATTTAATTTTAGTATTATTCTTAGCATTATGGGTGAAAGTTGGACATTTTTTGTCATTTCCCAAAGGATACGAGCAGGTGAGGTGTCTTACTTGGTAGAAACAAGAACACACACATTCACACCCTCCCCAAGTGAAACTGTAACCTGGGAAATCCCAGGTTGCTTTCGTTCGTTCCGATCTGAAAGAACGGACTATGGCAAGCGAGCTCTCCCAACTCTGGGAGCCAATCAGAGAGCGGGGAGGGGTGGAAAGACGGTGACGCGTACTACGTGACAAACGGAAGCTTGTACTTTGAACTGACAACTGACATGATTGGCTATGGGCTACGTATACTCCAAATGATAGACATTCATAATGCCCAATAAACCGCTGTTGGCGATCGTAAAGCACACCTCCGGTACGAGATATTTCAAGTGTGGCTTCCAGACCATATCTCACTTGTGATATGGTCAGGTGTAAACCAGGCAAGTGAAACTGTCCTAAGTGCTCCTGTTATCTGCCCAACCCTCTCTCTCATTCTCTCTCATTCCTTTTCTCTTTTCCCCATTCTCTCATTCTTTCTCTTACAAACTCTTTCTCTTTCTTACCCTCTCTCTCATTCTCTCTCCCTCTTTCTCTCACCCCCATCCCTCTCTTACCCCCTCTTTCTCATTCTCTCTCCCTCATTCTCTCACCCCGTCCCTCTTTTATCCCCTCTTTTTCATTCTCCCTCTTTCTCTCACCCCTGTCCCTCTCTTACCCCCGCTTTCTCATTCTCTCTCCCTCATTCTCTCACCCCATCCCTCTCTTACCCCTTCTTTCTCATTCTCCTTCTTTCTCTCACACCCGTCCCTCTCTTACCCCCTCTTTCTCATTCTCCTTCTTTCTCTCACACCCGTCCCTTTTACCCCCTTTCTCATTCTCTCTCCCTCTTTCTCTCACCCCTGTCCCTCTCTTACCCCCTCTCTCATTCTCTCTCCCTCTTTCTCTAACCCCATCCCTCTCTTACCCCCTCTTTCTCATTCTCTCTCTCTTCATCTTTCTCTCTTTCTCACCCCTTCTCACTCATTCTCTCTCCCTCTTTCCTCTCACCTCTGTCCCTCTCTTACCCCCTCTCTCTCATTCTCTCTCCCTCTTTCTCTCACCCCATCCTTCTCTTACCCCGTTTCTCATTCTCTCTCCCTCTTTCTCTCACCCCCGTCCCTCTCTTATCCCCTCTTTCTCTGTCCCTCTTTCTCTCACCCCGTCCCTCTCTTACCCCCTCTTTCTCATTCTGTCTCCCTCTTTCTCTGACCCTGTCCCTCTCTTACCCCCTCTTTCTCATTCTCTCTCTCATCATCTTTCTCTTTCTTACCCCCTTTCTCATTCTCTCTCCATCTTTCTCTCACCCCGTCCCTCTCTTACCCCCTCTTTCTCATTCTGTCTCTCTTCATCTTTCTCTCTTTCTTTCTCCCTCTTTCTCTCACCCCGTCCCTCTCTTACCCCCTCTTTCTCATTCTCTCTCCCCCTCTTTCTCTCACCCCATCCCTCTCTTACCCCCTCTTTCTCTCTCTTCCTCTCTGTCTACTTTGGACTTTCTGCTCTACTAATTACTCAGACCGGTACTTTTGCTCTGTAGATGAATCCTTCCCATTTTCTTGTGGGGGGACTGTGCTCTCCATCGCTGCATGTGCTACCTTTTCTCTCAGCACTTGACTCACGGTTATCTGTCAAATTCACCCGGGCCGCCGCTGTGCCTGAATCAATCCGACTTGACTAGCTTTCGGCTTATCTGCACGCCGGGTGATTGATTTTCCTCGTTAGGTATAATTTGATGCTCTATCCCATCTCTTCCAGAGCAAATTAAATTGTAGTTGAGTCCATGTGTGAGTGTGCGATGTGTTGGAGAGGCAGGGAGACAGTGACAAACTCAAGTGTGTGTTAGCTTTGCAGTGTGGAGTCTCAGTGGGAGGTAGACACGGCTAATGGGAAAAAGCGAACATGCTAATGTGCTATAACAGGTAGGGCACCCTAGTTCATACAAGCTAAAGTGGGGTGGGGCTAAGGTAGGGGTTTACACAGAGATTTTGTCACAAAGTTGTATGCACTCATGAGAACACATTTCGTAGTGCAATATATTGCTGAAGAAAATGTAGATGATAAACAATAATACTGATTAATTAATTAATGACACTGAAGTAAAATTATCCCCCCAAAAGTATTCTAACAGTATGTAGCATGAACTGTAATAGATACAAAGTAGAATGAAACACTTAAGTAGTTAGTTTGTATCTCTAATGAGTCACAGAAGTAATTTCTTTGACCAACTACTGTTCAATTCTAGTTCCTGACCAGTCCTCACCATAAATATTGACACCTAACAATGATTGTTCCTTCTAATATGTATTGAACGATAAGTCGATATAGTAATTATTGTGACAGGCCTACCAAGTTGTATGTACATATTAAGTTATACATGATCTTTTGGTAAATAATTAGTGCTGTCAATCGATTAAAATATTTAATCGCTATTAATCTCATGAATGTCATAGTTAACTTGTGTTTAACTGCAAATGAATCGCACATTTTTGTCCATTGAATCATCATTTTAATACTCTTATCAACACAGAAAATTGTATATCCTTGCTTTGTGCAACTGTTTTTTTGTTTTTTTTTAATTGCAAACCATAACAGTTGTCAGTGAGACAACTTTATGTTCGATGTTCCACTCTCTGGCTACTTTCATGAAGTGCTCTGCAACAGTGTGAGTGAAGTGCTTCTCTTCTGTCTTCATCACAGTCAAAGCGACTGAACTTCCGCTGTGGGGTTGTATAACGTGCTGTGACTTTGAGGTGGTTCTCATTACAGAGGGACGTCCAGTAATCTCCAGTTAGTGCAGCTGTGTTTGTCTGCCCCAATGGCTGCTACACTAAGGACACACTCACACTAGGACTTTAGAACCTTGCTGTGGTTCTATGGCCGCACTCACACGTGCACAACAGAACTGGGCCACGGGCCGATGATATCATCACATGGCTCTGTTTGCTTATATGTCGTGCAGCAGAGCTAAAGCTTTAACAGAGAAATAAGTCCAGCGACAGAAATATCTCTTAAATAGTGAGACTGATGAGTCCTGCGCTCCTCCGTGGGTTTAAGGATATAATAACAGCTCGGAGCAGTGAAGAGAGACGGAGACGAGAAGCTGCAAAACTTCTGTCTCTGTCACAGTCCTTATTGAAGGTAAGCGCAGATTCGCCATATGTTTTGGAGCAGACTTTATTTCGTGTTTTCCCCGTATGAGTAACATCAGCATACCTGACAGGGCTTGTATAGTGAAGTCGTACGAATTGTTTTGCCTCCGGTTTACAGCTGGATCCTGTAGATTTTCTAACCTTACGTAGTTTGAATATTCAATTAAAGTGAAGCTTTTTTATATAAATAATCTAGTTTTGGCTTTTGTCATTTATTACACAGAAACCTTTTTATATTCTATTTAATTATTCATGAATTTGTCTTTTTAATCATTATTTTTGAATCTGTTTCTGTTCTTTTTTGTCTGCTTGACATGGCTTAAGGCCGCCACAGACTACAGGATTTTTCTGTCTTAAAGATTTTTAAATGTGCGACAAAAGGAGCACATGACAGACACAAGGAGAATCTTTTATTTTAAATCTCCATTCGCAAAGACAGCAACGGGATATGGCTGTGTAAAACAAAGCTGTGAGCGTACCTCACGTCAGCTGTTTCCTGTTTAGAGTAAAACGACTCGCTTTGAGACTCTTTATGTGTTCAAAGGATCAGAGCATTGAACATGTTAAATGCAAGTCAAAAATGTATTATTATTTGTGAAATGTGATACAGATACATGATTGTTAATGAACAGAATGTTGGCTAAAAAGTACACAGGAAGGAGAGTCTCAGTCGCTAATCTGCAACTTTACCCCGAGTAAACACTCCGGGGTAAAGTGAGGAACTACTCTCGCCTTTTTACTTAAAGTAGCCACATCATTTTCGCTATTTCCTGAGTTTGTATCTTGCGTCTCTGTGTCCGTCACTCCGTCTGCTCCTGACGCTCTGTTTTATTGGCTGTTACCGTAGCGTTGCTGATTCTTGTGTAGTGTGTGGCGGCCTTTACAAGGACAGAAATGGTTTTGTATGTCGGCACAAATAGAGATATATTTTCAATACAGAACCTTGTGTGCACGGTTCTTTTATATTATTAGTGAATAGTAAAGCATTGTTGTTGAATAGTCTATTTTCGAAGTCATAAAAAATAATCAGTTAAATGTCAAACAACAATGCAAAACAAATTCTAAATATAGTCTAGTTTAAAAAATGCAGTAAAATAGTCGTAAATAAATGACTTCTTTCACTCCCAACAGTATAAAACTTTTTATACTACAAAAGAAATTACCCAAAAATCCCTACAAATGCCCAAAATACTAGTTAATAATATTAGTATATTAGTTAGTTAGTGTTTTAAATATACAGTTTTGTTAAAATTATGATCTTCAATAAAGAAGCAACAAAAGAGTTACCTATTTCACACGCTAAAGCTCTAATTTTGCTACAGAATCATTTTTAAAATTTCCCTGAAATGTTATTCTTTCTGTAATGGAAATCTTTACATTATTATTAACGTAGTCAATTATATAGGTTTTGTATAACAATAAGTTGTTATGGTATACCCTATACTATATTAGCACTGTGACAGCTCTATACTTATTACTAATACTTTCTTAATTACTATACTTACTAATTATGCAGTTGTTCAAGATATATAAGATATATTTTCACCAGTATATTTTCCTGTGCATGAATAAGAATTCAAGTTTGTTATGTTGAAACAAGCATTATTTTTTGAAGTGTCCCAACTAGAATTTCCTTCATACCTTAAAGGTCCCATGGCATGAAATTTTCACTTTCTGAGGTTTTTGAACATTAATGTGAGCTTCCCCACCCTGTTTAGGCCCCCCCAATGGCTAAAAGTTGCGAAATGTCTAAACTGAGCATTTGCGATCCTTTTCTGCGTTTGAAAAAAACACAGCTCAAACGGCCGATTTTGAACAAGGCACCTTTGTTACGTAACATCAAAAAAAGAAATGCAAATGCAGTTCCACCATCGTCTGGATCTCCACCCCCTGTCTCTGGAAATCACGCCCAGAAAGTTTGGACCGCGAAGGAGCTACGCAATGCGAAATGCGTTTTTTTATTTGCCTGGAGGCACGTGCGAGTGTTTCTAGGCTCGGAAATCCTTTACCCGACCCTCTGGACCTCTGAAACAGCAGTGGTTTAATTTTATTTTCTGTGAAAATGTGTTTTTTTCATTGAAATGCCTCTCATTTCTGCCTTCAGTGCTTAAAATGCGGAAGTGGGGAGACAGCGCTGCAGCGGTGCAGAGGAGCGGGTGGGGCCCCCCCACCCCCTCTACCCCAATCTCTGTCATTCTCATTTGCATTCAAGCAACAAGGCCCAGAATGAGTCGTTCAGACAGACAGATTATGACTCTGACTGTGTAAATGTGTCTTTCTCATGCACTGAATGTTGATTTTGAAGAAGGATTCATTTACAGTATTATGGAACCATTAAGGCACCATATAAAAGCATCAAGAAGTACCATGTCATGGGACCTTTAATTTATGTAAACATTTATATTTTCTGTCCCACTTTTGCCACCACAGTACCGTAGAGTTATAACATGTCAAAACTCACCTCATCTTTGTCTTCTGCCTGAATGAAGAGGGGCAGAGCAAATCCAACCTGCGCCAGCTCTGTGATGGTGACCCTGTACTCCGAGCTGTTGAACTTGGGGGCGTTGTCATTTTCGTCAATGAGCAGAACAGTGAAGTTGGTCCGGACTGATGCATCTGACAGGGTACGGTCATCCTTGCGTTCCGTAGCCTATAGGGGGAGCCAGACAGACAGATAAAGGACAAGAAATGCATTTGATTGCTTTGAAAAATGTCATTTTGCAGTGCAGCCAGTCGCCAGGTATTTAGAGCTGTTCATTTATTGGATCAAAAGGTGGACAGACTCAAAGCAATCACAGAAATACGTTCAAATATGGGACCAAGAAAAGGGGGCGAAGACCTCTTTTCCACACCTCTAGACAATGAGATTTAGAAGAAAGACACAATTACATAGACTTTTCAACTTCTGTCCATAGACTGAAGAAATGACAGAAAATGGTTGAGAAGATAGGAATGGGTGTAGTCTTTATTGATAGAGGACTGTCGCTTGCTATATGGAATAGGTTAGAATGACGCACTGAATTCTGGGTAATAATAATGCTTAAGCTGCTCTTGTCACGTCATTGCTGAATCATTTGACCTCCACCTTCACACACGACGCAGCTATCTAAGCCACTTGAAGTTGAGAAATTAGTTGTATTACTATGGCAAACCACAATCAATAGCACAGCAGCACCTAAAGCACAAGCTGGAGAGAGACGAGACAAAACACATAAGAAAATCTATATCTTATAAATACATTTTGGGTGCCTTTTTTTAGTTTTTCAGTACTTGCACTTATTCAACTTTCTGCTTTGCAATTATCGATTTCAATTAATATGAGGTCGGAATATGTTATCAGTTTGCTATAAACACAATCAGACTTTGAAAACATGGGCTTTTTTATGTGCTACAATTAAAGCTCGAAGTCCAAATCCCTACCTTCAAGAAGTTGGCAGACGTAGAAAGAAAATGCAAACAGAATGCAAAGGTTCAAAACAGTAAAACAGTAATAAAACTATATGGATTTCACATAAAAATATATTGGGCGTTAAAACTGCCGTATTGCATTTAATAACTATTAATTTAGGAAACAGATGGCACTGGCAACAAATGAAGAGAAAAAGAATCAGTTTTAATACAAAATAAAAAATGCTAATGGCCAAAACATGAATGTAAAACCCAAATTCGCTGACATTAAAATTTAGATTTTTTTTTTCAGTTTTTTGTTAAAGTAAAATGTCAGAGTGCTGTACCAAGTATCAAAATATGTTTAATATGTTCCAATCATGTCTGAGTTAGCACAATGGAGCTCAATTATCCAAGTCCAATCTAGTACCAGAAGTAATAAACATAGACAAAAAATGTATTAATAACAGTTTAAAGACATGGCAAAGGCCAACCAGCTAAACTAATGTTCCTAATGTGGTTAAGTCCAAAAACAAAACAAAAAAATTGACTTAAAATTTAAAGTAAATGTGTATAATATTAATACATTTCAGAAACAGATATTAAGGAAAGTCATAGGTCTTTTTTGGAAAGCTTATGGTGAAAATTAATGAGAAATTGACTTCCGGAAACAAGCAGAGGGCAGTCTTAGTTGAGCTCCATTAAACAATTGTCTCAAACTGAAACCTTTTCTGGAATTATGTTATAAATAAAAACAAAAAATATATGATTTTGAAGTATAGGCCTACGTACTTCATACTTGACGTAGCATCAAAATCCACAATGTACCCCACTGGCCTTACACTGAAAAACGGACTTTTTGATCACAAATCTTTCCACTTTGAGTAGCTCTTAGAAATCCATTTCACGCACCCTCTCACACCCTGCGGGGACCACCGGGTGTACAATAGTTTCGAGAAAAAAAAACAAAAAAAAAACAGAGCAGATGAACAGAAATACAGCGACTGAGTGGACAGAGGTTTTGTGATGGGATGAGAAACTAGGACTGACATGCTAAAGAGCAGAGGGACAGATATGGCCCAGTGGCTGATGCACTGCCCAGAGCACAAGAACAGTAAATCCTCCTTTTTATCTGTGGCCTCCTCCAGGACCCTGACAGATCTGATGGTCCCCACACCATGACAGGGACTCACAAACACAAAAGCTCTCACAAAATGGGCTTTAATAGTGAAGACCAGGTTTGTTCCACAGGTTTTCAATGTGTCATGTACCTCTGCTGTAAAGACTGCTTCAACAGAGTGGTGCTGAGAGGAAAGCGACGCATTATTCAGGTATAAAATAATGGTTAAAGGCAGCACTATGTAACTTTTCTGGTGAAGGGTCTGTCACCTATAGTTGTATCCATGGAGATGTAATTGTTTTGCTTTGTCTTTCAACTGTATATAGCTGGGATTGTACATCTTATTTGATATTGTATTTTGTATTTGACTACTACTTTCTATTTAAATCTGATTTGTACATATATATTATCATTATTTTTATGTATATAATTATGTCTCATCTGACACTGGTATATTGCTCTTTGGTTGCTATTTCCATCTAGTTTTTTTTCATTTCCATCTAGTGTTTTTTTCTTTTTTTTTCCCTTTTTTACCCTTATATATAATATATATATATATATATATATATATATATATATATATATATATATATAATATATGTTATATATTATATATTGTATTTGATGAGTGAGCTACCGTACCCAAAACAATTTTCCTTGTGGATCAATAAAGTTTGTCTAAGTCTTTGTCCCATGGTATGGCATTAAAGGTCCCAAGGCATGAAATTTTCACTTTCTGAGGTTTTTGAACGTTAATGTGAGCTCCCCTACCCTGTTTAGGGGCCCCCCCCCCCATGGTTAAAAGTTGCGAAATGTCTAAACTGAGCATTTGCGATCCTTTTCTGCGTTAGAAAAAAACACAGCTCAAACGGGCGATTCTGAACAAGGAAACTTACTGACGTCAGATCGAAAAATGCAGCTCCACCCCCCGTCTGTGTCTCTACTCTCTGTATATCACGCCCATAGAGTTTGGACCGCGAATGAGCTATGCAATGCGAAATGCGTTTTTTTATTTGCCTGGAGGCACGTGCGAGTGTTTCTAGGCTCAGAAGTCCTTTATCTGAGCCTGTGGACCCCTGAAACAGCAGTGGTTTAATTTTATTTTCTGTGAAAATGTGTTTTTTCATTGAAAAGGCTCTCCTTTCCTCCTTCGCGCTTACACACGCGGAAGTGGGGCCAGGCACAGCACACCGCTAAAACAAGGAACCAGCGGGCGCATTTGGCCCCCCCCACCCGCTCCTCTAACCTATCTCTGTCCTTCTCATTTGCATTCAAGCAACAAGGCCCATAATGAGGTGTTCAGAGAGTTATTTTTTTACTCTGACTGTGTACATGCGTCTTTCTCATGCACTAAGTGTTGATTTTGAAGAAGGATTCATTTACAGTATTAGGGAACCATTAAGGCACCATATAAAAGGATCAAGAAGTACCATGTCATGGGACCTTTAAACTTCTACATGGAGACGAACAGCTGATGCCACCAGTTGTATCTATGGAGATAGAATTGTTTTGCCTATATTGTCCCACAGTATAGCATCAATCTCCATAAAGATGAGCAGGTGACACAGAAAGGCCAAGTCAGATCTGTGTAAAGGCGAACCCTGCCTCAGACAGAATTAAAGTTTTCAGGGTATTTTTAGCAATAAAAATCTGTAATTGAAAACAAGTTTAACTCTATACTGTGGAACATTCCAAGTAAAGCCATCATAGCTCGTGATCATTCTGAAGTAAATAAGAAGTAAATAAATTTTTAGACAATTTTAGATGTAAAAATATGTTTTTTTTGGTTTTGTTTTTTCAATCTGTACTCCAAAAAACTAGTATTATGTAACTGTTTATATCATATTGACTTTACTCTGTCATTCATAATGTTCATAAAGTTGGTCATATGAGTAATGGTGATCTATTAGAGATGGTGAATGAAATACAGCTCTGGAAAAAAATATATATATATTTTCTGAAATCAGCATCTCTACATGTATTACAGCCATTCCATGCCAGCGTCTGTTGAATTCCAACACAAACTCAAAGCTGAGCTACTTCAGTTCTTGCACCAGGAGTGGAATAAAGTCACCCAAGAACAATGTGAAAGACTTGTGGAGAGCATGCCAAGACGCATGAAAGCTGTGATTAAAAATAAGGGTTATTGCACCAAATATTGATTTCTGAACTTTTCTTAAGTGTAAACATTAGTATTATGTTGTTTTAAAATGAATTTGATCTTGTTTCTTTGCATTGTTTGAGGTCTGAAAACATGTATCTTTTTTGTTATTTTGACCATTTGTCATTTTCTGCAAATAAATGCTTTAAACGATAATATTTTTATTTGGAATTTGGGGGGAATGTTGTCAGTAGTTTATAGACTCAAACAAAAATGTTCCTTTTGTCCAAACACATACCTATAAGTAGTAAAATCAGAAAAACTGATAATTTTGGAGTGGTCTCTTATTTTTTTCCAGAGCCGTAAGTAAATAAATGAAGTTAGTTTCATCTCACAACACACGGCACATTAAAATTTGATATTGTGACATCCTGGATTGCATTGCCAAACACATACTGAATCTCAATAGCATCTTCTATGTCTCTGTTTTCTTTTGTGAGTACTGCAGTAGACAGCAGACATTCCTCACCTCCACAGTGAGAGTGAATCCGGCCGAATACAGCGGGTTTTCTCTGTCCAGCTGTCCATTCACTGTCAGGTCTCCACTGAGGAAGTCCAGGGCAAAAACATGGTTGGTGTTCCCTGCATAGAAAGAGAGAGATCGAGACCAAGAGAAGACACAAACGTCAAAGGGACAGGCAAAAATGGTATTGTGGATAATTCAACATATGCGCCAAGGGAAGCGAAGTGAAGAAACGCATGAGTCTGGTATGTGAGAAATGTGGTATTGGGATTTCATGTAATATTGATACAGTTTTCGCTGCTCACCTGCCTAGAGCTCACCCACCACCTCCGACCCCTTCGCGGTCCTTTGTTTTATCTGCCACAGCCGGAGCCCCCCTTCCAAAGAGTGGCGTTCTGCCAGCTCACACTATTGTTTTCACTCTTATAGCTGAATATGCAGGGCTAGTGTTGGTTCAAACAAATCAAGTACTGTCACAAAACTTTATCTTTTTAAATTTTAATATTCTAGATGTAGACAAAAGTTAACAAAACGGAATAAATAACAACAACACCATGACTAGGCCTGATGTTTTAGGAGCAGTGCGGAGCAAAAAGTACAATCTTAATAGTACAAATTAAACACTAAAACTTAAACAGAGGTAGAACTGGGACGGCATCCGATGTAAAAACTTGAAGCAGGTGATTTAATGTGTCAGTCCCAGAGATGAAACATTTAAGGATGTTTTTATTTACAATCACTCGTTAATGTGGGGCACAGCTAGAATGAAAAGTGGAGGACATCCTGGATAATGGTCAATTAATTGCATGGCTAACGGTGACGGGCCAGACCGATCAATTCTACATTTATTCAGAGAGGCCTGCAGGATACATGTCTATAGTTGTTTGGGATCTGAATGTTGGGGAATGTTGATTTCATAATAATCAAATATTGCATAATGTGTTAATCAGATTGTGGCTAAAAAAAATTAATTAAGACTCTAATGGCCTGAAAAAAGGGTTCCAATTTTGTTAAGATGATGATTTTTATGATTTTTAAGAAACTGAAGGAACTAATTGCAAATTTAAATGCTTGGTTACTAAAAAATATAATATTCTTAACATCACTGAATGCGTCACGTACAATAAATAGGTGGTGGTGGTTAGGTTGAATCATCTGAAAGTACATATTACAGGTTTTCATATTTATATTATCACTTGTTTTTTTAATTGTGGATTGTGAGATAGTAATTCAGGTGAATATTTATCATAGATTTATATCAGTCAATTGAAAAATACAAAAATACAGGAAGTGCCAGTGAGCTATAAAAACAGATTACCACTACTTACTGTATGTCATAAACCCATCCAAAATACAGGAACAATTTACACCAAATGAATGAAGAAATAACTAGTCAAGAATTTTAATTGGGTTAGTTGTGTAATTTTTTTGTGTGAAACGAGTAGTCCAACTATAGGCACTTAGTTACAGAATGATGCCTGTAATATTTTTTATGGACCTACTCTCACAATACACATATTAATATTATACAGTAAAATATGCCTAGTACACTTGACTTGACTGGTTTATTAATTTAAAACGTAAATGTGAATATTAGTGTCTTTATCATAAATAGCTTTTTAATAACACCTGGGCTGGCTCACTGCACTCTTTACATGCACTGGTGAATCCCATTAACTTTACAACAGTCAATGATCGCATTCAAAGACATGCATTTCAAATTATTCCACTGCACCCTGATCATTAGCAGGTTCAAAAGCCGTGTGTTCTATATTCACTTCAATTACACAGGTTAAAATATTAGACCAAGAGACACTTAAGTCCTCCGCTCATAATATTTAATCCTACTATTGTGTTTGAATATCCCCCCTCCGGTAATGCATTACAGTATTCCCTGTTTTAGATTTGCTGCTGGCTGCTAAATGAAGCTTGCATAAAAGGCAACAATAAATTACAGTGTGGAGAAAAGGAGGGAGTCCCATTTTAAAATATGTGTTCATCTGAAGAAAGAGCAAGATTATTAGAGACAGTTTATTTAAATCTACAACACCAGTGGGAGAAAGCCTGACGTAAAACCTTTATTCAAAAAACAAACTAAAAAAATCACGGTAAATCACTGTAAATTACTGTATTGTGAATGTGCATGGAGGTCAGTAGAGTGACAATACATTATCTAAAATGTTTAAAATAAATTTGGCCGTATGCAAAAAATTAACTGTTTTTTCAGTACTACGACTTCCCCTCATTTACAGTGTAGTGCTCAGGGATAAGCCATTTCATCCAAGAGCCTGAATACCTGCAGGTGTGACTTTTTGTGACTACAGCATGTTTTCTGAGACCTGCCCAGGCCCTACACAATCTCCAAATGGAACAATTCATACATGTGACATTATCACAACCATTTACTCTACTCTTGATAAGCAAAACAGCTACCCCTCCTGTAGGAGGCCACTACCATGGAAAATCAGCACAAAACATTTGCCAGTTCTTTCCACAATAAACTATAACTAAAGAGGAACTGTAACCAATAATAAAGATTAGAATAATTGTTATATATTTAAGTCATTTCAAATGCACAGCATGTGTAGATCCTCATTCTAAAGGACATAATGAGCAGAGGCTGTATACACATACTACATACATACATACATACATACATGCATGCATACATGCATACATACATACATACATACATACATACATACATGCATACATACATACATACATGCATACATACATACCTATTCAAGAACATAAAAGAAACAACAAAACAAAAAAGATGACTGAACTTACACTACATTTCAGTATTATCTTAAGAACCTTGACACATGACATTGACAAGACATTAAGAACACCTCTTAAATTAAATGTTTTGCTGAATTTTCACTGAGGACAGAACCAAAGACGATTTAAGACACAGGGTTTACAGTAGACATTATCAAGCACACCCTTGATACATAACAGAACCTTCAGTAAACAGCAGACAGACACTAGAGGAGAGAAATCTATGACATAATAGTTGAACGCAGCCTCAGTCACTTCCTCATGCTTAGACCTGTTCAGAGCAGTGGGTGGAGCGTCACACAGTCACTCTGAGGGAGACATGGCGCAGAGAGCTCTAAACCAAGAAACCATAACTTGTTCCATCTGTTTGGATCTGCTGAAGGATCCAGTGACTCTCCCCTGTGGACACAGCTACTGCAGGGACTGCATCCAAACCAACTGGGACCAAGAGCAAAGGTATAGCTGTCCTCAATGCAGAGAGAGCTTTGTCCCCAGGCCTGTCCTGGTCAAGAGCACAGTGTTAGCCAATATAGTGGAGGAGCTGAAGAATATAGGGCTCACAGCACCTCCTGCTGACCACTGCTATGCCGGACCTGGGGATGTGAGCTGTGATATGTGCACTGGAAGGAAGCTGAAGGCTGTCAGCTCCTGTCTGCAGTGTCTGGTCTCTTACTGTGAGACTCACCTCCAGCCTCATCGTGATGTGGCAGTACTACAGAAACACCAGCTGGGGGCACCCTCTGACAAACTCCAGGAAAACCTTTGCTCTCAACACAATGAGGTGAAGAAGTTGTTCTGCTGCACAGATCAGCAGATCATTTGTTACCTCTGCTCTGTGGACCAACATAAGGGCCACGATACAGTGTCCTCTGCAGCAGAGAGGGCCCAGAGGCAGGAACAGCTGCAGGCCAACAAGCCCCTGCTGCTCCAGAGTCTCCAGCACAAAGAGACAGACCTGAAGAAGCTCCAACAGGACGCACAGGACATCAGCCGCTCTGCCCAAACAGCACTGCAGCAAAGTGGGGACATGTTCACTGAGATGGTCCTTCTCCTGCAGGAAAGACGTTCTGAGGTGGAGCAGCAGATCCAGTCTGAGCTCGAGACCAAACTGAGTTAAGTCCAATATCTCCAAGACCAACTGCAGCGGGACATCTGTGATCTGAAGAGGACCATCTCTGGGCTGGACACACTCTCCCTCACTCCGGATCATAACCAGTTTATACTGCACTGTCCTCCACTGTCCACACTCACAAAGGGGACAGAGTTCAGGGTCCAGACCGGATTAAGAGGGGATTTTGAGGACATCACCAGAGCTGCGTCAGTGCTCCTAGACAAACTGCAACACACTCTGAGAGAGTTTAAACTGACTAAAGCTGAGCCATGCACCAGAGAGGACTTCATCAGATATGCACAGGACATCACACTGGACCCAAACACAGCACACAAACAACTGTCTCTGTCTCATGGAAACAGAAGACTCACACTTACGGATAAAGAACAAAGTTATCCTGATCACCCAGGCAGGTCATGAGCAGAGAGAGTCTGACAGGCCGCTGTTACTGGGAGGTGGAGAGGAGCGGGTACTGGGGGGTTCGTATAGCGGTGTCGTACAGGGACATTAAGAGACAAGGGACCAGAGAGGAATGTGGATTTGGGGACAATGATACATCTTGGGCTTTAGACTGTAAGGAAAACAGATACTCATTTTGGTTCAACAATGTTGAGTCTGAGGTCTCAGGTCCACTTTCCTCCAGAATCGGGGTTTACCTGAGCCACAGTGCAGGGGCTCTGTGCTTTTACAGTGTTAAAGGTCAGAGCATGAGCCTCCTCCACAGAGTCCACACCACCTTCACTCAGCCTCTGTTTGCTGGAGTCTGGATTTTTTCTATTAGCGGCACTGCTCATTTTATTAAACCGGAATAAAATTTATATATTTTCTCCTAAGTTTTGCGTTTTAGGGAGTTAACGAAAAAATAAAAATAAAATAATGACAAAGTAATAACATTAACTCAGCGACAGAGTGCAGGTGTTTTAATACACTAATGGGTAAAATATAATAGTTTAAATATACAAGACTATTTTGTCAAGATTTTACTCTTACATTGACTGAATATTATACTAGAATTACCCAGTTCATTCTAATTCCAGCCCCAAACGGGTCATATAGGAAAAAACACGCTGAATGGCGCATCTGTTATGGCTGTGGCCAAACAGCAGCAGCAGGTAGAGACAGGTTCATGGGAACAGGGTGTGGGCCTGTTACACAAACATCCAGTAGAGCAGGATGGTGGAAGAAGTCTTTGAAAAGTTACTTTAATATTACTCACTTTTTAATTTACTCCATCATAGTTAATAATTTTCTACATAATAATCTGAATATCTGAAATCTGTTTACCATTAACCAGAGTCTGTGTATATGCAGTTCAATGTGTATTCTTACAAGTACAAGTGTGTACAAGTAAAACATATTATAATTAAAAATCACTACCATTATGGAGTCACTTAAATTTTAAATATTTGTATGTCCAACATTCATGTTTTGTATTAGATATGGCATGGCTAGCACTCACGCTTCATAGCAAGAAGGTTCCGGGTTCGATCCCCGGGTCGCCCAGGCCTTTCTGTGTGGAGTTTGCATGTTGTCCCCGTGTCTGGGTGGGTTTCCTCCGGGCACTCCGGTTTCCCCCATCAACCCAAAACATGCACAATAGGTAAAAATCCTCCAGCTTAGGTCCTGACCAAGCCGAAGCAAGAAGATCATGGAGATGGTCCCCGGGCGCAGTAATGTGCTGCCCACTGCTCCTAATAACAGGATGGGTTAAATGCAGAGAAGAATTTCTCCAGTGTGAGATCAAGTTGCTTCTTCTTCTTCTTCTTCTTCTTCTTCTTCTTCTTCTTCTTCTTCTTCTTCTTCTTCTTCTTCTTCTTCTTCTTCTTCTTCTTCTTCTTCTTCTTCTTCTTCTTCTTCTTCTTCTTCTTCTTCTATATACAATATTCATTTTGATACATAGGCACATTAAGTTTTAGGTACATTTCTATTACAAAGTTTAACGCTTTTTTTTGAAACAGGGGAACTGTGAGGTCCCACACAGACGCACTATGTTTGGACAAAGTGTGCTCTCAGTCAGAAACACTAAGTTCTGGAACACACTCCCATTATCAATAAGAGCAACTCCAACACTGGCCACTTTCAAATCACACTTGAAACAGTGGCTAAAGGAAAACCAGACTTGTGGACACTTTTTAATGTTTAATGTTTTAATGTTGCTGTTATTGTCAGTTGTCATTGTTTTTATTATTTTTACTGTGGTGTCACCTGCCTACAGATGGAAATTAGCATTCTTGCTATAATCTGGTGTATTTACAATGCAGTGTTGTAGATGTTCATTAATATGCACTGTCCCTATTAAATAAAGAATAAATAAATAATTTAGTTTTAATATTGCAAGTATGGCTGCAGCTAGCAGTCGACATTATTAGTACACTGAGATTTTCTAAATGGATACAAATAAAAGTTGAACATGCCAACTAAGACTTCTAGATAGAGATATTAATAAAATGTACTCTGATTTAATAATTCCACTGTCTTTGATATAAAATGCCTTTCTGCACACGTTCTAGAGTCTAGAGATCAGATAACAATATGATGATCAAAGTGTACCATAATTTCAGTGGTCGACCAGTCACAATCATTCAGATTAATCACTGTGGCCCTTATAAGGTCCATCTTGCTGCTCCTTGTGGGAATTAGTCTCTCCTTCATACAGTTTACAGAAATAGCTGGGGTCTAGACTCTGCAGAGAACAGGTTCAGATGAAGTCTACAGGGGACAACCTCTGGGTCAACAGATTAACCTGCAGTCCGTGTACTTTCTCCCCGCTCACGGCTCTATTATAGACCGGACCGCAGCAGGAATGAAGAGGAGAGAAGCTGCGGTCCAGAGATCACAGGGGAGGCATCAGGGGGAGCGGAGTGCCAACGGAGAGGCACCAGCCCGGGGTAATTAGCCTGGGCTGAGGCCAAGAGGTGGGGAGAATGAATACTGCTGATCATAACTGACTAAAATATTCTAAAATATTCAGGGACGTTAAGTTCAAAGCAGGAGACTGGATATAGCACTATGCATTGCTCTTGTATTGCTCTACAGTTGTATGAAAAATTTTGGCCACCCTTAACAATTGCCATTATTTTCATTTATAAATCATTGGGTGTTTGGGTCCACAATGTCATTTAGATCTATCAAATAACTAATGGACACAGCAATATTTCAACAGTGACATTAGTTTTGTTTTTTTGTTGTTTTTTTTTAAGAGAAAATGTGCAATATGCATCAAAACAAAATTAGACTGGTGCATAAATTTGGGCACTTTAACAGAAAAATCATATCAATATTTAGTAGAGCCTCCTTTTGCAAAAATAACAGCCTCTAGCTGCTTCCTATAGCCTCTAATGAGTGTCTGGATCCTGGATGAAAGTATATTGGACCATTCCTTCTTACAAAAAATCTCTAGTTCAGTGAGGTTTGATGGTTGCCGAGCATGGACAGCCTGCTTCAAATCATCCCAAAGATTTTCAATGATATTCAAGTCTGGGGACTGGGATGGCCATTCAGAACATTGTACTTGTTCCTCTGCATGAATTTCTGAGTAGATTTTGAGCAGTGTTTTGGGTCGTTGTCTTGTTGAAATATACAGCCCCGGTGTAACTTCAACTTTGCGACAGATTGTTGAACATTATTCTCAAGAATCCGCTGATATTGAGTGGAATCAATCTTTACACTTACACTTGAACAAGATTCCCAGTACCGGCAGTGGCCACACAGCCCCACAAGCATGATGGAACCTCCACCAAATTTTACTGTGGGTAGCAAGTGTTTTTCTTGGAATGCTGTGTTCTTTTGCCGCCATGCATATCACCTCTTGTTATGACCAAATAACTAAATTTTTGTTTCATCAGTCCACAGCACCTTATTCCAAAATGAAGCTGGCTTGTCCAAATGTGCTTTCGCATACCTCAAGCAACTCAGTTTGTGGCATCTGTGAAGAAAAGGTTTCTTACGCATCACTCTCCCGTACAGCCTTTCTTTGTGCAGATTGCCCTGTATTGTTGACCTCTGCACAGTAACCCCATCTGCAGCAGGATGACCTTGCATTGGAGGTGGTCTGTGGGTTGTTTTTGACCATTCTGATCATCCTTCATCTTTGCCTTTCTGATATTTTTCTTGGCCTGCCACGTCTGGCCTTAACAAGAACTGTGCCTGTGGCCTTCCATTTCCTCACTATGTCCCTCACAGTGGAGACTGACAGCTGAAATCTTTGAGATAGCTTTCTGTAACCTTCCCCTAAACCATAATGCTGAACAATCTTTGTTTTCAGGTCATTTGAGAGTTGTTTTGAGGCCCCCATGTTGCCACTCTTCAGAGGCGAGTCAAAGAGAAGAAGAACAACTTGCATTTGGCCGCCTTAAATACCTTTTGTCATGATTGGATGCACCAGTCTATGAAGTTCAAAAGTTCAAGTTCAAAGTTAGCTCTATTGTCAATTCTGCCATATGTGTTTAACATACAGTGAATCGAAATTTCGTTTCTCTCTGGCCAAACAGTGCAAAAAGATAGTGTACAAAATACAATATAAAGACAAAACAAAAACTTCTAAGACAAAAATCTAGAATCTAAAAACAATGCAAAAGAATAAATAAATACCTATTTACAGATGTCGAAAGTCCAAGGCTTAATGAGCTCAGCAAACCAAATGTGTGTTCCAGTTACTCTGTGTTGATTAGTTACAGGTATTCAAAGCAACAAAATGACAAGGGTGCCCACATTTTTGCACAGCCTATTTTTCACATTTGATTTAATTTCATACAAATTAATATTACTACACTTAAAATCTGTTTTATGGGAAAATGAATGACATGCCACTGTGATCATTTTCTGTGAAGATCAATTATTATGCAACCTCAGAGAGGTGCCCAAACTTTTTCATACAACTGTAATCACTATATAGCAGACAAAAGCATAATGTGTGTATTTTTTTAAATAAAAATAATAATAAGAAGAATAATATAATAACAAGCAGAATATAATATAGCAAGTAATCCCTTGAATGTTGTCACTGCTCTGTGAATAGAACTGAGCAATTGTATTTATTCATTAGGGATTATTTAAAAAAGACAAAAGACAACAAGTTTAGCCATGCAACATGTAGTATTAGAAACAGAAGTTTCAATTAAACAATGTGAAATGAGACGAAAACAAATGAATGCCAGTACATTTTCTGTAATAAATCCGTATGTATCTAATATAGTGTTGCTTGAGGTTTGTTTGTGTAATTAGTTTCTGTATTTACTACAAACCAATCATATCAGATTTACTCTCAGGCAAAACAAATAAATAATAAATTAAATAAATGTGATTATTTCAAAGCTGATGGTTAAAAGGTGATTCCTATATTTGAAGGAGTGGTTGTATAAAGAGCCTAAGGCAATTTGTTTTGTTCAGTAAGTTAAAAATATAAAGTTTTATTTATTTATTTATTTATTTATTTTACTTTATGAAATTGTTGGGGTGTTGTGGGAATACTACAATAAAAAAAAATCTTGCATTTAATCAATTACAGGTGTTTTAATCCTCAAAAATACCTTGATACCATGGATTCTTATAAGATAAGATAAGATAAGATAAGACTTTATTGATCTCACACAGGAGAAATTTACTTGCCACAGTAGCTCCAGGACATTTGGACAAGAAAGAAAGTGCATGCAGGCAGGAATGGGATAAAGTAAGTAATAATAAAAATAGTAATAATAATAAGTAATAATAGTAATAATGGAAATAATAATAATAATAATAATAATAATAATAATAATAATAATAATAATAATAATAATAATAATAATAATAATAATAATAATAATACAAGCATCAACATGGAAAAGAGGATATTGCACGTCTGGCCTATATATTAGAATTATACAGTCTGATGGCGGTGGGGATGAAGGATCTGCAGTAGCGCTCCTTCTTGCACTGGGGGTGCCTTAGTCGGCTACTGAAAGAGCTGCTCAGCTCCTCTATAGTCCGGTGCAGAGGGTGAGAGGTGTCGTCCATGATGGACATGAATTTGGCCAGTACCCTCCTCTCAGCCACCTCCTCTACAGAGTCCAGAGGACAGCCCAGGACAGAGCTGGCCCTCCTGACCAGCTTATTAAGTCTCTTCCTGTCCCGCTCTGTGCTGCTCGGGGCCCAGCAGACGACAGCGTAGAGGAGAGCAGAGGCCACCACAGAGTCATAAAAAGTCTTGAGCAGAGGCCTGCACACTCCAAAGGACCTCAATCTCCTCAGGAGGTGGAGGCGACTTTGGCCCTCTTCTTGTACAGGGCGTCAGTGTTGTGGGACCAGTCCAGTTTATTGTTGAGGTGAACACCCAGGTACTTGAAACTGTCCACAGTCTCTATGTCCTGCCCCTGGATGTTCACCGGTGAGTGAGGTAGTGGTCTCCTCCTGAAGTCAATCACCAGCTCCTTTGTCTTACTGGTGTTAAGGCACAGGTGGTTGCGCCCACACCAGTCCACAAAGTCACTGATGACCGAGCGGTACTCCAGCTCATTCCCCTCAGACACACAGCCCACAATGGCCGAGTCATCAGAGAACTTCTGGAGATGGCAGCTGTCCGTGTTGTATGTGAAGTCCGAGGTGTAGATGGTGAAGAGGAAGGGTGAGAGGACAGTTCCCTGGGGGACCCCAGTGCTGCAGACTACCACCTCTGACTCACAGCTGCGCAGCCGTATGTACTGTGGACGGTCAGTGAGGTAGTCGATGGTCCAGGCAGCGAGATGTCCATCCACTCCCGTGTCCTCCAGCTTCCCCCGCAGCAGCGCCGGCCTGATGGTGTTGAAGGCGCTAGAGAAGTCAAAGAACATGACTCTCACAGCACTCCCGGCAGTCTCTAGGTGGGTGAGCGCCCGCTGCAGCAAGAAGATGACGGCGTCCTCTACTCCTACGTTTGGCTTGTAGGCAAACTGCACCGGGTCCAGGGTGGGGCTCACCACAGAGCGGAGGTGGCTGAGGATCACCCTCTCCATGGTCTTCATGAGGTGGGAGGTCAAGGCGACTGGTCTGTAGTGGGCCGGTTCCCTGGCGTTTGTTGTTTTGGGAACCGGGACCACACAGGAGGTCTTCCACAGGACGGGGGCCTTCTCCAGGCTGAGGCTCAGATTGAACATGTAGCAGAGAACCTCACAGAGCTGGTCTGCGCAGGTTCTCAGCAGCCTGGGGCAGATACCGTCAGGTCCTGCGGATTTCCTCTGCCTGAGATGCCTTAGCTCCCTCCTCAACTCGTCCGGTGTGATGGAGAGGGGGGAGTGAGGGGGAGAGGACTGGGGTGGACTGCAGGGGGCGGTGGTGGGGGGTGGAGGGGTGCTGGTGCTGGGTTGGGTCCGTGTGAAGGGGGAGGGGGATGTGGCCACTGGCCCGGGGAGGTGTAAAGAGGAGGAGGGTGGCGCATCAAACCTGTTGAAATAACAGTTTAATTCATCCGCCCAGCGCTGATCGCCATCAGCTGTCCCTCTGCCACTCTGTCCAAAACCAGACATGCTCCTCAGTCCTCTCCACACGCCCCGTGCGTTGTTTTGGGCCAGCTGCTCCTCCATCTTCCTCCCATAGTCCTTCTTAGCCTGTCTGATCCTCCATTGGAGCTCCCTCTGGACCCTTTTCTGCTCCTCTCTGTCCCCTGAGTTGAAAGCCCTTTTCTTCTGGTTCAGGAGGGCTTTAAGTTCAGGGGTGACCCAGGGGTGGTTGTTGGAGAAGCACCGTACCCTCCTGGTTGGCACAGTGTTCTCCACGCAGAAGTTGATGTAGTCTATGATGCAATGGGTCAGGCTGTTGATGTCGTTTCCATAAGAGTCAGTGAAAATGTCCCAGTCAGTGTTCTGGAGTCTCTCAGACTCTCACAGGCCTCCTGAGTCCAAAGCTTCACAGACCACTTCTGCACAGGTCCTCTTCGCACCCTGGGTGTGTATTCAGGGAGCAGGTAAACCAGACAGTGACTGCGTGCACATGGGAAACTCCAAACCGATTGCAAAGTGATTGGGGTCGTAACGGCTGCATGTGCACAGGGATTGGCTTGGATTGGGATTGGTTTGCCCCATCCCCCAGGAACCCCTGGCCTAGGCCGATAGCAAACCACTTGGAGTCGTCATGTGAACGATTTCGTATTGGATTAGCATACTGCGCATGGGCGCCAGGAATTTCAGGAATTTCACCCAGAAGTTGTAAGAGTGGTAGGGGGTGCCTCTCAGTACCAAGTACCAATTGTTGTTTCAGAAGAAAACATGGCTGCAAAGAAATCAACAAGCACGCACTACTGGACAGACTAAGAAACTGGGTTCATGCTGCACCAGGTGCGAGAGATAAACATTTAAAACTTTATGGACAGACGGCGCACAAGAAACGCTAGTCTTTATCAGAAGATAGCGTTGAAGATGGAGCAGGCAGGTTTTGTTCGGACGCCTGAGCAAATCAAAATCAAATGGAAAAACCCCAGGGCAGCGCACGCCACAGCCAAGAACACCGGGAGAGCGCATTACGATGACTCAGGACAGCGGTACTTCACGCACCAACAAGCCCCATGTTCCACCATATCTGGACTATGAACATAACGCACAGGGCAATTCCAGAAAAGGAGTTTACCGCACACTCGCTTGACTTTACTTATTCCTTTATTGGGCTTAGCGCGAACAACGCGTTTCGCCAGATAAAATCGAAATACAAAATGAAAGTGTGGTTGAGTAATTTTCCCCTGACCTTACATAAATGAACGATAAACCCATAGCTACAAATTTAATGCCTTTATTTGTGACACAAAAGATGCAAGCAACAAAAAAACAACAAGGCAGAACATGATTAAAACATGTGCGGTATAGCTCCCGATCCTCGTAGTTTTCGTTGTCCTTGATTGCTTGTAATTTCAAACGCCGACAACACAGTTCGTGTCGTATTAAAGAAACCAAAAACGCTGTTTTGTCGTTCATACGAACAACCTAACTGCAGAATGCACAACAAGTACGCCACTGCCGCTCTGTAAACTCCTCGAAAAGCCATCGCAGTATACTGCCAGATAGCTGTGTTGTGTTGTGTTTTTAGTAGCCATCACCCGGAAGTAGTTGGACTACAGCGCCACATAGCGTTGCGGAGCGTGCCAGGTCGCTGACCTGAATCTGATTGCGTGACATGCATGTGCACTCGGATTGGACGACAGACCACCCGCCGAGCAAGTGTGAAAAAACCAACCCAATCCTGATCCAATCCTACCATGTGCACGCAGTCAGTGGTCTGAGCATCCGAGTGGGGGGAGGGGGGCGGAGGTGTAAGCGTCTTTGATATTGGCGTAAAACAAGTCCAGAGTCTTATTGTCTCTCGTGGGGAATGTGACATATTGAGTGAAAGTGGGAAGAGTAGTGGAGAGTGATGTATGATCAAAGTCCCCAGTGATCAGAAATAAGGCGCACGGATGACGTATCATCATGTCATTAACGACGCTATGAAGCTGTTCGCATGCTGCCGCACCATCCGCCGATGGAGGAATGTACACACAGAACACAATAATGTGTGTAATTTCTCTGGGCAGATAGTACGGCGGCATACCGACAGCGAGTAGTTCAATGTCCCGGGTGCACAGCTGCCGTTTCATGTGTACATTCCCGGGATTGCACCAGCGTTCGTTTATGAAGAAGATAAGTGCGCCTCCTCGTGTTTTCCCGCTCCCCGTTACGGTCCGGTCCGCGCGCCTCATAGTACATCTGTCCAGCGAGATTACATTGTCCGGTATATTCCCATTCAGCCACGTTTCAGAGAAGCACACAAGACTGCAGTTCCGGAATTGTCTCTGATGCCGGGTCAGCGCAACAAGCTCCTCCGCCTTGTTGTTTAAAGAACGCAGATTCCCCGTTATCACTGTGGGTAGTCTGTTTGGTTAATACGGTCTCCGGTTCTTGCGTCCGCCCCTGCAGCCTCTTCTCTTTCTCCGTATCTCCGCCGGGACCTCCGGTTTCCCCACGTGGAGTAGAGACGGGCCCCATAGCTCCAGAAGTTTGTCGCGCACGTATGTGATCCTGAGATGCGTGGCTGAAGTACACCGGCGTAACTCCTGGCGCAGATTCATTAAATGTCCAAAAACACTACAGCTAACAATATAGCTGTAGTGAGAGTAGGCTTCCCAGGTGCGTGACTGCGCCCTGTTTCACCTACTCTAAAGAAAAAGCAAGAAAAATGACTATTTACAAGTAAAAAGAGGAAAAAAGGAAAAGTAGGGACGGAGCTACTACCGCAGGCAGCCGGCCTCACTGGCACCATCTTGACAGGTTTTGGTCAGTGATCTAACTTGGCTTAGTGGTGGCACCTTTTTGACTCTGTGGAGATTGTTAAGTGTAATATAATAGTTTGGAACATTCAGCAAGAACATATGAAAGTTTCATAGATACACTTTTATGAAGTTTACATGTCCTATGTTCTTTAAGCAAGTTTAATTTCATAAGGTTGCCCTCCCCCTATATTGATATTCCATTCTACAATATATTATTGTGAACATATGATGGGGGATGAAGTAAAAATACATTGTACCTCATTGTATGATTAATATCTGCTAACTTGAGTGATTTATTTGAGATATGTATTTAGTATTTTGCCACAGCACCTCTGCAGTGTCACGGTGCAGCACTAATAGTCTCAATTGTCTCGTTATGGCTGATATTGACGTGGTGACAGTGGGCAGAGACGCCGCGGGGCTCAGACAGCGCACTCTGAGCGTCCTGTTTCAGAATTGGTTTGTCAGCTTCAGTGCCTGACCAGAGCAGCTGCATGTAAACTACACAACTGGGTTTCTTACTGAAATACACAATTTGAGTAGGTTCTCCTCTCCACAGATCTGAAACTCTATAACTTCTCCAGGTGTCTCTGTCTCAGTGAAGATAGACAAGAGTAATGCCATTCTCAAAGCCTTTGTACCCTGGAGTAGAGTAATGGAATTTAGGCAGCAAATACAGCTCTGGAAAAAAATAAGAGACCACTGCATTTTTTTCTGAAATCAGCATTTCTACATGTATTACAGCCATTCTATTCCAGTGTCTGTTGAATTCCAACACAAACGCAAAACTGAGCTACTTCAGTTCTTGCACCAGGAGTGGAATAAAGTCACCCAAGAACAATGTGAAAGACAATGTGGAGAGCATGCCAAGACGCATGAAAGCTGTGATTAAAAATAAGGGTTATTGCACCAAATATTGATTTCTGAACTCTCCTTAAGTGGAAACATTAGTATTATGTTGTTTTAAAATTAATTTAATCTTGTTTCTTTGCATCGTTTGAGGTCTGAAAACATGTATTGTTTTTGTTATTTTTGACCATTTGTAATTTTCTGCAAATAAATGTTCTAAACGATAATATTTTTATTTTGAATTTGGGGGAAATGTTGTCAGTAGTTTATAGACTCAAACAAAAATGTTCCTTTTGCCCAAACACATACCTATAAATAGTAAAATCAGAAAAACTGGTCATTTTGCAGTGGTCTCTTATTTTTTTCCAGAGCTGTATGTGCCACCAGCCCCTCCAACCACCACCAGCACACACAACAAACATTCATACTACGCACGGTGGGTGAACTGTCTTGTACAAAACAACAGAGCTTGGTCCATGCAAGAATCCGTCCTCCGACCTGTGGGTTGTGGGTGTATATTCTAACTACTAAGCCACTGTTGCCCCCCTGACCATATTGATTATTTTGTGTACCAACAGAAAAAAGACACATATTAAATAATTATTATTTTATGACTATTTTAAAGAATGACAAACACACAAGTGAGGGGGTGGGGGAGTACAACCCAAAAGGTCCAAAGGCTGGTGATACACGGCTCCATGGATCCACAGCCCTCCCCACACAGCTCTCCCCACACAGCCCTCCTCACCAGCGCAGGCCACTCCTGACAGGACACAGTGAGTGGGCGTCCCGCGGAGAGGAATGTAATCATATTCTAATGTCTGATAAAGACTCCCAGAGCTCAGCCCGGGCATTGGTGATATCCCAGAGGTCAGCTTTCTCAACCAACAAATGAGTATAAAAAAACACTGAAGCTATTCACCAAAACACCACGCAGATTGTTTGTGGTGCTGCTCATGTGAAGGCATGTATAATTGGTCTGAGCAGAGACTGTCAAAGTGCTATGTGGCTAACTGAGGTTAATTCTGTGATGTGGGACTCCGGGGCATTATACACACTCTGGCATTAGCGCCTGTACTGGACTGGAAAATGAGAAACCACAACATGTTTTTTCTAGTGAATGGACACAAGTGCAGCTACCAACACTGCAATGACTTATAGAGGGAGTCTAGAGCCTCCACGAGGTAATAGGAATATTAAAACAGTAATTTGATGGGACAGACAAACATAATAATTCAGGCTTCACGAAGAATGAAGTGAGGGCTCATTAGAAGGATAATCTCCTTAAATGCTCTCAGAGACTGGAGTAAGAGAGAGACAGAATTGTGTGCTTATTATGCAGAGCGGCCCAAACATGGCGCATTTATCTGATGAAGCCAATGGAGTGTGCGACAAGTGTCTGACAATGACTTTGTAAGCACTGAGGACACCACCAGGACTTGTCTAAGTGTAATGGGCATGACTAAAGCGTGACAACTGTTTCTGTTCGTGACAACACCAGAGGTGCACTAGAACACAGTAATGTGATATGGCGCTGTGCCAGGCTGCCGTCTGCAGGCAAAGATCTGTGGACTTTCCTAAATGTACACAAATGAGTGTCACTCTTAAGGGTCCCGCCCACATGCTCACGTTAATGATGAGCTTTAGTTGAATCCTCTCTCACATCTGTGCATTACACCTCTGTGAGACAGGCTCTGCACTCATGTGTTCTGTTTGGGATGCTCTGATAATGGCCCTGTGGGTGTCTTGCCATTGGCAGACAAGCCGCATTTCATGAATACTCAATGAATGAACCAGTTTTATCAAAAGTTTTCTTTCAAAAAGCTTCAAGGACAAAATTCAAGACAATTTTCTGGCAAATAAGGGAGTCCCACTTTTGCTCTTAAAAATCATGATGCTTCACAAGTATAAATAACAAATACATTACTGCATCAATAGGACTATGCAAGACAGGGCATTTATGTGAAAATGAGTACTAAAGCTATGTATTATTTATCCCATTGTCTTCTCAGGTAGCTGTATATATGGGCACTAAAGTATATTTTGAGAGAAAGGCAGCATGTGCTGCCTTTCCCTCAAAATATACTGTAAGGCTCTACACACTTTGTAGGCGATGTTTGCTGTTACATTATTTTGACCTGATTTGTTCACAGTTTGTGCGACTAAACCAAAAGTGCTGTTTCTGCAGGTTCTGGACCAAACAACAGCTGTCGGTGAGATGCAGGCAAAAAGGAAATCCATTCTGACATCTGGCAACACACTGCTTCACAACTGAGTGGGACAATGTATAAAACCAACACTGTTCATCAGCACAGGTAATTTAGTTAGAAGGAAAATGTAAATATCAACATTACTTTAAAGTGCTGTGACAATGAAACCAACCCCCTTCAGTCATTCCAATTCCCCTATGATAAATCAGCTAGAGAAAGACAATGTAAGAAATTCTTAGGCAAATGTGCAGTTTGGTCAGCTAGAAAACTATTTGGTCTGTATCTGATTTTGCCTTACATGTTGTATAAGGAGCTCCTGAGGTTAAACTCTGCTCCATGATGTCTGCAAGAAATTTAAAAGCATTTTATTGTCAGATAATCAGGAAGCATGCATTAGCATGTAAGATGTTATTAGCTTTACCGTCACTGCAAAACACCTTAATGGTCTCTGAATACTGTAAACCGATGCTCCAAATGCAAAAGGTAAGTGAAGAATAACTTTGGAAACTGTTTAAAATGAGATAGTTCTGTTTTTCATGTTTTTAAGACAAGCAGAAACCGTGCGTTTAATAGACTAAACAACAAAAGGACTATATCCACAAAATCAGCTATATAACATGACTACGTCGGGCCTAAACCTGAGTAAATCTGCTTCCAGACTGTTCCGACTTTGGGATTGTGTTGTGCGCATCGTGCCATGGACTATCTGCTTTTGGGGGAGAGATTACACTGTCTGAGCTGGGGGAGGGCTTCAGAGCGTCTAATTGAAAATCTACAGAAATCCCAGCGTCACAATAAAAGTCCCCTGGAGAATAACAGGTATTAAGCTTGTCCATATTACAGCAGCTGATCTGAGCAGGGACCAGAGGAAGGGACTGGGGGATAGAGAGATATGGGAATTTCCGCCTAAAGAAATAATCGTCTTTTCTTATCATTAAGTCCAGGCGAGAAATAGTGGCGGTACCTGTCTGACCTGCACCCAGCCACCTCCGAGACCATGCATCGGTCTTGTACGGGACCTATGAACTATAGGGAACAAGGGCAGTAGGAAAGATACTATATTCTGTGTGTGGAAGCCTGCAGCAGAGTGGAGCAAGACTTCTATAATAAAGCTGTATTAAAATGATAATCTTTTATGAATTTAGACAATTATTCTGCTTTGGTTGTTTTGAATTACAATCCGATAATGTAATTTGTTCTTTTAGTTTAATGTTTGAAAATGCACTGAAAAAGAAGACTCCCAATGGAGAGAAAGCAGAGCAGGAAAAGGCGTATATATATATATATATATGGGGTTTGTTGAGCTGACGTAAATAAAAGATACAAGCAAAAACAGATAAACAACAGACAGATAATTCCCAGGGACATCCATTTTGTCCATGACAGGCTGAATGGACTTAAGGCTCAATTCTATACAAAATAAAAAGAAACACGCATTTTGAACAGAACAGCAGATTAAAAAAGGAGCACAATGTAACTTGTCTGATGGAGAGTCCGACCACTGCTTTGCCTAGAATATTCACGCAGTATGGTATTCATGTATTCATCTTGCATTTATACAGTTACACATGTCTCATTGCTATAATTGCTTTGAAAAACATGCATTCTTACTGTGAGCGGAGTCACTTCTCCAATTTTTGTGGTAGTGCCAACTGCTTGTCTCCATAGAGACTGGTAAATTTAATGTGTGGAACACTTCAGGCAAAGCAATAACATTTTCACAGAGACAAGCAGGTTAGCACTTATAATAAATCAGGTATATGTGACTTTGATTACATTTATTTCCATTAAGACCTGGTAAAAAGTAAAGAGAGTAACGTTTACTCACACCACAACAGGGCTAATGTAATACTAACTTTCATTAAGTTCTAATCATTCAAAAAGTGAGGCAAATGACCTGTATTTATATCTTATATGAAACATATTTTTAAATGGCAAATGCTATGTGTAAACCCCTAACAATCTAGGCTACAGCACATACACTGTCCTACTACCATGAGGTAATCCTTTGACACACTAACCTACAACAATTACAGTCCATTACAAGTCCATTCAATACGTCAAACTGAGACTGCCGTCATAGCAACAGGATATATGACTCCAGCGTTCACGTTTAAGTTACCTCTCCAAACACTCACCAGGACACCTGATCTACTTTTACTGCATCTAATACCTGTCTGTTTAATCTTCTTTTTGAGTGTAAACTCATCACAGTAGTCAGTAGTGACAATTAAAATACATACGTTTTTCATTATTAAATAGTCAAAGAAATTGCCCTGCTTTAGTGACAATCCCACTTATATATTGTATGATGTTTCATATTGTTTTGGATGCAAATAATCTATTAAAATAATTTTAATGTAAAAGCATTCATAGAGTTTGGCAGCATAATTTAGAATATTAAATAAATGTGTCTGTTTCAAATTTAAAATAAATTCATGTGTTTAACCGTTTTCTCCTTTCTTTGCATATCTCATTGTTTAGGCCAGACTAATGTAGGAAACTAATTTAATGTAGGAAACTAATTTAATGTAGGAAACTAGATGAATGTATTAACTGATTCATTATTATTATTATTATTATTATTATTATTATTATTATTATTATTATTATTATTATTATTATTATTATTATTATTATTATTATTATTATTATACCTCAGTTTTATATAGTTTTTCTGGACACTCAAAGATGCTTTACAGAGCATTACTCATTCACTCCACACTTGGTGGTGGTAAGCTACTGGTAAGCTCTGGGGCAGACTGACAGAAGTGAGGCTGCCAATCTGCATCATCGGCCCCTCACGCACACACCACTTTCATACCAGGCAATGTGGGTGAAGTGCCTTGCCTAAGGACACAAAGACAGTTTTTGTGACTGGTGCCCCACTATTGGACACATCAGACTCTGAGTTAAACTACTTCTACATTTTAGTGCTGCCCTGAACAACAACTACAACAAAACTATAAACGGTCCTACTTTGCTTTGTACACAGCAATCCCAGATCTGCGTTCTGATTGGACGAGGGAGAGGAAATCCTCATCTCAAATCCCACAATCATTAGCATAAATCACAGTTGCAATTAAAAGCTCGTTTATCTTAATTACTGAACTAATGAGACGCGTCCCGCAGGAGTGAGTGAGGATCTCCGAGGACAGAGACAGAGGAGTGAAGCCACACTTAAAACATGCACACCCTGTGTGCATCTTCCCCCCGCAGTGGACAGACGGAAGGGACAGGGCCAGGGAACAGGGCTCAGCGTTCAAACACATGGGAGGTCCTTGTTAACTATGTGTGGCATTGGCAATAGGCAAGAGTAAATGTACAAACTGTATTTAGAAGATACGGGATGATTCACAATGGCCCAGGGGTTAGGCTGGAACACAAATATAATCTCTGTGCCAGCGTCATGATCCCAGTTATGACAAGTTCCTGAAAGTAGAGTTAGGTGAAAAAAAAAATCTGATCCATCAAAATTTTCAAATTAGTTGTATTTTTATCTGTTAAATGATATGGCTTCGTAATTTCATGAACTTAAAATATTTCTAATCAGTGACATTTAACATTTATTCCTCCAAAACCAGAACTTCTCTGAACATAAACAAAGCTCATCATTGACAAATCAACTTGATCTCAATTTAAACCAGTGCTTCTCAAATAGTGGGGCGGGCCCCCCTGGGGGGGCGCGGTGTGATGCCAGGGGGGGCGCGTGTGACCCTGGAAAACATGCTTTTTTGCCATACTGTACTAGAACGAAAGTGTAATTGCACATCAACAACAGTAGTTGGCAGTAGCGCTCTCGTTGTCGCTCTGGGGCAGGGTTCGGCGGCCTTAAAGGGATATGCCACCCCCAGGTCAAATTTGGGCATCTCCCCACAGTCCAGAGACTAAAATAAGTGGTGGAAAGCGTTTTCCTGCTCACCCAGCCATTGTCCGAGTCTGTCGCCACTGACCGCCGCGGTATCTGCAGCTCCTCCGCCTTAGACTGGAGTCTAACGTCGCCAGAGAAAGATTTCGGCCAAAAGGAATTAATTTGCTCGATGCGTTTCCCAATTACTTTATGTGTAGTGCGCATTCATATCGAGTGCAAATAAATGTGCAAATCAACACGGAGAGCTTGCCTTGGTCATTTTGGATGAAACTATTTTCCAGTGCGTAAGAATACAGCCGTATCACGCACCACGTTGTGCAACAGGGGAACTCCCTTCCCGGTGCGTAACTGGGATTCCCCTGGCAGCGTGCTGCGTGATACGGCTGTATTCTTACGCACTGGAAAATAGTTCCCACCCAAAATGACCAAGGCAAGCTCTCCGTGTTGATTTGCACATTTATTTGCACTCGATATGAATGCGCACTACACACAAAGTAATTGGGAAACGCATCGAGCAAATTAATTCCTTTTGGCCGAAATCCTTCTCTGGCGACGTTAGACTCCAGTCTAAGGCGGAGGAGCACCAGATACTGCGGCGGTCAGTGGCGACAGACTCGGACAATGGCTGGGTGAGCAGGAAAACGCTTTCCACCACTTATTTTAGTCTCTGGACTGTGGGGAGATACCCAAATTTGACCTGGGGGTGGCATATCCCTTTAAATACGCGATATACGCACAGAACAGACTTGCCATCAGCAGAACATCCTCTGTCACAGAAAAAACACGTTATATTCCACTGAGCTTTGAGTTTATGCAAATGGACCATGTGGTTTTTAAGTTTCGTTTCTGTAAAACGTAAACAAATGTGCACAAAGCTGCATTAAAAGCACATTAATATTTGAGTCCTCAGTGCAAAAAAAGAGTGCAGTGTTTGTTGGAAGTTTCTTTCTTTTTTTGTTTTTAATGTTAATAAAAGGATACATTGTTATGCAGAGGTGTACTAATAATTTTCTAGACAAATAATACTATTAATAGTCGTGCGCAGGGAGGGGGGGGGCGTCATAGAAAATAATTGAGAAGCACTGATTTAAACCAATAAATAAACAAGTAAAAACAAGTGTAAAAATACTATATTTATACACCCACCGTTAGGGGTTTCCTGAAAAGGCAGTCCCTTCTACATTCTGTTCAAACCCAGAGGGGTCTGGAATCAGACCACAGAGAACGAAAAATCTCCATCCTAACGTGTTATGGTACAATCACCACCGGTAATTAGTTTCACGTGTGTCTCAGCTTTGATTGTTGACTCAGCAGAAATCTGTGCTGTTTCTCAGTCATCTCTGTTGTTTGTTTTTTTCTTTTTACTCCTAAAGTACTATGTTTGTTTTTACTGAAACTGCGCATGTTTCTCTGATTGGCCAATCTGCCATGGTGGTTGGTCTCTATGACTCTCATCCAGCTCAGGTCCTCTACCAGAGGCCTGGGAGCTTGAGAGTTCTGCACAGTATCTTTGCTGTTCCTAGTACTGCACGTTTCTGGACTGAGATGTCTGATGTTTTTCCTGGGATCTGCTGTAACCACTCCTCCAGTTTTGGGGTTACAGCCCCGAGTGCTCCAATCACCACGGGCACCACTGATGCCTTCACCTTCCAGGCCTTCTCCAACTCTTTCTTGAGCCCCTGGTATTTCGCTAGTTTCTTGTGTTCGTTTTTCCTGATATTACCATCACTTGGTATTGCAATGTCCACCACCACGGCTTCTCTTGCTCATCCACCACCAATATGTCTTATGTCTGATTGGTCCATCACCATTCTGTCAGTCTGTATTTGGAAGTCCCACAGGATCTTGGCTCGGTCATTCTCTGCAACCTTCGGAGGTGTTTCCCACCTTGACCTTGGGGTCTCCAGCCCGTACTCTGCACAGATGTTTCTGTACACTATGCCCACCACTTGGTTGTGTCGCTCCATGTATGCTTTCCCTGCCAGCATCTTACACCCTGCAGTTATGTGCTGGACTATCTCAGGAGCCTCTTTGCACTGCCTACACCTTGGGTCTTGCTCGGGTGCTCAAGGCCTGCTCCTGTGCAGCCAGGATGAGGGCCTCTGTGCCTCTCCAGCCATTGGTAGGATTTCTTGATATCAGCCACTTCAGTTATGTTTTGGTGGTATGCTGGTATGCCCCATGTAGAGGCTTGTCCTGCCATGATGGTCCCTCCAGCACCTCTTCCTCTGCACTCCACTGTCTGAGGCATCTGTCAGGGCCTTGTCCTTAATGTACTTATAGATTTTGGATGTTTATATATATATATATATGTAGCCCTTGTATACTCAGGAATTACTTGAGTGGGCTCTGGGTTCTTTGACAGTATACTCTGATACTAAACTTAACTACTTTTAATTCTTTTGGATCACAGCACAGCACCTTTAATACTAACTAGCAAAATGTCACTGAAGTAAATAGTCTACTGAGGACCAAATTAACACCAGACACACTGTACTTGAACAATAACCCTCCCTTTAATAATAAAAAATAAAATAAATACAATAATAAAAGTACAGATGTACCAACTTCCAAGCTCCACACTAATGTACAGCAAATCTATCAATTTGTCCTAATACCAGCATCTAAATACACCCTACGTTGCAGGCCTGTATCGATGCTCGGGTACGTTGTGACCAAAAACTCTCGGTCACTTCACTCAGTGAGCCAAATAAAAGAAAAACGGAGTACCTTGGGTAAACGTAGTAATCCCAAAAGAACCGTCCGATCCCGTTCCGCGGAGTCCTCGTCTCCTCCGACTAGGCAGCTCGGCGCACCGGGTCACAGCGTATCTCTCACGGCGATGCAGGTGCGTGGTCCACACCCGATCCAGCGCGTCTCGTCCTCCGTATCCCACGTAGCCAGAGGTACTCTGAGCGACACGGGCACTCAGAGCACTGTCTGGGGTCTGTCCCGCGTTGTCCAGTCCGGCAACAATCCACTGTAAGCTCCCCGGCACCGCGTGGTTGGCGAACCGCAGCCTACAGTCACTTTATCGAGGTGGGTTTTTCTGTTAGCTTGTAATAAACGGCGAATTCCCAGTCCACTAGTTTCGCGTTGAAACTAGCCCTGTCTCTGCCCGCAAATCACAAAGTGGTCCTCACGGTGAATTATCTTGAAACCACACTTATTTGACCAAAATCTTACTCAAAAATACAAAAATCCGAGACAATATTAGCTAACCCCGTCTCCCCGGGCATCCTCGCCGGATCTCTCTCCTCCGCGCCCTTTTTCACACAAAACTCGCGATACTTCCACAGACTACATCCAAATAGGAAAACACTTTACCCTTGTACAAAATTGTAAATAAAACATTAATATTTATAATCCTCTTCTAGTCTCGAAAAACATGTTTTTAACCGTAACATTAAATATATATATATTATAATGAATAATGAAATTAAATGAATTGTCTTTTAAACCTTTCGCTGTATAACTATGAACTATGGTTTTGCAAACATACTTTTAACACATGGATTTTGATCCAGGTTACACCTATATATATATATATATATATATATATATATATATATATATATATATATATATATACACATATACACATATACACATACATTATCACTGTATATCCTTTAACATGCAGGTGTGAGTTACTTTTATAGTCAGTCAGTTTTTGCAGCATTTTGATACGCTTTTATAATACTACATACTTGATATTCTGTTTTTCATATCTCTGAAACAACAATTGCAATCTCATTCATTTTTCAATATTTCTCCTCTCCACCCACAGTGTCTTGTCTGAAACACGCAGCAGCTCGTACCACAGCGCCCCCTCCCTCGTCTGTGCTGGCTCTGCTGCACCCTTCAGCTCCCATTATCTGTCAAACTTATAATGATTGTATCAGGCTACGGGCCCATCTCCATGAGGGCTTAGTGCAGTGCTATAACTCCTGATATTGCACTGACTGGGAATACATCGCACCACCTAATTAATGTCTTTTTAATGCTCTTCTCCTCTAGAGCCTAACTCAGCCCTTCAACTTTGCAACAAACAGTGCACACAACAACACCACATGTGGCAAACGGTAAGTAAGACAAAGTGAACCAGGGGCCTGTGAAGAAGCATGTCCTCTATAAACTCAGACGTTAACATGTGATCGCTCCACTGCACCTTTAAAGTGCATGACAGGTTAGACCGGTGCTTCTCAAACCGTGGTACAAGGATTTCTCTACAGTTCAAATATATATCAAAATATAATATTTTGTGTCTTTAGAGTCAATTTAATCCACTTTTTGAACTAGTATGTGGTGGCAGTAGTTCAGTTTGTAGAGCGTTTATGCACTGACTCGAAGGTTGGTGGTTTCGAATCCCACTCTCGACATAAACATCATTGTTTGATCGGTCAGATCCACTGGCCCACAGGTTGGCGTTGGGATTCCAGCTCCCACAGATGAATGTTGTCATTGTGTCCTTGAGCAAGACAGTCCTGTTTTGTTCATTAGGGAACCCATTAGCTCTACCCGAGGGCCAGCTGATCTTCCTATTTTGGACCTGGTTTAGCCCTAGCTTAGACCTAGAATAGTCCAGTTATAGACCTGGCTTAGATCTGGTGGTACGAAAGGCCAAATAATTCGTGATGTGATGGCTTAGACTCTTTCACTAAAAGTTTAGACTTAACTAAGGATCTGCCACTTTTTTCTAGGTTTTAATTTTGAAAACATTTAAACCTGTCATATGCACCTTTAAAATGCACCATGTGTCCAGTTAGACTCCTCTGTTCGGCTCTTGGGTCAGACATTGACTCAGCAGATGGCACAACAATGGATATCATCATCACCAAAATTCCCACACTGACCAGGATTCCCGGGCCACGCCAGCCGTGCGGTCCAGCTGGCAGCTCCGGAGGTTTGTGTCCTTCCATTGCATCCGGGTCAGTCCAGATGGGGGCACTCAAGAGTTTAAACCACATATGAGAGGTTTTCATGTTTCTCTAATTATTACTTGGTCTGGAGGATCTTACTTGTGGTAAATATTTATCAGACAGTAGTTTTAGATCAGTTAAGTGGCAATTTGTGGAAAAAAGTCAGGAAGAAAAGTACTAAAATACAGGTAGTAGACTAGCGGTGAGTTCTAAAACACAACACCTTTACATACAGCTCTGGAAAAAAATAAGAGACCACTGCAAAATTATCAGTTTTTGTGATTTTACTACTTTTAAGTATGTGTTTGGGGAAAAGGAACATTTTTGTTTGAGTCTATAAACTACTGACAGCATTTCCCCAAATTCCAGATAAAAATATCATTTAGAGCATTTATTTGCAGAAAATGACAAATGGTCAAAATAACAAAAAATATACATGTTTAAGATCAAATTAATTTTAAAACAACATAATACTAATGTTTACACTGAAGAAGAGTTCACAAATCAATATTTGGTGCAATAACCCTTATTTTTAATCACAGCTTTCATGCGTCTTGGCATGCTCTCCACAAGTCTTTCACATTGTTCTTGGGTGACTTTATTCCACTTCTGGTGCAAGAACTGAAGTAGCTCAGCTTTGTGTTTGTGTTGGAATTCAACAGACGTTGGAATGGAATGGCTGTACATGTAGAGATGCTGATTTCAGAAAAAAATACAGTGGTCTCTTGATTTTTTTCCAGAGTTGTATGTCATCAACATGGAAAATTCTATCCAAAATGAAGGGATAACTTACCCAGAAGGAAGGCATTTTTCTGTCAGTTTAAACAAAATAAAAGTGTTAATTTAAGTGTTTATTTTTATAGGTCTGGTTAATTTTTGGTCATTGTTAACATTATGGTTGCAGGGTATGGGTTATGGGATTACCTATACATATGTCATCTGCTGCCCTTGTCCAAACAGGAAGTAAAATGATAGACGTCACTAAAATTAAAACAAAAAAATTAGACAAGATTTTTAGTTTTGTCTCTGTTCCGGAGTGAAAAGAGTAGTTTAACCTGTCATATGCACTTGACAGAAGCATAAGAAGCATAATCCTTCTCGCGAGCTTCATTTGACTGATAATGTGGAGGCTGCAGGATCTGTGAGGAGTGTGTCCCGCGGGGCGTCGGTGATAATTGTGCTACAAATAAACAGCCCAGGGAGGCATTACAGAGACTTGGACCGCATACTGTTTATGAGTTTTATCTTAATCGAAATATACTCAAACATGAGCCAAACTTTAATGAGTTAAAGAACTGTTGCTGGCACTCTGTATCACTGTGAGTCACTTTAAGTTGTTTAAGGTAACACTAAAACTTGAGGAGTTTTTTTTTTTTTTTTCTACTTTTTACTCATGTGATATAAAAGTGTTGATTTAGATGTTGAGGGAGATTGGCCTTGTCAAATAAAACTTCAAAAACATTTTCTACAATTGTTGAATCTAGCCTCTAGTGTGCCTTTTCGAGAAGGGTTTTCTGGCTACTCTCTGGCACCACTCAACAACAAAGTCATATTTTTTGTATAATACTTCTGTTCCAAGTATATTTTTAATACTGTAAGGACAAGATAGAGCAGCATTTTATCTTTTCTCCTGGCAAATCATTTTTACGTTGTCTATCTTTTCAGTTATTCTTTTTTTTTTTTTTTTTTTTTATAATATGTTCAATGCCAATCACAGGGAAACAGTAAAAATACTTATTTCAGACACACTTATGTAATTCCAAATCGTGTTATAACCTTTGTTAATTGGTACATTTACATGGTCAGTTAAATGGTCATGGTCAGTATCAATTAACCAATGTATTTTAAGAGTACCAAAGTACAATGGGTTTTAAAATACCTCTTCTAATCTTTAAAGTTGCACTGTGTAACTTTTTGATTGGGGGTCTGTCACCTGCTTGTTTCTACGGATATGTCATTGCTCTGTCTGGAATGTTCCACAGTGTGACATTAAACAGCTTTATCTTACTTTTATTCTATTACAGGTTGTTTTATAGCTCAAAAATATGTAGAAAACAGGCATTCTGACAGTGAGCGGGGTTGCCTCTCCACAGATCTGACATGCAATTTGGTCTGGTTTGATATCCATGAAGATAAAAAGGTTTAATGCCTTACAGTGTGTAGGAGCCATTTCGTACATTCTGTGTTCTGGAATATTCTGTTTATAACAGCACTTCCTGTCCCGCGTTCAGGTTCAGGAAATGCATTGTGATTGGTCCACTTTGATCCTTGTTCCTTGTTCTTTTATCTTTGATCTCACCTACTATAAAATACAGACGTAGGGACCACACTGACACAGAGAGGACACAGACACCGAAGAAGGCACACCAGAAGACAGAAGACACACCACACCAAGACACATACACACACACAAGAAGAAAGGGACCACGCTACGTAGGTAGTGTGGATAGAAGCCGCGGTCTGGTGGCCAGGAGGTTACCTCAAGCCAAGAGTTGGCGGGGTATAAGGACGGGCCACAGAAGCTACACAGTCTTTTGACCGTCACGTAAACGTCACGTAAACGTCACGTAACAACGTGAAACATCACGTAGGAAAGTCAAGAATGACGTTAAGTAGCGCATGAGGACTTCAGGAGGTCGTCATGTAACGCCACGTAATTGTCAAGTAAGAGTGTAACATCGGACGTCTCCCGGGTGACAGACGGGATACGCACCACTACAAGGCACATACGGACAGCAAGGAAGGACGTCGAATTGCATCGTCAACAACGCAACATAGGGTGAGTCCTGTCGGGAGCCACGGAGTACAAGGAAGCCCGGTCTCCCAGTGACAGGCAGGAGCTCACCGCTATACGACACGCAAAGACGTCAAGAAGGACATCACAACACATACAGAGCCTAACACAACACGCATAGGAAAACCACAAGCCTCAGAAATTCATCTTTCCATTACCTTAATCACCTTATTTGTATCCACTCTGTATAACCTTCACTTTAGTAAAGATAGAAAAGACAAACCTTTTGATTCAAGACTCTTTATTTACATTACGTGACGCGTCGGAAAGAAACTTCAACAAACATCGAGGCCGAGGCTAGTGAGACGGTTCGCCGCACTCACACTGTGAAATATTCCAAACAAAGCAATAACATCTCCATGGAGACAAGCGTTTGATGGACTCTCCTTTTCGCTTTCATTTTTGTCTTCGTGTTAACAGAAATAAACCAGACTACTCACATCAGATGTAACTATTAACATGACATTTCCATAATTGGATAACTCCCAAAATCGGATGATAATGATAAGATTATTGCTCATACACATGGCCATTGTAAACTTTCTTTCTAATGTTGACAGCACAAGCCACATGATGAAAAATTGCCGCGAATATAAGCTGACTTTGGCATAACTGCACCAAACAGTGATTAATAGCTTATGGGCAGAGCTCTTTCCCATTCAGTGAGTGTCTGTATTGACCGTAGTGATGAAGACGAGCCCTGTCTATTATTGCAGTGGGATTATGATAAGCAGCAGTCGATGGCTTTCTGTGTGTGGGGAGAATGTAGGATTGATTGGGAGACACACCTGAGATGATCCTGTAGGCGATGGGTCTCGGACGGCCAAGATCCTGGTCAATGGCCGTTATCTTCCGTATCACGTAACCCTGCACACGACAACAAACACAGAAGAGCACAGGTTTTAGCACAGTGTAACATTTCATCATCTATAATGAACAACCCTGATTGTTCGAGTGGGTGACTGTATACCATCTGTAAAAGACCTGTTTACAGCTATTGAAGTGCTCAACATTATTTATTATTTATTTATTATTATGCAGATAAAGAGCAGAAGGCTAGAATGACATAATCACTTTATCTTCCATATCACGTAAACCCTTCACACAGCACAAAGCAGTACAGATATTAGCTCAATGTAACCTTCCAGTATCTATTATGAACAGCGGTGATGGTTCAAGTGGGTTGCATCTGTACAAGTGCCCTGTTTAGCACTATTGAAATACTAAATAGACTAAAGGACTGTTTCCTAACCATGAGAAGATTTGGGGAGCATCTTGTTTATGTCCTTATACCACTAGAACCCTGAGGTTGTTAATTTTCTGGCAAACAAAATAAAATGATTACATCTTACCATTTTAAAAGTTTAAAATTCCTATTTGATTTGATCAGTAATAACAATTACCATGATAATTTATAGTTTTTGGAAATATCTGCAATATTGTAAAAAGTGACAATAATACACTTACACAAGTCTGTTATCATTAATAATACCAGCCATCCACACAGTAAATTCTATGATTAAATACAAGTATTGTAATTCAATTTAATACATTTTTGTTGTGGATTTCTCTGCTATTTTCCATGCTCTCTGGAGCTCCCTGCCCATTTCATACACTTAAATAGAAAAATCCCTTCAAACTCCTTTCAAAAAATGGCCACCACTTAATTTCCTTTGTCTTTAAAATTTCCATAAGGCATTTTTGAGAATCTAGAAAATCACTACATAACTAGCATTGTGTTTTATGTGCTATCACAGCTACCAGTACAATGTATAAGCAACTCTTTAACACAAAATAAGTCAGCTGCATGCAATATTAGAAGGCCTTTATTGTCCGATACTCAGGAGGAGTGTGTTGTCATTGGCGTCATGTCAACAGTCTCTAACAGTTGTGAAAATGGAGCTTGTTCTGTTATTCACATTTTTAAGACTAAACATTTTGTACACCACATTTAAACCTTACATTATAGGAGGTGCTGCACAATCCTACAAAAGTACATTAGTTAAGCTGTACACCCCACACTCCCAGACTGACTACAGCTGCAGACATGTGTCACTTCCTTGTTCCACGAGGAGCTGAAGGCGTGCAGTGACAGAAAGAGTGTCAGCTGTTCTCAAGGCTCACCACATATTTACATGGAAAACTCCAGCTCTGGTCCTGTCATAGGTCATCCCTCTGAGGTGTGATCACAGCCTTGTGTTTCTCTGTGCACGCTCAATCAACTGGGAGGAACTAAAGAAACGTCTCTTCTAGTTTGTATTTTGAAATGTCAAATGTTAAGGTACACCAACTTTAATGCATGAATGTCAAAGTATAATATTAAAGTTTAAAGGGCCTAGCTTTACTACCATGTCAAATCTCCACACTGGTCTCTGAGAGCAGTGAAAAGTGTTTTTAAATGAGTAATTAGGAGATTCAGAAAGCTTAAGGTAAGTGAATAACTCTGGACCACTACAAATAGCTATGTGTTTCCACATTTTAAAAATAAAAATAAAAATCACCGTACACCAGCACAAAAGTAGAGCATAAACAGGACTTTACAAACTATACATTCTGACAGAGTAAATAGTACCAGATCTGTACCACTGCTGAACTAGATTAAAGGGATAGCGCGGGGTTTATTTTATTTTATTTTTTTTATGTTAATCTGTATGGGTTTCCTTCTAAAGTTTTGTGCGGTAACACTGGCTTACCGCTGACAGTCTCGTCTCAGCCCGGTTTTGCTCGGGTTCTGGAGCTCACATAAATAGGTCCGGTAAGTTCGCGGGGACAAGAAATAAAGCTTGTTTTTCTTTGCAAAACAACATTTGTCCAAAAAGTGATATATATTTCCGTCACAGACAGTTGTCTGAAAAAATCCAGCTGCCTAATTCGCATTCGCATATTTTCTCTAGATTCGTATCACTCCGCCCACGTTAGCCCTCTATTAGCCTGTTAACTTTTAGCGGAAGTGTACGGCAGATGCGGTACGATGACGGCGGATGTTTACAAGTGAACAGGCTATAGGCTAGGCTACGCGCAGTTATACAATTCCGAGAGAAAAGGGAACCATGCGAATTAGGGAAAATAGGCTGCTGGATTTTTCCGGACAACCGTCTGTGATGGAAATATATATCACTTTTTGGACAAATGTTGTTTTGCGAAGAAAAACAAGCTTTATTTCTTAACGGACCTACTTACGTGAGCTCCAGAGCCCGAGCAGAACCGGGCTGAGACGAGACTGTCAGCGGAAAGCCAGTGTTACCGCATGACACTTTTAGATTAACATAAAAAAAAAACAAAAAAACGCACTATCCCTTTAAAGGAAAAGTAACGTTTTTTTTTACAATCTGAGCCTTCTTTCGGCAATAAAACAAATAGTTTTACTCACCCATAGTAGTTTGGTGTCATTTTGAGCAGTTTCGTAGAAGTTGTGTTGTAGCGTATCCGTTAATTTGAGTGCTCGGGGCATTACTTTGCGGTCTCCAAATAACACAAACTTCAGCACTTTTCAAATCATAGAAGCCCGATATCTTAGTCTACGATTTCGTTTGAAGCAAAAGTGGTCTGTAATCTGAGATTTAGCCATAGTTTCGAGTAGATGAGGAGGCCAGTGCGCATGTGCGGACTGTGCTCTCAGCTCCCGGGACCCAAACATGAAACGCAAAGCTGTAAACTATGGATAAATCTCGGATTACAGGCCACTTTTGCTTCAAACGAAATCGTAGACTAAGATATCGGGCTTCTATGACTTGAAAAGTGCTAAAGTTTGTGCTATTTGGAGCCCACACGGGACATATTACATGCTTGGGGAATATATTATATGCCCCGAGCTATGGCTACAAGTTGCGCTAAGCTAACCGCAAATCTAAAACATCTCTGGAAGTACTCCATATGACACCAAAGTGCTATGGGTGAGTAAAACAACTTGTTTTATTACTGAAATAAGGCTCAAATTGTAAAAAAAAACGTTACTTTTTCTTTAACAGTACCTGGCTGAACCAGGACAAGTGCTAGACTAAGTGAGAACGAACAAAGTTTAAACCAGGACAAATCCACCGGACTGACGGTACAAAGGCTATTAGGACAAAAGCAGGACATAGAAAAACAGAAATTCTGACTGTGAGCAGGGTTGCCTCTTCACAGACTTGACTAGTAATGCTGGTTGGCCTAAGTTGGCCTGATTTAGTTTCCATGATGATAGAAAGGTTTAATGCCATATACCAATGCCAGTACTGTGAAACATTTCAGACAAAGCAATAACATCTCCATGGGAAAAAGCAGGTGAAGGACTCTCCACCAGAAAACTTACACAACACCTTTAAATCAGGCTAAACAAGTAATAAACAAGATAAAATTCAGATAATGTGAAAACAGCAAGAAGAACCAAGCTAAAATAGGATTTCTGGGGCGAGAATAAGATACATCATGTGACTAACAAATACATCTTAGAAAGACTAAATTGTGATTTGCACTTCTCAAAATCTCATTAAGTTAAAATAGCAGAATCATAGTTTGGAACACTCTCCATGGAGACAGATGAGATATATTCCATACACTGGAATATTACGGCCAAGTGAATAAGATTTCCATGGAAACAAACAGGAGGAGGCCCCCCTTCAGGCTAAATGAGTCTGTTTTGTGAAGATGCAAATCCACTCACAGTAAGAATGCATGTTTCACAAAGTTTTTAGATGCAGTAAAAACATCGAAAAGGAAAAACAAAACAAAACACACACTTATATTTTAGTGTATAATTTCACAAAAAAGGTTACATGGTGGGGCTTTAAAGGTGAATTGTGTAATTTTTCTGGTGGAGTGTCTGTCGAATATTTTTCTCCATGGAGATGTTACTGCTTTGTCACAGTATGGAATGAAAACCTTTCTGTCATCATGGAGACCAAACTGGGCCAAGATACTGGTCAGATCTGTGAAGTGGCAACCCCGCTCACTGTCAGAATGCTTGTTTTTTTGTATTTTTAGCAATAAAACCACGTTAAGGCTGCGTCCCATTTCCCTGTCTTACCCCTTCCCCTCTATCTACGTCTTTTTCTTGCCTCTCGATACCGAGCTGAGAGGGCCAGGAGTACAAATGTTCCCCTAAGAAATGGGACACCACTTGATTACCAATTCAGTTCAGTTCACTGTGGAACATTCCAAGCAGAGGAATGACATTTCCATAGAAACAAGAAGGTAACAGACCCCCTACAGAAAGGTACACCTTTAACTAACTTTTCTTGAACACAAAACCCCTTCTATATCACTGGATGTACCCTACCCCATATAGCTTAAGAGCCAGCGATTTTTTTAGTACATTCTCTGTGTGGATCTGGGCTGCTCTCTGACGTTTAAGCTCCTTCTAGGACAAACACAATTTGGCTGTCAGATGAATGAGGAGAAATGGTCCGGGGGTGGGGGTAAGGATATAGTGCGATGCTACGTGTGTGTTCTGGCGGGTGGATTGTATCGTTGATTGGACATATTGCACAGCTATGGACAGCTTCAGAATATTGCACAGATACTTCAGCCTCCTCTCTCGCTCTCTCTTTATTTTGTTCGCTAAATCTTCCCCGCCCACTCGAATCTATATGTTTTGGAGACACTATGAATTGGTGTCTCTAAAAGGCTCGTAATTGATTTTGTTATAATTGGTCACTGACAGGAGACACAGGGGGACAGACATAGAGCAACATCGCATAGGTGCAATTTGCAGGATCAATAGAAGGTGTTGCCTGTAGTGAGAATATGTAGGCAGATGGAATTAAAGTTGTCTAAAAAATCAATACCCTGATACAAATCAATACAAAAACTATGAAACTAGATACTCCTTTGCAGGTATCAATACTTTGAACATAATTACACTTTTGTTCAGAAATGACACCACAATAGGATTGGCAATGTGACAAAAATGTATAAATTGTATAACAGCTGAGATTAGATTTGATTTTCTTTTTTAAAATGTTTTCTTTATTCATTTACTGAACAAAAACATTATGGGCTTCTAATCATTGCCATTTAACACAAAAATTCAAAATGATTCCTCCAAAGTCTGAACTGCTTCAAACCACATACTTTTAATACAGGATATCGGCAGACAGATTTTGATTTAAAAGAGCTGATCGTTGATGGTTATTAATGATCAGAATTTCATGAATTTGACAGCCCATGGCCAAATAATCAGACAAACTATTTATTTTCAAGATTATGGTTATTAAAGGCGCTCTACCTGATTTTTCTAAAAAACCTCTGAAAAACAGAACTAATTCATTTTAAACAGTTTGCAATGTTTTTTCCTCACTTACCTTATGCATTATGAGCATCCTAAGTATTGACCATGTTGACTTTATAAGCACTTTTCACAACTCTCAGGGCCCGTTTACACGAGAACGCTTACGGGTAAAAACGACAAAATATTTTATCGGAAGTGCCTTTCGTTTACACGGTGACGGCGTTTTTGGGGCCTAAAAACGCAAAAATCTGAAACCACCCTCCAGAGTGGAAAAGTTAAATACACTCCGCTGTAGCGTCTCCGTGTAAACTGCCCAAGACGCAAAACTGGTCAGATCTGCTCACGTCGGTACGCGTTTACGTCACATAGATGCAGCATACCTTGATACCACGGATGTTCAAGCTGCGCTAGCAGCTCTAGTCAACATACAAGACTCATTTCAACAATTGTATAAATCGCACCCACACACGTCTTTCTCACACTCTCACAGCCACACAGATGCCAAGACAAGCAACTTCCGCATGAGGCACTTCAAATGTAAAACCCGATGTGATTTTATATTTTCTAATTCACTGTAATCCTCCTGTAATGTCACTATTTTCAGTACAATATTCAAAAACATGTAAACAAAAATACAAGTCACTGAAATGTTTGGAGCGGAACTTAACAAATCATTTAAAACGCAACTAGAACATTTTATTTTGAAGTTTTACCTTTCTCTTTTCCGGTACAGTCGTGGTTAGAAATGTAACTTGACGCTGTTGTGATGGGGTTTTTTTGTTTTTTTTCAGTCCAGCGCCTCCCTTCGCTGGCTTTTGCGTCCACTTTTACGTCTTCGTATAAACGCTGATAAAAAATTGAAGACGAGACGCCACTTTTGCATCTTCTGTTTTGATCGTCGCCGTATAAACGTAGCCCCAGAGACCAGAGTGGAGTTTTGTGGGCACAGTACAGTTAAAGTTCAAAGTTCAAGTTCAAAGTCAGCTTTATTGTCAATTCTGCCATATGTGTTCGACATACAGTGACTGCGTGCGCATGGACAAGTGTAATCCGATTGCAAACGGACTGGGATTGTATCGATTTCATGTGCACAGGCTAAGGATCGTATAGGGATTGGTTTCCCGAATCCGATTGGAATCCCTGGCTTAGGCCGATAGTAATCCGCTTCGTGCCGCCTTGTGCATGATGTCGGATCAAATCGGCGTACTGCGCATGCGCGGGAATTTTTGCCAGGGATTTCACCCGGAACTGGCAGGAGGCGCCGACCCCATAATAAGTAGCGATTGTTGCCGGAAAAGTCAGACGAAATCATGGCTACTAAGAAAGAATGCACAGCACGTACACCAATGCTGCTCCATCAAAATCCTTGAGCGCCATCTTTGTATACCACAACATAGTTTGTTGTGTTTTTATTAAGTAGCCATCACCCGGAAGTAGTTGGACTACAGCGCCACATAGTATAACGGAGCCGGCTAGATCGCTGACCATTGTCCGATTACATGAGCTTCATGTGCACTGGGATCTAAGGACACACCACCCGCAGAGTAACGGGATCGGATTTGGAGATATCCAATCCGATCCTACCATGTGCACGCAGTGAGTGAATCAAAATTTAGTTTCTCTCTGGCCAAGCAGGGCAAAAATAAAACAAAATACGTGTACAAAATATGACAGCTAAGACAAAATCTAAAATCTAAAAGCAGTGCATAGAATATATAAATGCCTATTTACAGATGTCCAAAATGTGCAGTGTACATCAAAATGTGCAATGGAAGATGCAGCAATGAAATGTGCAGTAATATGCAATAGAATGTGCATTGAAAATAAAGATAAAAATAACAGTAATAACAGTAGCACTAACAGTTAACAACAACTGGCATGCTAAAATATGCACTTCCTGATAATCGAAGAATAAAATGCTTCATATTTAGACGTAGACAGCATGCACCGGACAGATTTTGCCGCCAAGAGCAGCAAATAAAACTATGCCTGTACTGAAGCAAGATAAATATTTAACTCAATACTCAATACTCAAACATGGACATGAACAAAAATGCGTACAGGGCCTTTAAATGGAAATTGTAAAGGCGACAGGTAGGACTTTTGCCTCATGTTCATCAAAAAGGGTTTTGTTTTGTTTTTTTACACCATAATATGAGCATTTTTTCTTAGAGTTTGAAATTTTAGTATCATGGCAACACCGGAACAGGACTACTGGATATAAAGGGATAGGATTTTAATACGGCCACCGTGTCGGATTGAAAATTCTCAGTGGATCAGAGAAATCTCACAAAGCACAAAGCACTTTTTTCCATTTGAGTTTTTTCAGCTGTCATTCTGCGGTGGTGTTGAAACATAGACTGACTGGCACAGCGGGAGAGCCCTGAAACAAAAAGAAAATACTAAAGGAAATATAAAAGCACCGATGATGTACTAACAACTCCAAGTCCAAACAGAAAGACAGACCTAATGGAGTGATATTCTGCATGTTCAGACTCACAGTATTTTAGATAAATATTTGTGTTGCTTCCTTTTAGCTTTTATTTTTCTGACTTATTCAACAGTGAATTTCAGATTTCAGATTTTAATTATACAGGTTGTCCTTCCAGTTGTAAAATCTGCTTGTCTCCATTAATATTAATATGTTATTGCTTTGTCTAGAATGTTTCACAGTACGGCATTAAACTTGAACACACCACCTGCAGGCCAAGTTACTGGTCAGATCTGTGGAGAGAACTGCCTCCCCCCCCCACACACACACACACACACACACACTTTCTTCTCTTTCTCTACTTCTCTCTCTTTTCCTTTTTGTTTCATTTTTTTCTTTCATCAACACAATTATTATTGCCTTTATTACATGTTTGATAATCTCTTGATTTGACACTTATTAAGATGTTTTATGTAAAAATGATGTGATTTGTAAATATTGTATGAGTAAACTGTGATTCCTTAATACAAATATAAAAAAAAAAAAAAAAGATCTGTAGAGAAGCCACCCCGCCCACAGCAAGAATTCATGTTTTCCCAGGTATATTGTTAAGCAATAAAACTACTGTTATTGAATAAATGCAAGATAAATTTAATGCCATACTGTGGAATATTCTAGGCACAGCTATAGCATATCCATGGAGACAAGCAGGTGGTTATTTAAATTTAAGATGCCATAAAGTTAAAATATAAAGAATAACTTTAGTTTGATGATTTCATTTAGTATTTAGAAAAGTACAAATATTGGATTCTTTCACGTGACAAAAAGAATAAAAAGAGCAACAATTTTTCTCCTGAACTGCACAAAAAGTGAACATTGTCAGTACAGGCTCACAAAAGCTCTTAGCCCTGTATTTACCACTGCCTCCATCCAGTAAATATGTCAAATCCTCCATTGACTTGTTTGTTTGTGCATTTAGAGCTTTGGTTCCAACACTTGCTATTTGAATATACCGATTGAATGAGTCCATTTCTTTCCTGTGTATTCTGTTCATTTGGAGCGCGCATGTTTCCTCTTTCCGTGTTGTGACCTTCGCGCTGACAGCTGATGAATCAGAGAGTCAGGGAGACACTGGCGCGGGCTTCGTCACGGCCCGTTAATATGCATGCAAATGTAGCACTTGACATTTCTACTATAGCGCTCGCGGTTCGGGACATGGGGGGCAGAGCGGGTGGGGGGGCTGGGACACAATGTAAACGAACGAAGAGCAGAGAGAGCAGGAGAGATATGGGAATGGACAGGATTAAGCCCCAGTGAGTAATTGACACGGTATATGAGAGAAAACATCAATAGCTGGACCATTAGCCACCTGGGACGGAGTACAGTGTAGCAGTGCAACCAAACTGAGCATGTGCGAACTGAACTGAAGTAAGGTCACAAAGGTATGTCGTATTATAGTGTTAATGTAAGTGTTAACAGATGTTATCTATCTGCATTCATTTCATTCTATATTAACTTAAATTAACCATCACTGTACAGTAATTAAAGAATCTAATCTACTTTCCACAGCTCTGGAAAAAATAAGAGACCGCTGCAAAACTTATAGGTATGTGTTTGAGCAAAAGGAACATTTTTGTTTGAGTCCATAAACTACTGACAACATTTCCCACAAATTCCAAATAAAATATTATCATTTAGAGCATTTATTTTTGTTATTTGGATTGTTTTTTTGTTTTTGTTTTTTTTCTTGGTTTATTTTTTATTTGGATTGTTTATTATTTTTTTTTACTATATTATAGCTATATTTTTGTTATTATTATTATTATTATTATTTAGTGTCTATACTCCAGTTATTACTAGAGTGGTACCTCACCTTATGAAATTAATTCGTTCCAGAAGTGGTTTCGTAACGTGAATTTTTTGTAAGTTGAGTAGCTATTTCAATGGAAAAGGCCTGATCCGTTCCAAGGTTGTTTTTTTTATAGTGTAACTTTTTTTTTATAGTGTAACATTTGTGTTCTGCATCCTGATTGGAATAAACCAGGTCTAGACCAGAACTAAACCAGGTCTAAACCTGGACTGGACCTGGACTAAACCAGGATTATCCCGGGACATGGCAGTGCCGTTGGAGGAGTGCGTTGCTCGTGTCTCCGCGCTCCTTGCGCGTTCCGCGCTAGAGCTAAGAGCCCTAGAAAGACGCTCTTTCAGCGGGAATAAGAGCGGGGCGGGGCGGGCTCTGGTTCTATGTGACTTCCAGAGCCAGGGGGCTGAAACTGTGAGCTAACAGACCGAGAAAGGTGGCGGCGGGCAAGACCGCGGGGTCTCGCTCGGGGCGGGCTCTGCTTCTATGTGACTTCCAGGTCTAGACCAGAACTAAACCAGGTCTAGACCAGGTCTAAACCAGGACCGGATCAGGTCCAGACCCGGACCAAACCGGGACCAGACCAGACCGAGCCGCGTGGGCCCGCGGCCCCGAGGGGGAGGCATGGCCCGGCGCCGCGGCTCCATCCCGCGCCGTGTCGACGTCGCTTTTTGATCCTTCGATGTCGGCTCTTCCTATCATTGTGAAGCAGAATTCACCAAGCGTTGGATTGTTCACTCACTAATAGGGAACGTGAGCTGGGTTTAGACCGTCATGAGACAGGTGAGTTTTACCATACTGATGATGTGTTTTTGATAGTAATCCTGTGTCTCCGCTCCCCTCGCGCGTTCGGCGCTATATTGAGCCGTGTCTACCACCCACGCTTCACTATCAACACATTCCATTGAAAATCTATGAAAGTTCGAGTGTTCAAACGAGAGAGAAATGCGAGAAAAGCCCAACTCCAGTCTGAGAAAAGCGTAGAATGTGTGTGGTGAGGCATTTACAGCCCTAAAACATGTAGAACAATTGCAAAATACAAAGTTGTCCTACCTCGTGGACCTCTCCCACCGCGGGCCACCTCTGGAACCTAACCCCGTGTGTGTTGATAAAGTGTATTTACGTTTTGGGGTGTGCATCATACACATTAATTTAATTTTTGAGATTTCGCATTTCGTAACTTGAATTTTCTTTCGTATCTAGAGACCAAAATTTGACGTGAAGGCGTTTCGTAACTTGGATTTTTCGAATGTAGGGTCTTTCGTAAGGTGAGGTACCACTGTATTATTATTTAGTGTTTTATGTTCGCACCTCATCACCGAGACAAGTTCCTAGTTTTGTGAATTCTGTTCACTTGACAATGGCAATAAAAGTCTTTCTGATTCAGATTATTTGCAGAAAATGACAAATGGTCAAAATAACAAAAAAGATACATGTTTTCAGACCTCAAACAATGCAAAGAAACAAGATCAAATTAATTTTAAAACAACATAATACTAATGTTTACACTAATTTTTTTTTATTTTTTATGTTAATCTGTATGGGTTTCCTTCTAAAAGTTACGTGTGTTGACACCGGCTTACCTCTGACAGTCTCAGCTGATCCCGGTTCGGCTCGCTTTCTCAAGCCCACGTAGGGAGGTCCGGTAGCTTCTCTGGAACATTAAATAAAGCTTGTTTTTCTTCTCAAAACAAAACATTTGTCCGAAAGGTGATATATTTGCATCCCAAACAGTTGTCAACGAAACATCCAGCAGCGAACTTAGCGATCGCATATTGTGTCTGCCGACTCGTATCACTGCACTAACGTTAGCGTATTAGCCTGTTCACTTATAAACTTCCCCTTGCGGCGGACCGCATCTGCCGTACACTTCCGCTAAAGGTGAATGTTTCGTTGACAACTGTTTGGGACACAAATATATCACCTTTCGGACAAATTTTTGTGGACAAGTTTTGTTTTGAGAAGAAAAACAAGCTTTATTTAACCGGGATCAGCTGAGAGTGTCAGAGGTAAGCCGGTGTCAACACACGCAGGGCTCTCAAGTCTCACGCTTTGAGTGTGACACACGCAATTCGACGTGTTCACACGCCACACATGGTATTTCTCATGCTGAATTTTTTTTAAGCAATTCAAAACTGTAGCCACTGTTCACAGCGCTTCTGTGCCCAGAAAATCGGTTAGTTAATGCAGGCACCGCGCGTTTTCAGCGAAAAAAATACCCGCTCCTCGGAAAAATATCACTCGCAACCTGTATATAGAACATTTTATAAACAAAGACTGTAATTATTAAAAAAGAGACCTATTGTGCTTGTGTCTGCTATATAGTTATAATCTATGACACCTGTAGATCACTGTTATAATTTGCACATTTTAAGTCATTATATTCATCTAAAATTATAGTACTGTACTTAGAAGCAAGTTAATGAGCAACATATTTTGTTTTCATTTGCACCAAAATGACTACACAACGATCCGTATCGCAGATTAAGAAAATAAAATTGTACAAAGTAATTACACAGAAGTGGCCGTGTACAGGGACAGTGAAAACGGGAGTTGACTGGCAATATGGCGTTGTGCACAAATCACTCAAAATAAAATTTGAGACTGTAAATGGTGAGGGGAAACAATTATAACATTAATTTTGCGTAATAGGTCCACTATAAAAGTGTGTGGTATTTTATCAAGCAAGATAACATCGTCCAAACCACACCTCTGATCATGACTGGTGATATCTCTACCTTGACGTCTCTACATATACACAGATATACATACACACAGACACACAGATATACATACACACACATATACACAGATACACAGATACATAGGACAGAACAGATTAAGCCCCAGTCAGTAATTGACATGGCATATGAGAGAAAACCATTAGTCACCTGGAACAGAGTATAATGGAGTAGTGTGACCAAACTGAGCATGTGCAAACTGAACCCACTGAGCTAAGGTCAAAAAGCTCCAACTCTAAGTACTTCAGTGGATTAGAGATGTCAGAGGAGGGAGGATTTTTAAAAGCAAAGTCTGAGTCCGACTGGCCACAAACTATCACTATGTAATAATACTTTCTATAGGTAGAGTGTACTCAGGTAGAGTGTACTCAGGGAACACATGGGGTTTGGTTTGATCCTGTTCATGTGCTGCATTGTTAGATTTATGTATATTTTCTTAATTAATTTAAGTTATATATAGACTTTTGAGTGTCTGTTTCTTTTCTGTTCGCCATTGTGGGACAAATAATCCTTTGCTGTGCGCAGTCATTTACAGACCACCAAAGCACAACAAAGATTTTATTAAAGACTTTTCTGATTTTATTTCTTTTATTTTAACAAAATATATCTTCTTAATAATGTAGTGCTGATGTAAAACAAAATCAGACTATTAAATTCCAGTTACATGTTAAAAGTGGCTGTATTGGTAAACGTATTTAATTGTTTATTGACTACATTGATCACAGATAGCTGCAAAGTGAAATGCCCTTTTGGAATAAATAAAGTTATTGATTTATTGACTGATTTAATGTTTTCTGCAACAAGATGAGACAGGAGTGTTCATTGTGAATGTATTGTAACATTTAAATGTAAGAAAATATCCAACATGTAGGTACCATGTTGAATCTTGAGCATTAAATGTTTCATACTCAAAACAATCATTGAAGGGTTATGGATTATTTAATGTATGCAGATTTCAGTAATTTTGCATGTTAAAGGTGCATTCACACTTGGTTTGAGCCCTGTTTTCTGATGTAGACTAGTTTGATCCTGGACTTAATCCTAGTCCTTGTTAAAACCTAGTCTAGGTTTCGCTCTGGGTTTGTCTAGTGTCAGTGAAATCCCAATTTGATGTGACGATTTTGTAAGTGCAAACGCACCCTAAGACTGACACCATCTCCAGAGCTGAAAGCATTCATTAGGGACCATTCAGAAAGTTCTTTTCTGTCCTTTTGAAGTCCATACATAGTCACTAGACTCATATAGGACATATCTCGAGTTTATTATCAGCATGCTGCTTAACATATCATCAGTGTATACATGCACACATAAATCTGATCATTATCTGATTTGAGATCAGATCATTGAAATGTGACATAAATAGTTCAGTCTCATGTGAGTCATTTTGATTTCTTATGATTCTTCACACCTGCACAGGTTTTGACAGGAAACATTATGCAATGGGCAAACATTAATGTGAAAAATCCACCAGTTACTTGAAGATGTCCTAGAAGAGCAAATCATATTACATAACTCTGTATATTTTTTAAGCAAAATAACTCCCAATTGTCATTTTTATTCACCTACCCATTTTGGTCGTTAAAGAAATTCTTTGTCGACTAAAAATAGGATCTGTCCAAAGATCTCAAACATCTCAGTGTATTTATTCATGGAAGTTCATACGGAAACAACTATTTATGGAGAAAAGTACTAGGAAACAATGTATTTATAGGTATAAAGACAGGTTAAAATGTGAATCATTAATCTCTAAATCTGCCTTATTACAAATAAACACCAAAAAATACCCAAAATTCAGCTAACTCACTCCATACTCTCTTCCTGCAGTTGTCCCATATAAATCCTCATAATCTAAACAAAAGTACAATTTTTGTTTGACTAAGACACCATCAACTGATTAATCGAGTCAATGACTAATCACAAACAGTATTACATTTATCTCTACCCCTGCATCTCCACATACACAGACACATACAACCATGCATCCTTATGGGGCTGGTATAAATCCTAAGCCCCTTGTGACCTTTGCTGGAGGCCTCTCATCGTCTCGGTACGACTGTAAATCTTACACAGTAATTACAGACTCACAACTTACTGAGCTGTGAGTGGAGGAGACGAGAAGGCTTTTAAAAGGGATCCAACGGGGAGCAGGATCTGAGAGGTGAGGAATCCTGGCCTGATAATAACTCAAACCTCATTTTAAACAGATTTTAGCTGCACCTGGTCCAAACCGCCCCTGAATAATCAAAGAGGAAGATGTAGGTTGGACAGATGGAGCGCGAGATGAGAAATGGGAGGAAAGATAAGGAGAACATGTTGGCAACAGTGAGAGATGGAGAGAGGAAAAACAGACTGACAGAAGCAGTGGTTTTTACATGAAAGTTACATGAGGGGCGTACGAGCTGTCGTAATGCACTGGCAGGTGAGTGCACTGGTCATACAGGTCAGGAGCAACTCGGGGAAGTCTGTGTTTATTAATGTTGAATAGTACACATGAACCTGGTTTTAAAGGTGCTCTGTGCCTTTTCTCTTGTTTAGGTTTTAGTATGTACAACTATGGAAAATCTAAAGTACATTTTCATTTTAGCTACAGATACGTATGCTACATATTAGGGCTGTCAGTTTAACGTGTTAATTAGATGAATTAATAACACTGCAAATTAACGTGTGCATTAATGCGCGCGCATTTTAAATTTGACGTGCGGCGAGCAAATCGCTGCCAGGGCCTTTGAAAAGAATGAAAAAGAACGAAAACGGGACTATCAACAAGAATGCAGTGTCTTCCGATCACTGAAGCGGCTCCAGCCTGACGGATGATTTGAACGATAAACACGTCCGGACAAGTTCCATCATTACTGGTGATAGTGCGAGCGTGAGCGCACTTCACAAAACCACCAAGCCACGCTCGCAGGATTTGGGAAACGAATGAGCAAAGCGACCACAGAAAAACTGACAAACTCAATCACAAAGTGGGTTGCGTCTCCCTCTCTCTCTCCCTCCCAATCTCTCTCACCCAGTCTCTCTCTCTCTCACTTTCTCTCTCTCCAAATCTCTCTCTCTCTCTCTCTCTCTCTCTCTCTCTCCAGTCTCTCTCTCTCTCTCTTTCTCTCTCTCATTCTCTCTCTCTCCCAATCTCTCTCTCCCAATCTCTCTCTCTCTTTCTCTCTCTCGTTCTCTCAATCTCTCTCTCCCTCTAAGTCTCTCTCTTCCAGTCTCTCTCAAACTCTGTCCCAGTCTCTCCCTCTTTCTCTCTCTCTCTCAATCTCTTTCTTTCCCAATCTCTCTCTCTCTCTCAATCTGTCTCTCTCAATCTATCTCTCCAAATCTCTCTCTCTCTCTCTCAATCTCTCTCTCCCAGTCTCTCTCAATCTCTCTCCGAGTCTCTCCCTCTTTCTCTCTCTCTCTCAATCTCTCTCACTCTCACTCTCTCTCGCTCTCTCTCAATCTCTCTCACTCTCTCAATCTGTCTCTCTCAGTCTCTCTCAATCTCCCTCTCTCAATCTCTCTCTCTCTCAATCTCTTTCTCTCTCACTCTCTCTCTCAATCTCCCAATCTCTCTCACTCTCTCTCTCTCTCCCAATCTCTCTCTCAATCTATCTCTCGCTCTCCCAATCTCTCTCCCTCTCAATCTCTCTCTATTTCTCAATCTCTCTCTCTCTCTCTCAATATCTCTCTCAATCTGTCTCTCTCTCAATCTCTCTCTCCTAATCGCTCTCTCTCTCTCGCTCTCTCTCAATCTTTCTCTCTCCCAATCTCTCTCTCTCAATCTCTCTCTCTCACCCAATCTCTCTCTCTCCCAATCTCTCTCAATCTCTCTCTATCTCTCTCTCTGTCTGTCTCTCTCTCTCTCTCTCATGAGATTAAAATGCAATTAATTAAATTAATTAATTACAAATCCTGTAATTAATTCAATAGACAGATTTATTTATTTTTTTAGTCGCCTGACAGCACTACTACATACTTTACCACAAATTAAACTTTCTGTCTGCTGCGTAACTTTTCTGGTATAGAGTCGGACATCTGTTTGCCTCCGTAGAGATCTTATCGCTTTTGCCTTTTATGTCCTACACTACAGTATGGCATTAAACCGAATATTACCAAGCATTTATTTGATTAGATTTGTTTCAGTGCTCAAGAAGAAAAAAATCGCTATGGAGACAATAAGACGGCAGACCCGCAACCAGAAAAGTTACACAGTGCACTTTAAAATGTCTTATTTGAGAGACTGGACCATAACATTTGATAAAGTTTTGTTTCTTTTATTTTTTAACTGTTAACTTTAAAGATTTTGTCTTTGTCGTTGTTGAAAATATAATTTGACATTATTCTGAAGATGAATTGTCGCCCTCCTCTCCCATGGACACAAGTGCAATGAACACAAAGCAGTTTACTGGTAGTGGTAATGTTGGTAATCTAAGGCAGGAGGAGACAGGAAAGGAAATATGGTTTTAGCTAGCAGAAAATTTGCATATTACTGTTGCTTCAATGGGTATAGGTGACAGGTTTTATACTTTTTATTCCTGTAATTAGCTTCATAGAATACTGTATTTCAAAGTTTTAACTAGTACAAGGTTGAACCCAAAATTTAATAATAACTTTTAAGAACTCCCTTAGGCGCTGGTGTCTGTTTTCAAGGAAATTTCTGGTTTAAAGACCCCCCACTGATAGCACATTTGTGGTGATATGAAGAACGGTGAGGCTGACCTGTGGTACATTCTCACGGATGTTGGTGCTGTAGGGTAGGTTGGTGAAGATTGGGTCCATGTCCTGAACATCTGTGATGGAGATAGCCAAGTTAGCCAGACGAGAGAGGGGCTTCTTTTTGTCTTGGTCCTGGTGAAAAAAAAACAGTATAATTATTTTTGTTACGAATGTTTGTGCACTACAAGGAGAAGAGGGGTTATTTGTAGAAAATAGAGAATTATAAGAGTAGAAGCTTGAATAGTTGGATAGAGAAATAGAAATATCAGAATATCAGAACAATAAATTAGATTAGATTCAAATTCATTGTCATTACAGATGTGTACAAGCTAGATAGTATTTTTTTTAAATGTATTCTTTACTTTTATCTATATTCTTTCTCTTGGCACGGTGGCTGAGTGGCTAGCACTCACGCTTCACAGCAAGAAGGTTCCGGGTATGGCCGTAAGATTCGGGTCGTCCTTTCTGTGTGGAGTTTGCATGTTCTCCCCATGTCTGGGTGGGTTTCCTCCAGGCACGCCGGTTTCCCCCATCAACCCAAAAAACATGCACCATAGGTAAAATCCTCCAGCTTAGGTCCTGACCAAATCTAAACCACAGGCTGCCCACTCCTCCTAATAACAGGATGGGTCAAATGCAGAGGATAATTTCTCCTGTGTCAGATCAATAAAGCCAATCTTCTTCTTCTTCTTCTTCTTCTTCTTCCACTTCTTCTTCTTCTTCCTCTTCTTCTTCTTCTTCTTCTTCTTCCACTTCTTCTTCTTTTTTTCATTTTACATTGTATAATACATTTCATATTGTATTGTATTAAAATGACAATACAGATGACTTTGACTTAACATATTATCCTGTGTATTATTGAATTATTGAATGATTATATTGACTTTTTATTATAAAAGCATTTCAATTTTAACAAAGTACCTTCTAATTCTGACCTGCCCTGAAACACCACACCACAGTGATGTCAGTGATGGGGGAGGGCTTAATTTCATGCAAATAAGCTCTGAAGGCCTGGAGTTAGAGAATCTTTAACGCAGCTTTTTTCAGCTCGTTGTTTTTAAAGGGATAGTGTTGTTTTTTTTTTAAATGTTAATCTGTGTGGGTTTCCTTCTAAAAGTTACGTGTGTTGACACCGGCTTACCTCTGACAGTCTCAGCTGATCCCGGTTCGGCTCGCTTTCTGGAGCTCAGGTAATTAGGTCCGGTAACTTCCCTGGAACATGAAATAAAGCTTGTTTTTCTTCTCAAAACAAAACATTTGTCCGAAAGGTGATATATTTGCGTCCCAAACAGTTGTCCACGAAACATCCAGCAGCGTAGATAGCGATCGCATTTTGTCTCTGTCGACTCATATCACTGCGCTCCCATTACCTGCCTGTTGCCTGTTCACTCGTAAACTTCCCCTTACGGCGGACCGCATCCGTCGTTCACTTCCGCTAAAGGTTAACAGGCTAATACAGCTAATATGCGCGCAGTGATATGAGTCGACAGAGACAAAATGCGATCGCTATCTACGCTGCTGGATGTTTCGTGGACAACTGTTTGGGACGCAAATATATCACCTTTCGGACAAATGTTTTGTTTTGAGAAGAAAAACAGGCTTTATTTCATGTTCCAGGGAAGTTACCGGACCTAATTACCTGAGCTCCAGAAAGCGAGTTGAACTGGGATCAGCTGAGACTGTCAGAGGTAAGCCGGTGTCAACACACGTAACTTTTAGAAGGAAACCCACACAGATTAACATAAAAAACCCCTGCCCTATCCCTTCAAGATGTGCTGCTTTCAAATGGCCACAAATTCTTCAAATGTACTCAGATTTCCATGTGTAAGGCATCATTGGAAAGATTCTGAATATACACTTTCAGAATCTAAGAATAACTCAAAACGCCTCTGGGACGACTTGTGGCCAGGCACATATATGTTAAAAACCATACTGTGGAGTATTCCAGACAAAGCACTAACATCTTCATGGAGGAAATGAAAAGTTACACAGAGCCCTTTATGTATCATAGGTATACTGTATACTGTGCACTAACCGTAGCGTTGATAGTCAGCTGATAAGAGGCAGTTCTCTCGAAGTCCAGAGGTTTGATGACCGTGACGGTGCCTCGAGCTCCATCGATGGCAAAAATGTCGGTAGGCGGCTGGAAGGAGAAGAGCACGCTGCCCCCAGTGCCCTGGTCCGGATCTGTGGCGTTCACAGTGAACACGGATGTGCCCCTCACTGTGTCCTGGGAAACATACAAGAACTGGCTTTAAAGTAAGAACTAGAGAAAAGAGTCAAGAACTGTATGAAAATGTCTGCTTTGAGTACAGCAGGGAACGATAGACCTTTAATGAGTTCTTTTGCCAGATGATGTTATTGTAATGGCATTGAAATAATAAATCCAAATATACTAGTGTAAAGGATGACTTTTAGTTTTGGAACATTTTTAAGCACTTGAATTGATAAGTATTTCTACTTGTCAAATTCTTCAACAAAACTATTATTAGGAAAAATTAATAATAATAATAATAAAAAATAAAAAAAAACATAAAAATTACAATAAGCTAATTTAGGGGTGGGCGGTATAAACGGTATGCGGTATAAATTTGGCCAACGGTAGAGATTTGGGTTATACCTTCCTATCGCGATCACCACAACAAGGAAGGAGGAAAAATCGCTGCGAGCAGCGAGCACATGGAGGAGGAGGAGCTCGTGAAAAAGACCGGCTCAACTTCTGTAATCTGGTCATGGTTTGGATACAAGGCGTCGGATACTGAACAGGAAATTGGAAAACAATCTGCAGAATATGCTGGGCGACAGTGATCGCAAAACATGGCAACACAAGCAATCTGTTCTACCACCTAAAAGCTAAACACGTTATCGAGTACGAAGAAAGCCAACGAATGCGCGGTGAGTCCAACGCTCCCTCTAAGCTGCGCAATTGCGCAATGCTCGCACATTCTCAACGCACAAGAAAACCTATGCAGTGCAGGGATGAAAGAGTTCCGCTTTTTTTTCAGCCGCGGGGTCATCTGAATACGGGGGAATCGTCCAGTATTCAGAAACAAAAGTATGTGTCTCGTATTAAACTTCTACCGGTGTAAGCCACGAGCACGCGCAAGCCGCGAGCACGCGCAGCTCTTTCGCAACAGCGTGTAGCGGGGGTGCATGTCGGATGTCGCGCACAGGAGTCCAAGGAGCGCTCAGGGAGTTAGTGTGTTTGCTCAGACACATAAAACATTAGGGGGAACATTGTGACACTCAAAAGCCAAGCCAGTCTTCATGTGGGAGGAAAAAAGTTGGCACTACACACCAGCAGTCTATCACCCAGGCATTTTCAAAAGGCGTAGCTTATGATAAAAAAGCCAGCGGTGGATTGACATAACGAAGTCCATCGCAATATTCTTGTGTAACGACACGGTGCCCTTCCAAACTGCAGAGAGAAGCGGCTTTTTACTAGGCATGGTGAAGATGCTGGATCAACGGTACATGGTACCAAACCGCAAATATTTTAGCCAGGTGAAGTGCCCAGACTGCATGAGGTCCGCAATCAAATGGGAAAAGAGCTTCGTGACATAAAACACAATGCAACCACCACGGACTTGTGGTCGAGTCGCACTATGGACCCGTATATCAGCCTGACAATCCACTTTATTGATGACGACTGGAAGTTGTGCGGCAAATGCCTGTGTACGGCCCATTTCAACAGTACATGTGTACTGCAAACATCGTATTTCCCTGACGACCATACAGGGGAGATGATTGCCCAGGGACTCAGGGAAGCGCTCGAGTCATGGGAACTTGACGAAGAGTTGCAGGTATGCATCAGCACTGACACCGGAGCCAATGTTAAAGCAGTTTCATTTTCGATTTACATTGCCTTGTTCAAATTTTATACTGCTTGAAAGTGAAGTTACTTGTTTTATGTTTTTTACAATTACAGTTTTGCACAATACATTTTCTTGTAGTAATATTCTTGACGTTTATGTTATTTAATAGTTTAAAAAACAGCTTCCTGCTTGAATGCTTTTTCCATGTGCTCTGGTGACCATTAAGAAGCTGTTAATACTGTTAACAGTTAATACTGTTACATACCAAAGTATACCGTGATATATACCGTCTACCGTCTATGGTTCAAATTATACCGTGATATAAATTTTAGGCTATATCGCCCACCCCTAAGCTAATTCAAGATAGCAATAACATTGCGGGAAACATGCTGGTTTCCCCATCAATCAGAGGGGGGAAAAAAAGTGCACCATATTGTAAAATCCAAACAACAACAACAAGAACAACCAAACAAATCTCAAGACCTGGAGATGGGTCTCTGTGCTCACTGCTCCTGACAGCAACATTGAAGGATATGTCAAATGTAGAGGACATTTTTTATGGGGACAATATTATAGAGCATATACCAGTCACATGTACTTCAAAATATTTTATCTATTTTTTGCTGTAGTTACAGTTGTAATCACCTTGAAACACAAAAGTCACATTGTTCTCTTCACGCCGTGCTGAAAAACTCATTAAAAAGAATGTATCTCAAAAGAATGACACATTTAGGAAACTGTACAGTCTGTAGACCTAAGGAGCTATTGAACTGCTCTTACTGACTGCACTTTAATAGTGTACATGTTTAATTCTGCATCCATCTTCTGTCCCTCTTCTGTCCTCTAAAATCGACTACATCAACAGTTCACACTCTTTCCCTTGCCCTGAAATTCCCTTCTTCTTTAGTTTTCTTCAAGTTTTTAAGTTATAGTGACACAAATGTAGAAATAGTGAAAGGTTTTTGACTAAGGACACTGTAAATGTTGGAGCCTTATATTTAAAAAATACATATTTGTATGCCATCTATAAGTAGGACTAGGTATGGTTAAACAGTATAGATGCTGTAAAGAAATATATTATTAGTTAATTCATTTATCTGGAATGTCATTAATTCAGTAGAGATATAAAAAATCCAGATAATGTATTGTAAACTAGGTATTATTGTAAGTGCTACCAAGAAATGTAGCCTTATTTACAAAACAGAGGTGTGAGGGAGGGCATCTGATGTAAGTCAATATGAAAATCTCTGCTTTCATCAAAGTAGATAATTTAATTTGGCTTCCCTGGTCTGAAAAGCAAAAAGAAAAGATGTTCTATTTGAAGACACTTTTGAGGAATTTATCTGAGACTGTTTTCATATTTATAATGATCATGAACATAACGAGACACGTGAATGTGCTTGTTTGCACTTTGCTATCTAAATTCACTAATCTAGTCCCACACAACAAATTCTCATCTAAATAAATCAACCCTGCTTCTGTCTGATATAATTATCATGCCTGACAGACCGTGCTCGAGAGCAAACTGGAAACACCTGTAAAAGTAAGCTACAGCCAGAAGCTTCATATCACAAATTAACTGGAGGAAAAGGCGCTAAAATCTGAATGAATTAAATAGTTGTGCAGTGCATGTTTGTTGCTTGTTGATGCGTGCACCTGCATATCTGACTTGGCGGTCTACTTTATCTGCTGCTTTGAAGTGAAGAAGCCAGTTTAGCTCGAGTATTAAGCAAATATGTGTTCAACTTATTGGAAAGCGACACATATTTAAAGTGTGCAATTTCCAGAACACGTTTTGTTCCCTGAAGCTAGTGTCATCTATCTCCCTCTCCAGAGACAATGGCTCATTAAGATAGCCTGGTGTCAAATGCCCAAAGGTGGGTAAATAACATCACAGGCACAGGTTCAAGTGTTCACACAAACTGGGATTTTGATCTGCAGGATCTGACAGGGCGCGGTGTTCAAAGGAGTTCAAAGCCTGATGGAGCAGAGCGGATGACCACAGTGTAATGTGATACAGGTGAGAGGGAAGACAGCACCGCCACTGTGGAGATACGGGGAGGTCGGGTAGAAACACAAACAGTGGAATTAAACATGAAAATATTTGAATCTCTGAGGAACTATTTTGCATCTTACATATTGCACATTTCATTCTACCTCAAACTTTCCGTCTTGTTGGAAGTGTATACGTTTACCTGTTTATCTTATGTGTATTTATTGTTGATGTTTGTATACACTCATGTTTGTCCTTGAGTGTAGCTATGTGTTTGTGCGCGTGTTTTTAGTTTTTTGTTTAAATTGCACATATGGTGTCTGGTGAAACACAATTTCAGTTCTCTGTGTAATGCCTGTTACATAGTGAATTGACAATAAAGTACACTTTGACTTGTGACTGAACTTATTAAAGGGATATGCCACCCCCAGGTCAAATTTGGGCATCTCCCCACAGTCCAGAGACTAAAATAAGTGGTGGAAAGCGTTTTCCTGCTCACCCAGCCATTGTCCGAGTCTGTCGCCACTGACCGCCGCGGTATCTGCAGCTCCTCCGCCTTAGACTGGAGTCTAACGTCGCCAGAGAAAGATTTCGGCCAAAAGGAATTAATTTGCTCGATGCGTTTCCCAATTACTTTCTGTGTAGTGCGCATTCATATCGAGTGCAAATAAATGTGCAAATCAACACGGAGAGCTTGCCTTGGTCATTTTGGGTGGGAACTATTTTCCAGTGCGGAAGAATACAGCCGAATCACGCAGCACGCTGCCAGGGGAATCCCAGTTACGCACCGGGAAGGGAGTTCCCCTGTTGCACAACGTGGTGCGTGATTCGACTGTATTCTTCCGCACTGGAAAATAGTTCCCACCCAAAATGACCAAGGCAAGCGCTCCGTGTTGATTTGCACATTTATTTGCACTCGATATGAATGCGCACTACACAGAAAGTAATTGGGAAACGCATCGAGCAAATTAATTCCTTTTGGCCGAAATCTTTCTCTGGCGACGTTAGACTCCAGTCTAAGGCGGAGGAGCTGCAGATACCGCGGCGGTCAGTGGCGACAGACTCGGACAATGGCTGGGTGAGCAGGAAAACGCTTTCCACCACTTATTTTAGTCTCTGGACTGTGGGGAGATGCCCAAATTTGACCTGGGGGTGGCATATCCCTTTAACCAATCATGTAATGACCCAAACTTGTATTTTTTGTTTTCTTGCCACTTGTGTCACAACAGGCCAAAATACAAGTCAGATCTGTAGAATGGGGAGAGAGCAGTGCCACTGTGGAGATGTGGGGATCTTCAGGTGGAAACATTTACAACAGAAATATACATCATAGAACTTATTAGCCAATCACGTAATGACCCAAACTATTTTTTTTCTAGTTGTATGTATTTTTATTTTTTTTTCTAGTGTATGTTTGACGAACTAATTTCTGTGTGTCTGACGGGAAAAACAAAGGAGACAACCACAGAACTGGATAAGGAATAGCTGTTAAAGTTGTACTGTGTAACTTTTCTGGTAGAGATTAATAGAGAATATTAATAGGGCATTATGGAACACAGGATTTGAGTTGTTTTTTTTGTAAATAACCCTTGTAAATATTGCTTGGGTGGTGTGTAAATAGATTCATGTTGTGTATGGGAGGCACCTTAAAGGTCCCATGGCATGAAATTTTCACTTTCTGAGGTTTTTGAACGTTAATGTGAGCTCCCCTACCCTGTTTAGGCCCCCCCCATGGTTAAAAGTTGCGAAGTGTCTAAACTGAGCATTTGCGATCCTTTTCTGCGTTACAAAAAATCGGAGCTCAAACGGGCGATTTTGAACAAGGCACCTTATTGACGTCAGATCGAAAAAAGAAATGCAAATGCAGTTCCACCCCCGTCTGTCTGTGCTCAGCGTCTCTGTAAATCATGCCCAGAGAGTTTGGACTGTGAATGCGCTAGGCAATGCGAAATGCATTTTTTTATTTGCCTGGAGGCACGTCTGAGTGTTTCTAGGCTCGGAATTCCTTTATCTGAGCCTCTGGACCTTTGAACAGCAGTGGTTTAATTTTATTTTCTGTGGAAATGTGTTTATTTTTTATTGGAACGCTTCAAATCTCTCCCCCCGTGCAAAAACAAGGAAATGGATCAGCTGAGGGCTCAGAGCCGAGAGCGGAAAGTTTGGCCACGCCCCCACCCTCTACTATAGGCCAGCTCTTTTCTCCTCATTTGCATTCAAGCAACAACGCCCATTATGGAGTGTTCAGAGAGAGAAAAAATACTCTTTCTCATCTTATCTCTGTTTCTCATGCACTGAGTGTTGATTTTGAAGAAGGATTCATTTACAGTATTAGGGAACCATTAAGGAGCCATATAAAAGCATCAAGAAGTACCATGTCATGGGATCTTCAACGTCCATTTCAGGAAGCTCTGCACTGGTCTGTGTGTTGTCATGTTTGCTTGTGATGTTTTGATTTTTTATATAATGTTGTGTACATTGGATTGATTGATATGGGTCTGTTTTTCTACTGTATATATGTATTATATATTGCATTCAAAAAAAGAATATGACTGGATGGTATTTAGTCCCACCTGGCACTACTCGGGCGAACCTGATGATGCTGTAGAGGCGAAACACGTTGTTCGCTCTAACCCAGGGGTGGGCAATTATTTTTCCCCAGGGGCCAAATGAGAAGCAGAAAGTATTGTGGAGGGTTGGGCCAATAGTTTGAAGTCTACTCTGGTTAATAATTTTATTTCTACGTTGAAATCAGTAAATGGCATTGTTTACAGAAGCTGGTAAGTTATGTGTTATTATTAAGTAATAAGAGAGTGAAGTTTTACAAAACCTGAATTTATTTAGTAAAATAATTCAAAACAATGGTAAACATGAAACATTTGTAACTCTTTTTCAGTCACATTAACCCCACAATGCTTTTTGAGTTTAACTTTCTTAACTTTGTATTAAGACACCACAATGTCTTTGTACGCCAAATAATATAATACAAGAAATGTCACAACATTTTTTGTCCAACTGCCAAACTGTGTAGAAAAAAAAAATCAAAGTTAGCATGTTTAGTGTTTTTTTTCTTGATCAGTGAGAGAAATCTAGCCTCTGTTGGGCTTTAACAAGTGCATCAAAGTCAGGTTGCATGTTTGAGGTGGAGATGTGAAGCGCATCTGACAGATGATCATCAGTACAATTGCGTCAGTACAAAAGCATTATGTACAATTTTGAAAAGTAAGTTTTAATTTCTTAATTCCAAGCAACCTTTCACGGGCCAGTCAGAGTCAGCTCGCGGGCTGTATTTTGCCCCCGGGCCTTGAAATGCCCAGGTCTGCTCTAACCTAATAAAGAATAAATAAAGAATAAAGTCAAGCAAGTGTGCGGTAAACCTTCTCTTTTTTAGGGCATTAAACATATCTATCTCCATGGAGACAAGCATGTGATTCAACCAAGCTAAGTTACAGGTGAAAAGGCTCAGAATACGAATACATGTTTTTCTTGTAGAGTCCCCAATAAAAACAAAGGGAATTGTACAAATGCGAGTAAAAACAAAATGTAACTAAACACATGTTAGACTGATTAGTCTAATGTGAAATATACTGTGGATTGTGGATTGTTCATTGTTGTATTCACGCTGTGCTTATTCTAAAAATATTACTGTAGGGAGAAGGAAGAAAAAAGCCTGTTTAAAAAAGTATTTCCACTTTTTTCACAAAATAAAGGTGCACTCTTTGGTGTATATGTATATAAAAAACTTCAAGCAGGCTCCATGTGCCCAGATTAAGTGTCTCAAATTCAGAGAACATGTTTACCTAGCTAGAAACATAAAAGCACTTAAAAAATGTACCATGGCCATTAGAATAAGCATCTCAGTGAATTTCAGGGATCTCTTTCATCCCCTTTAAAAATGAAAATCAAACCAAACCTTAACACTTGCGTAGTCATTTAAATACAGCAATACATTTCTCCATATTTCTCCAGCTCAACTATCTGTAAAATTCCAATGATAAATGGTGTGTGAAGTTGGCTTTGAAAGTGCGACTCATCTCATATTCAAAAGAAAACCCAAACGGCCTTATTTGGAGGATTTTTGTCTCTCTCCAATTTACAAACACAAGACAAGGCGACAGCAGAACCCCATCTGACTTCTGGAGTAAATGGCAGAAAACCTGTGCTAATTTTCACAACAAAAATACCTTTTTTGTTCGGAATACAAAAAATATATATGTTGTAAGTGACTTTGTTTCCATTTTTAGATTATTTAAAGACCCCAATAAGCAATCCTTGTTCTGTCTTAAAGGCTTGATACAAAGAGTGTGACTGTAATCCAGGTGTGCATGTATCATATTTAGTTAAAGCACCTTTCTTTTCTGAAACAGCCTGACTCATGTTTTAGGTGATATATAAATACAGTAATAAACAGGGCATAGATTACATTTTAAATAACACATAATACACAATAAGTGCACTTTCGTTTTTTGCTTTTATTATAATGTTTGTGGGAATGTATTATGTTTATGGGTTTATTATATTTAAAACGGACAACTTTTGTATTACAATGGTCCCTCGTTTATCGCGGTGGTAACGTTCTGAAAATAACCCGTGATAGGCGAAATCCGCGAAGTCATCGGCTTTATATTTTACAATTATTCTACATGTTTTAAGGCTGTAAACGCCTCACCACACACATTCTACACTTTTCGCAGACTGGCATTAACATTTTCTCATATTTCTCTCTTGTTTATACACCCAAACCTTCATAGATTTTCAACAAAAAAAAGCACAGTATTATAGAATGAAACCAAAGATCCAAACCTGGCGCCGCTCTGCTGTTTTGTTGGGGAGAAAACTTGCAAACATACAGCACTTCAGAGTCACGCTGCGAGCGATCGAACATTTATATACATTTGGCTGAACACATTCTGTACTGTACAGGAGACACAGCACGGAGGTGAATGACGGACAAATCGGCAAAAGTCTACAGTCCCTTAGCCAATCAGGATGCAGAACACAATGCGCGTTGATATACTATAAAAAAAATTGGAATTAAATAATCCGGGAAACAGTGAGGCCGCGAAAAGTGAACCGCGATATAGAGACCACTGTATGTTACAACTTATTTCTTGAAATCAACACAACCCTCCTGTCTAGTCTGTATGCAATCTCATCTACTACTTTTCTTGCATCAGTCAACAGTAACATGAAAGAAAACACATTAGGTTAAGGTGAACAGGGTGTCCCTGTGACAGTCCTCGTTTTTGACACTGAAACCTCACTGAAGGTGTGCTAGTTTCAGTTTCAGTTTCAGTTTCAGCTAGTTTCAGTGTAGTTTCAGGGTAGTTTCTGTGTAGTTAGCACCTCCCTTCAGGCACATACAAGGCAGTGTCCAGCAGTAAGCTGACCAGAACTGAAAAAGACGCTTGGATCATGGGGACGCGAAACTACTCTGTTGAATGTGCATCATCATAAAAGTAGATAAGCCAGGAATATTCAGAGCAATGACGTCTTGAATGTTGAAGGATACAGATGACTAAAACAATGATTGAATGCAATGTGAAGATACATTTTAATAGAGCTGCATGATGAGATAAATGAGATAAAGATATTTGATAACTATATGTTGTATAAACTATATCACTGCAATATTTTAATACATTTTGAAACAATAAGTCAAGTAAAATTAAAACAAAACTTATACCAAGACTAAACCGGGTTAAAGAAGTACGCAATAAGGAACCAGAATAAAATCGGCCATTTTTGCATCTACTTTCAAAAAAACAAATTTCTTTTCATATGGAGAACTTTCTATGGTATTTTTATTTTTGTAATTATTGATTATTTGCAATATTAATATGTTTAAGATACAGTATATTGTTCAGCTGTACCTCTCCATCAGGCAATAAATCATAGTTTAAAAAAACAAAAAACTAAATAAACATTCACATTTTAATATTTTGATTTCTTTCAACATTTATTATATTATTTTTTGAACATCTCTTTTACCAGGGCTCTCAAGTTTTGAGCGGGGTCGTGCGTGAGACTGCGTAATTTCCGAGGAGCGGGGGGGAAAGGAAGGGGGGGGGGGGCTTGAATTGCGTGAGAAATGCCGTGTGAGCGTGTGAACGCGTCGAATTGTCTCTCTCAATGCGTGAGACTTGAGAGCCCTGCTGTAAATGTTTGTCTAAAGAGCAAACTTAAACTACAAAGCAACTAATGAGAGTTATATAAATGAAGTTATTACCTGATGGGTCTCAGTTTGTTTTATCATCACCGCAGTGTGCGCTTAACAGCTGAATCTACACTCTACAGTCTGCCCAACAACAGAACAATCTATTTTCTGATTGGCTGATTTTTTTCCGGGGAGCGGGGCAGGGAGGAGGGGGAGAGTTTTCTTCGCTGAATACGCGCGGTGCCTGCATAAACTGAGCCCCACAGACCGATTTTCTGTGGACGCGCGAGGAGCACTGCCATGTACCGGGACGCGACGCGCACCAACCCCTTGGAGAAGTGCGCGACACGTGCACCCCTCATCGTGGTCAAATCCGTAACAGAGCAGCACGACCGGCGCGAGGCCGCATGTACACCGGGGCTGCGAGCACGAGATCGAACTGCGGCGCCCGGACCACGTCCTCTCAGCCCGAGCCACAAACCAGCTGCATGAAACCAGCAAAGAGCAGCATGTGGTGGTTTAATCCTGGTTTAGACCTGGTCTAGTCCCGGTTTAGTCCAGGTCTAGACCTGGTCCAGTCCTGGTTTAGTCCAGGACCAGTCCAAGTTTAGACCTGGTTTAGTTCTGGTCTAGACCTGGTTTAGTCCACGTTTAGTCCCGGTCTAGTCCCGGTTTAGTCCCGGTCTGGTCCTGGTCTAGTTCCAGTCTGGTGCCCCCCCCCAGTCAACAGTAACATGAAAGAAAACACATTAGGTTAAGGTGAACAGGGTGTCCCTGTGACAGTCCTCGTTTTTGACACTGAAACCTCACTGAAGGTGTGCTAGTTTCAGTTTCAGTTTCAGCTAGTTTCAGTTTCAGTTTCAGTTTCAACTAGTTTCAGTGTAGTTTCAGGGTAGTTTCAGTGTAGTTAGCACCTCCCTTCAGGCACATACAAGGCAGTGTCCAGCAGTAAGCTGACCAGAACTGAAAAAGACGCTTGGATCATGGGGACGTGAAACTTGAATGTGCATCATCATAAAAGTAGATAAACCAGGAATATTCAGAGCCATGACGTCTTGAATGTTGAAGGATATAGATGACTAAAACAATGATTGAATGCAATGTGAAGATACATTTTAATAGAGCTGCATGATGAGATAAATGAGATAAAGATATTTGATAACTATATGTTGTATAAACTATATCACTGCAATATTTTAATACATTTTGAAACAATAAGTCAAGTAAAATTAAAACAAAACTTATACCAAGAGGGTTAAAGGAGTACGCAATAAGGAAACAGAATAAAATCTGCCATTTTTGCATCTACTTTCAAAAAAACAAATTTCTTTTCATATGGAGAACTTTCTATGGTATTTTTATTTTTGTAATTATTGATTATTTGCAATATTAATATGTTTAAGATACAGTGTATTGTTCAGCTGTACCTCTCCATCAGGCAATAAATCATAGTTTAAAAAAACAAAAAACTAAATAAACATTCACATTTTAATCTTTTGATTTCTTTCAACATTTATTATATTATTTTTTGAACATCTCTTTTACCAGGGCTCTCAAGTTTTGAGCGGGGTCGTGCGTGAGACTGCGTAATTTCCGAGGAGGGGGGTGCGGGGGGGGGCTTGAATTGCGTGAGAAATGCCGTGTGAGCGTGTGAACGCGTCGAATTGTCTCTATCAATGCGTGAGACTTGAGAGCCCTGCTGTAAATGTTTGTCTAAAGAGCAAACTTAAACTACAAAGCAACTAATGAGAGTTATATAAATTAAGTTATTACCTGATGGTCAGTTTGTTTTATCATCACCGCAGTGTGCGCTTAGCAGCTGAATCTACACTCTACAGTCTGCTCAACAACAGAACAATCTATTTTCTGATTGGCTGATTTTTTTCCCGGGAGCGGGGTGGGGAGGAGGGGGAGAGTTTTCTCCGCTGAAAACGTGCGGTGCCTGCATAAACTGAGCCACACAGACTGATTTTCTGGGCACAAAAAAAAAAAAAAAATCTGCGTGAGAAATGCCATGTGTGGCATGTGAGCGTGTGAACACGTCGAATTGCGTGTGTCACACTCTCAATGCGTGAGACTTGAGATCCCTGCTTTTACTCATTTCTGCATAAAAAACAAGTCGCTGCAGTACAGTAATCCCTCGTTTATCGCGGGGGTTAGGTTCCAGAAATAACCCGCAATAAGAGAAATCTGTGAAGTAGGACAACTTTATATTTTACAATTATTCTACATGTTTTAAGGCTGTAAATGCCTCACCACACACATGCTTTTCTCAGACTGGAATTAACATTTTCTCATATTTCTCTCTCGTTTAAACACTGAAACGTTCATAGATTTTCAACAAAATGTATTAATAGTGAAGCGTGGGGGGAGACACGGCTCTGGAAGCCCTGCTGGACGCGCGAGGAGCACTGCCATGTCCCGGGACGCGACGCGCACCAACCCCTTGGAGAAGTGCGCGACACGTGCACCCCTCATCGTGGTCAAATCCGTAACAGAGCAGCACGACCGGCGCGAGGCCGCATGTACACCGGGGCTGCGAGCACGAGATCGAACTGCGGCGCCCGGACCACGTCCTCTCAGCCCGAGCCACAAACCAGCCGCATGAAACCAGCAAAGAGCAGCACGTGGTGGTTTAATCCTGGTTTAGACCTGGTCTAGTCCCGGTTTAGTCCAGGTCTAGACCTGGTCCAGTCCTTGTTTAGTCCAGGACCAGTCCAGGTTTAGACCTGGTTTAGTTCTGGTCTAGACCTGGTTTAGTCCACGTTTAGTCCTGGTCTAGTCCTAGTCTAGTCCCGGTCTAGTCCCGGTTTAGTCCCGGTCTGGTCCTGGTCTAGTTCCAGTCTGGTCCCCCCCCCCCCCCCCCCCGCGTCCCTCATTTATCAATCGGCAAAGGTCTACAGTCTCTTAGCCAATCAGGATGCAGAACACAATGTTACACTATTAAAAAAAAAAAGTTACACTATTAAAAAATTAATTAATTAATTAATTAAAAAATCTGCGAAACAGCGAGGCCGCGAACAGTGAACCGCGATAGAGTGAGAGACCACTGTATACTATGTGACTGGCATGTGAATTAAACAATGTAAAAAATAAATAAATAAATAAAATGCTAATGCACACATTTAAAACATTTTTTGTATTTTTGTATTTTTTTTAATAATCCAGGTATAAAGGGTAATTGTTGGAGGTGCTGTTGACACCTGGGCACTCTCCTCTCTCTTCTACTATAGCCGCTCGTTTTGGGCGGCTGGATGGCTGTGCTCTTTGATTTTCAAAACCAAACTTCAGGAGATGCAGCTCCTATTGTGCTGGGAAGAGTTTAGAGGACACCTCGAGCACCTTCCTGGACAGTTTCTAATTTTCTTTGTTGGTTTGAGTTCCACCAACATCAATACAAGTGAGTGTCTGTAGGTGCTTGAAGTTTGTCTTCATCTTCTCATGGGCTTTACTGGTGATGGCTAGCTCTTGTTTGAGTAAGACATTGTCTCTCAGTGTACTGTTATAGAGACATCTCCTTGTACGCACTAACTTGGTTTTCCAGCTCTTTACCTTTCTTCTGGAGAGTAGCTTTTGGCTTTTCAACTCCAAGTCTTACTTACTTACTGTACTGAGAAGTTATGAGCCAAATCTGGTCTCTTGAGAACTTGAGAACTGTATTGAATATTTTGTGTAGAATGTGTACACTTGGGTTTACATAATGATTAGCACAGTTAGAAATGAACTATTCAAATAACTTTTAATAAAACAATACTATTATATTATTGATTTAACACTAAAAATGCATCACTTTCCCTCTGGTGGGGTAAGTGCTGGGTCAGCATTTATGATAATCTACATTCATGCGTGTTGAAAATGTGTGTTGTATGTGAGTACATTACACATATTACTAAGAATGCATACTGCTAATGTTGTGATTTGTCAGTTGCTCGTCTTATCATTGGTTTTAAAATCACTATATTTTGCTCTCCATGTTTAGTTTAGTTTCTTAGTTTCTTAGTTTATTAAGGACAGTGTGCAGTTTCATTAAAAAGATGTCTGCACCAGATTTAGCTCAAAGCTAATTTCCATCTGCAGTCCTCACATCATAAAATACAATACAAAAATACGATAAAGTGCAATTATAAATACAATAAAAATACAATACAATATAATAAAATAAAAGAAATCACATATCAAATACAAGGATACAATGTACAGACTTTACAATGTAAATACAATGTAAAGTCACTCCCCCTTCAGAGTGCTATCATCATAACACAATCAGCAAGCGCCAATGAAACTACTGCACATCTCATCAGATTTGTTAAGTTGCTGTGTACAAATTAGTATCATGTTTTTGTGTTTATGGAGAACTGTTGTGTGGGATGTAGGCCTGTGGGCGTAGCCTTGTACAGAATCTTACAGCTAACCTTACGGAGCTAACCGTTTTGGGCCTGGGAGGGATTGTTAAAATACTCAAACATACAAGAATGGCATCTAAAACCTCCTCATGCATGTTTTTGGTGAGGGAAGGCAGAAATGGTAGAAAGCTAAAAAAAAAAAAAAAAAGATTTTATTAATTATTATAGTTTTTTGATTAGACAACAACAATCTCAGTTTGAATCATTATCACTGATTATTTTTGATTGAATTTTCGTGTTGTCAGCTAAGATTTTACATTGTTAAAGGCAAATGACAAAATATGACAAATTAATATTGGATGTATAGGTATATCATCATGTACAGGACAATATTAAAACTGCAAAAAAGGTAAACAGTATGTGAAACATTTGACTTTTGTGTTCAATAAAAAATAAACATACAGTGGTAAAAATATGACCTCATTACTGTTGCTGTTAGAATAAAGCATCTACATTACATACAGTACGTGAGTGTCATTATTCCTCCGCATGAGTAAAAGCCCATATTAGTCATGGCCCATATTCTTGCTGTAAGTGTATGGAAGAGAGTGGGGGCTATTTCCTTTGGGGAGCTGCATGTTAAGTGGTGAGACAGTTGGTGAGGGATGAAGAGACTAGCCTACTGCGCCTTAGAGTAACTCTCCTCTTCCTCCTCTCAGAAACACTACTTAAATGAAAGAGGAGAAAATATAGACGGCGGAGATTTAGAAAGGAAGCTGCCCACCATATTTTGTGTTTTGAGAGCATTCGAAACAGGGAGAAAAAGGGATGTATTGTTTGCAAATCTGTAGAGTAATTTTTCCTTAACAATTCGGTGTCCAGTAGAGCTGAATGATTTTGAAAAAGTGTGCAATTTTTCTGACAAGCATTGCGATTGAGATTAAGTATAGCATTATTTTTCCAAGTGCACATTTAGCATTGATATTTGAGAGACTAAAACATAACCTGCTAAACTAACATAAAAATCCCATTCATTTCAGAACATGTTTGTACAGGTATATAAATAGGTATATATTATTTTTTTATGTAATTAGACTTGAGATATATTACGATAAACAACAATATAGAAAATACTCAATTAAACCATTTTTTAAATCAACAGTATCATTTAAAGGTCTGCAAGCAATGGCAAAATGAACCAATAATCAGCTATAGAAGTTATATTTTTACTCTCTACAGCTCAAATCTTACCTTATTACATAAAAATGCTATTGCAAAGAAATTGTACAGGCGATAGATATTGAGCCCAAAACTATATTGTTCCAGCTTTCATATATTAAACGATAGGTCAATATAGTAATTATCCTGACAACAAAACAATAGTTTGAGGTATCAGGTTATGTCATCTTATTAACATGCTATTACCGCTGTGTAAAGATGTATTTTAGTAATTTGAGATACTATTATATAGCTTCTGATTGAGTGATCTAAGTCTGTGTACAGAAAGAGGACCAAAGCTTATAATTGCTGAAGTGCTTCGAGTGAATTGTATATGTTTTAGGGAAGCTAAAACAACGCATATTTGTGCAGTTATTTGCATATGAAAGAAATAAACACATTTAGACCTTCATAGTGCCAAGAAAAGAGCTTCTGTTGTGTCAAAAGGAAACAAAATAGAGACTTGAGGAAAAATGCATAGTTCTTGTGTATTTTAACTCTAACCCTAACATACAATTTTAAGATTTGAGATTTTTCAATGTAAGTATACAGACAGCCAACATTATTTTCTATTTAAAAGACACATTGAATTTATAGGCCAAAGTTATACAATATTATTAGAGACAATATTTATCAACAATCTTGTTTCAAGTTTGATTTGCCCAGGAACAGTGGTCCAGACTGGCCTTATAACTAGCAGGTGAAAGTGTAGATCTAGCTTACCACAGATATACTAAATGTAAAGCAATTTTGAGTGGCCATTCCCAGTATACTGAGTTAAAATGAAAATGTAGGTTTAGAAATTCATCATAAACATGAAAAGTTATTTAGTGAACTTTATCATAACTTTCCTTCAATTTGCAGCCCTTGTCATCGATTATATAATCATTGTATTGTTATTGTGGCTACAACACCAAGGCGAATGGCCATATCGGACAACTCTGAAGAAAATAAAACCTAACCTTGTCCCTTTGTTTATTGAAATCCACACAGTGTTGAGTATAACTGAACTACAGCAGAGGCTCCATGAATTGTGATGATGAATACATTTGTACAGAAAGTGAAATAAAACATGCAAGTGTAGCGTGAACAGAGTTTGGCAGACCAGCAGATCTGGGCCTATAAAGCTAAAAGCCTGTTGCTAACGTCCATAGCACAGCTCTAATAAAGGCGGGACTCCCACCTCTCTTTTAACTGCCCTGGATAATGTACTTGTGTTGCTCTTGGCAGGAAAAAGGGTCTGTCTCCATTGGGTTTACTTCAGCTTGACAGAGAGGCAGGCGGGACATCCTTACTCTGGGACAAAAGGGAAGGTGGAGGAGTGGAGGAGAGGGTGAGAGAGGTGTGAGAGAGAGATGTTGGATGAGCTTCTTTAGGGACGACTATTAATATCATCCCAGATCTACAAACAGTTCACTTATGTGTCAGTGCGGCAGTAGAAAGCCAAGTGTGTTTAGTAAAAAGGCCAGTTATTCTCTTTAAAATTAAAAGCACTCACTGGTGAAAATGTTAAATTAACAGGTCTGCAAGGTCAAAAAATAAAAAATAAAAACATTTGATGAGGTCAGAATTTCAGATGGAGAGAGAAATGGCCAGTAGAACTCTATGGGTGAGTTACTGTGTATGAAATAAGAAATACGTGAAAATATCTTATGTCGAACCAGATTATTATTGGACAGTGAATGGGTCGAACTTATGGCTCAAAGTCCTTTCAATTTGAAGGTATTTAAACTTTTATTAAAATCTGAGTAACAGGATGGTCTTTGTAATAACCATCTGTGTGAATGTTCAGTTGTTCTTATTTTTTTGTTTTGTTTTTATATGTATATACATAACATAAAGCATCATTTCATGGATAAGGGTCCTCCAAGACATTATATAGGCACTTATAATATATGTGCTTGTATATCTTGGTTGAAATGCTGTAACACTCGTTTTGGGGACTGTTACTTTGTATTAAATGTCAAAAACGCAATAAACAGTGTTGAAAAAAAAAAGTCCTTTCAATTGAAGAAGTGCGCATTTATGTTCGAGAAATGCTACCACTTTTTGAGAGTGAAACAAAAACCCACCTTAATTCATTTGTGTTAACAGGAGAGATTGAGTATTGTGCCATGCAATTACATGGGTATTAACCAGGTCAAAACATCTGCATTTTAACAGGTAAAACAATTTCTAACAAAGAATTTTGACCTGCCGTCCCGCTCATGCACAAAACTTGAATGCTTTTGGTCAATTACAATTAACACAATCACTGAGGTATAGACTGAAGCAATGTGGATTTGTCAATGCCATTTAAACACAAATGAGCTTAACCTGTTTACCAAAAGCTCAAACAGAACCAGAGCCTACATTATATCCTGGGTTGGTGATTCTTAGTATGATTCAGCAGTGGTTGTCTATATTGATTTTGTGCTTGACAAATGCCATGTTCTAAGGATGAAGTATTTCCTGAACTGAGTGCTGAAATGAGCCAAAGGTAATCCTCCACTAAACACTCAGGTGTTGTGCTGTCATGTGTTCAAAGATCAATATACAGATGATTTAGCTGGAGTAAGATATTTATAAGGTTAATGTATACAGTACTTTAATAGGGAAATGACTCAATATTTGACCCATCAATGACACTGGGACAACCTGTCAGGAGCAGTTTTCCAAATCTTGCGTTAAACTTAGTCAGGCCTGGAGGATTTTGCATATATTGTGCACTTCTGAGTAGCTAAGAAATGCATGGTACACAGTGGTGATCCTACACTGATTTAGACCCCCTCCTGATAGAACTCACGTATCAGAGAAAGAAGGTTCGAGGTTAGATTCTGGCGTAATCTGCGTGGGCTCCTTGTGTATGGAGGTATGGCCTAAGATCCAGCTAAGGTTGTCCTGACCAAACCTTGCTCGAGGTCATGGAGACGGGCCCCCAAGAGCTGTACAGTTGCCCCAGCAGCAACACTTCACACTCCTAACACACTTTGACAATACTAAAGATGTGTGGGCCTGGAATTGTATCTTGACAGGCAGATTAACCTATTAGAGAAATGCACTGTCCATTTGTGTCATAACAAACATGGCTTACGATTAAAAAAGCACTAACCTCTTACGTATCTGAGCTAAAATAAGTTATATATTTTAGAGGAGTCTTAAACATTTGAGACACATGCTCTAAAAGGGCAGCTGTCGTTGGACTTAAGTAAAGATACTGTTTGATTGCTGTACCTCTTGCAACATTACTTTTTAATATTTTTTCATTGACCTTGACTTTATCAGGCAGAACTTTAAGAAGAGTCTTATTTCAAAAATGGTTGACCTGGGAACATGCTATTATACTTAAACAACCACAGTGGAACATTAAATTGTGTGTGCCTACAGCCCTCACAGCCCCTTCTGGTTTTATAAATACATACATTATACTCTTTACCTTTTATCATAAAATCACTGGGGTGCATTCCCTTCAGAATTGTTCACTTGATTTTTCGAGTCAAATGTGGCCCATACTACTTGTGTTTAATGTCGACCCCAACAGTTTATAAAGTACCTTAAGTATTTAAGTGCCCTTTTACTGTTGTCTACAACTTGTGACTAGCAAAAAAACGATCTCTATGTACATTTTGTAGGGGTGGGTATTGGCAAAGTAGCCACGATTCAATTCAAATCACGATTCATATGCCACGATGCGATACTATCACGATGCATCACGATACTTGAATTATTGCGATGCATTGCAATATTTCCGACATACTTCAATGAAAATGTACCAAAAAAAAGAGGATAACTTAAATATCAGTGGCTGTGTATCTGGGTAGTGTCTTCAATTGATACATAACTCTGAGCAACTCAATTCACAACTGAATTTATTGAATAACAAAAACAAATAAACCAAACCAATAACAAAAAAAGTGCATAGGATTTAGCAAACAAAAAATGATGTTCAAACATTTGCCATTTTGGAGGTAGCTACCATCATAACAAACAATACCCTTTCACAAAGAAAAAAGTGCATAGGATTTATATTAAAAAAAAAAAAATATATATATATATATATATATATATATATATATATATATATATATATATATATATATATATATATATATATATATATTTATTAATAATTAATTAATTTTTAATTAATAACATTTTTGGCATCAAGAATCGATGCAGTATATTGTGAAAGTTAGTATCGCGATGCATTGTCATGACGATTATTTTGCACACCCCTAACATTTTGTTAGGTATTTCAGCATCAAGCTTAAAGTTTCTTCCTGAAGCTGGTAAAGACTATTCTCCAAGTGGTAGATTCGAGCACAATGCAGCGCTCATATTTTGTCAGAAATGTTAAAGACGGTGTAATTTGCAGGGGCAGTGGCCAGCCCGAGGCTCCCTGTGGTTGGGCTCCGGCTGTTCTCCACAATAGAGTCGTGATTACACCTACGCGAGTGGCGGCGTTCACTGGTCGCTTCTGGCTGACGGCTCGGCGGGTTTGTGATTGTACAGGCCCCTATCGCACTTTCTACTTCCCGCCTCTTGCTGCGTTGTCCCTCCATCTCCACCTCCCACATCAGGCCTGTCACCGAGCACGCCAAACCTCATATTATTCTGACCCGTGAGCAGACAAGCCAAATAATTAACTTGGAAGAAAGAAAAGAGAGAAAGATGAAGGGTGTTAACCAAAATGTCTTCAAGTGAGAACCTATAGGCTTACAGTATAATAAAGAAAAGAACACATTCAGGCAAGTTAAATACAGTTGTTACACTTGACACCTACTAGATTTTGAGTGCATACTTTTGAATATGGTCTAACAATTCAACAATATTCACCATTGCAATGTCTCCTCTAACACTCACCTGAGTTTGTACTAAACTCGATATATAATAAAGATAAAATATGTGTAAGCCAAAACTGTGCATGAACCAGGTTTAAACCAAGTAAAAGTAGCTAAAGCAGGACTGCAGTATAAATAAAGTGCATGTGATCTCAGTTTGAGAAACTCTACTTGAGACTTAACATACAAATACTTCTGGCCCTATGGTTTTAAAGATAAGAGAACATTTATTTGTCTCACAATGGGGAAATGCCAATGTTGCAATGCAGAGAGATACAATAAAAACTATGCAGTTGAAATTTAAGATATAGACTTAAATCTAATCATTTAACTAGAGAATATTAGAATATACAGCTATGTGTGCAAAGATACCATATGGTGTAAAAAAGTAACACTGTGCAAGTAGAGAAAAACTGTAAAGCTAGCAAATTATGTGCAATAAGTAGCTGTAGGGCTGGGCATCGAAATTCGGTTCCTCCATGGCACTGACCGAAATGCTTAGGTTCTTCTGGGTATCGAAATATGCCTCGTCTTTCGGTTCCACGTTTCGATACCCAGAGGTTAATCAGGTGTGGCTCAGATACATGCCTGTGTGCTTATGGCCTGATAATGCCACCTGAGATTGGCTGAAACGTGTATGAAAAACACAGCGTGGTCACGCCCCTCGTTCACAGGCAAGGCGAGATTCACCTAACTTGTAGGGGGCTAATAAGTTAGCTGATCAGTTAGCTTGGCTACGGAGTCTAAAGCGTGGTTTTACTTTCGTAAGACCGACTCTAATACTGCGCGGTGCAGCATATGTGACAAGAGCTACAGGACGTTTTACGACCAGACTCTGAAAGTACTAAGCACAGCACTGTATCTGATATTTCATCGGGTAAGTTTGTTCCGCGAATTCCGTTGATCTGCTTTGTTTGTTAAGGTAGGAGCTAGCTAGGTTGTTGCAAGTTTACCTACAGTATGTATGTTAACGGTACTGTAGGATATTAGCGAGTAACTATTGTTTATGGCAGTGTTTCCCAACCTTTTTTGTCTTGTGTACCCCCTGAGCCCTTCTGTCATACCTGGAGTACCCCCTCACTCATACGTGTTGATAATTCTCCAAAAGTAGAACGTGACACAATGGATTTTTAAATGAAAATCATTTTATTTCATCTCCTTAATTTGAAAATTAAATTCTCAGGCTTTTTCTCTCTTTTCTTTAACTTAAATTAGTTAAACATAAAAATAAAGAATATGTTTCTTTGAAAATAATTTACCCAAATGAATACTAAATCAAAATAATCTTCCTTTGTTGTATCTCTTGTGACACAACTGATTATTAAATGAAAATCTTTTTTATTTCATATATGTTCATTTTCTTGAAGAAAAATTGTTAGATATGTGTGTGTGTGTGTGTGTGTGAGATAATGTGATGATGTGCAGTTGTGTTGTTGTTCATTTACTTCAATAACTTGAATAACGGAAAATAAACTCCAGTATGTGGAATAGAATGTGTAATGAAATTTAAAAAAATCCTAGAATTAATATAAAATAGGAACCGAAAAAGGTACTGGTTAGGAATCGGTATCGAAATGAAGGTATCGATATTGGTATCGACATCGGAAAATTTTGAACGATACCCAGCCCTAAGTAGCTGTGACTACAGTTATAATACTGCATATGAACAGTAGAAAATAGCATGTTAAGTGTAGCAGGTAAAGTTACTTCAGTGAATTGTCCTGGTGGTGATTCACATAGTATTGCATTTGATTAATGGCTCTGATTTTTATAGCAGTACTTTTCTTTTCAGTCACACTTAATGGTAGGCTAATGCGCAATAGCACATAACATACAGTGGAAGTTCTGAATGTGACTTGCCCAAGGACGCAACAAGGACACAATCCCAGTTATAGGGATTGAACCACCAACCTTCCAAGTAGAGGGATATTTTATAACCTTCTTGCACATGTACAAATTAATCTAGTATTGGCTTTTTTGTCTGTATCTCTCATACAATTAAATAATAAAAACCTATAACATATATATTATTTAACATTACAGTATAAGCAGGGGAGACAAGGGAAATGGTAATGGTTTGGTGGTGGGTAGTGAGTGCAGAGATGCTGAGGCAGGTGAATCGTGAACAAAGTTAAATTAATCATTGCGGTGCCACATAAAACCATATTTCACTGTAAAAATTAGCTTATCAATAATTCACAGATGTTGAAACAAGACTAAGTGTCCTTCATCTGGTATACGCTTCAACTAAATGAGCTAAAACAGTACACTCTGTTAGAACATGGATTATGTAAATACGAACCCCCAAATAAACAGCAAAATATGAGGATCAGAGAAAAGCTTGTTTGTGTACAAAATGTGGATTATGAGACAAAACAATATCTTTTACAACCTGAACTTTATAGAAACTCTATGTTGCAATCATGTTTCTGGTACAATGAGTCCCAAGGCTCCTGGATCAGACCACTATAACTCAACATAAAGTCATATATCACAGCAATAGGCTTCAAAAACCAATGAGAGAGTCGTCATAAAACAGGCAGCTGCATCAACATTCCTCTCCGGTACAAAACAGAGATAGTATTGGGCAAACACTGTGAAAAACATAGCAGGATTCAGCAGGTAATACTACAGGTAATAATCAATCTAATTGTAATACCGAAAGCAGTTTAAAGGTACACTATGTAACCTTTCTGGTGGGTGGAGTGCATCATGTGCTTGTCTACATGGAGATGTTATTCTAGTTGCCTTGAAGTGTGGCTTTGACTTACCTATCTTGCATTTATTTCATTATACAGTAATAACTATATAGTTATAATCTACGACAACCATGGATCATACTGTTTAAATCACAAAATTAATCTAAAATTACTTAATAAAAGAAACAAGTCTGCTGACAGAGATGTTAGAAAACTGCAGTGCTCAATAGGAGATGATATCGCTGGAAATGTCATCAAAGAGTCGACAACTCCAATGGATAGCTGCAAATCACACTAGTTTTCATTTATACCAAAAGGACTACACAGCAATGCTTAATCAGCAATGCCTAATCCTATGTACCACCGATTAAGAGAATAAAATTTGAGAATGAAGAATGAAGAGAGCAGTGGACGTATGCAGGTGTCAGTGAAACTGTGGTTGATCGACAATAAGGTGTCTTGAAAACAAGTGATCAAACATTGCTCAAACATACATGAATGACTCTAAATACAACTTTGAGTGGGTAAATGAGAACTGGAAAAAACAACTATAACATGGTTAAAAACTCTGAAAAGTCGATTTTGCATAATAGGTCTGCTTTTAACTTAATGACACAAGTAGCTTGAGGAGTGGCCCATTTTGCATATTGTAGTGATTTTTAGGATGATGTATCAGTGTCACCAGAATTACTATTAATGTTAACTTATTATTATTACACTAGTTGCACTGTATACGTTTCATAGCACCAACGTTTTATCAACATGGTTCTTGGCTCGAGCACAAGAAATTAATTTGTGCCTTGGCACATGTCACACATAGACTTTTAACCACTATTTTATATTCACCTAGTGCATGTATTCTATTTGGTAGTCCAGGGTTCATTATGACAAACATGAAACACACTGGGAGTAGGATTTATCTGTATTGATTATATTATTCAAGATGTTATTAAATTTATTATTGACTGGAAAGTCATTTTACAGAAATTTAGCACACAGGTCAGCTGTGGCCAGCCTGAATCTGCCTGTAGCACCTGTGAAAAGAGAGCACTTTTTGGCTTTTTGATTTCTATATTGAGTTTTTGTTATGACATCCCAGTTTCTCTGACAGCCCCTGTAAAGTACATACAAGTCACACAAAGATGGGACGAACATTTTTTTCTTCTCTGTTACAGAAGGTTGCAGCTATATTTTTTCCACTGTCCAAAATACATCCAAATGCACCCACTTCAATGGATCTTAGACAAAGATATGGTAAACATGTAACTCTGTATGCCAATGTCAAAACAAATACATGCATGATATTTCTGGTCAGTCTAAACTACACATTTTTAAAGGTGCATGGCGATTTATGGACCAATAATAACCATACAAGCTTTTGTCTAAATGGATCTCACTCAGACAGACTGGATTTTTTGCTTTTTGTCTGAGATGTGTAAATTATCGATCCTTTAACAACTCAAGCTAAGGTGGGCGGTTAATCCTAGCAACTTTAAACAGCAAAGGTTTAAGAGTATTGAATTTATAATAAGGGATCAACAGTGTGATAAACCAGCACTCTTATCTGCTTGTATCCAGTTAAAGACCTGTCGCTGTCTGAAAAATTATAACACAATTATAACACATTATGTTATTTTCTTGGGAAGAAGGTTTTTTTCCCCCCTCTAATACAGTGTATTTTTTATAACGGTTGGTAAGTATAGAGCTTAATTGTATTGGTGAGAACTACATTGTGGCCACTGTGAAACCCCTATGCCCTGACACTGCCACTCCAAACTGAACTTATTCTTTTTCTAAAAATACATTTAACCTGACATGCCCAGTGACTTTCTGTCCAATGCGCTCCATTAGTGCAACATACAACACACTACATAGATCGTCTTTGTACAGTAGAGAGGGCAGCACAGAAAGTGTCTAACATTATAACCTCTTTTCATTCAATCTGCACTTCGGCTCTGCTCTACAGAAAAGAATGAGCGATGGGCGATTTTGTGGAGAGGCACTCAGACGAACAATATGATTCCCCTATGGTAAAAGTGGTAGACAGGGAGACAAGCCACAACAGTGAGGAGAGGACAGCCCAAGAATCTCCAAAATTGTTCCTGTCTATTTGAGCACCCACTCTGCCCAATGTAAACTTTTAAAAGGGTGCTTGGACCGTCAAATAGTCTCAGATAGCTGTGATTTGGATAATTCGAGGACACTTGTTTTATCGATGCTGACAGTTACACGGTTTGACCACACAGAATGAATTTGTAACTGGATTGTTTTTGTTTGAAGTAGATTTCAATTTACAAATCTTCTCAATGCTGCATTCAAAACTCGTCCTGTTTTGAACTCTGGTTTAGTCCTGCATATAGACTTGGCTTGTTCATGTTCAAGTCCTGGTATAGTCCATGTCTAGATCTGATTGGTGACTTGGCCTGGAGACAGATGATTTTCATGTCATACTGTGGAACATTCCAGTCAAAGCTTGAAGAAAAGAAGGTGAAAGAACCTCCACCAGAAACGTTTCTCAGTGCATCTTTAATGTAATCCCTCATTCATCCAAGTTTCAAAGGCAGTCATCTGGACAACGTAATTGAAATAGAGATGCTCTGGCTGCCATTCGGATGTCATTACCACAACATTGTGATAGTATTAGATGATTGTAGCTGAAACATCTTAATTTTCCTAGACAACTAGCTTTGAAACCTCTTCTACCAATATTCGCTTATTCACTAAATAGTTTAACTTTGAGTGAGGAATTTTAACTGAGAAAGGTAACTAAATTAATTTAAAATTCAGCTTTTAATAATCAAACAACTGTATATATCATACCTACATACAATTGAGTTGTAAGCTAGAATGTTTACTGAAAAAAATGCATATCCAATAATTACCTTTTTGCATAGGTCTATGTGATTGTAGCATTTTTATAGCATTTACAGAAAATGTATTAAACTCTTTCTCAATGTATTTTAGTATTTTGTTGTTGAACTGGAAGCAGATAACTTTTCTATATGAGGCCTTCCAAAATTTAGATTAGAAAGTAATTGATGAATGCAAAAGTTAAAGGGTGCCAAATTAAGTCGTAAAACTCCAAAAGGACACGTTCCAAATATAGACGGACAGGTAGTTTTAGCAGTGCAGACAGTAATGGGTTTTATAGCTTGCCCTTAAGTAGTAGTTCCTCCCTGTCTGAGCTTATGGCACAGCCACTTTAAAGAACAACACCTGTTTGTCTGAATGTACCAGTAATCAGACATGGAGCGCCGCTGGGATCCAGGGACGGAGGGGGAGGCCAGATGGACCTATCCCAGGAGAGGTGCACAAGGACGGGCCACTCTGACAAGTCCTGCAGCCTCTCCAACCAGGCTCTGTAAACTTATTTATCTCAATTGAGAATAAAGTGGGAGTATTTCTTTAGGTATAGACTGACCTGTAACAAACAAAACAGCAAAGGAAACTTGTAAAAAGAGAATGAGAAAGTAAACAGAATGCCTAATGCAGGTAGGGGCCGCCGAGGGCCAGCAGTCCGCCATGCGACTTCTACAAACTCACAAGGAAAGGGAGCATGGAGAGAGGGGTGAGACACTGCTTTATCAAATTTATAAATGTGCATGTAAAAGATATTCAGGTTATTGGAATTATACGATATTTAAAGGTGCAGTATGTAATCTTTCTGATGACGGGTCCCCCACCTGCTTGTCTCGTCAGTACAGCCTTAAACTTTTCTATCTTGCATTTATTCAATTACTGGGCTTTCCACTACAACAATACCTTGAAACCCCTAAAAATGTCTTCAAGTCCCCTCCACCTATCTTAACTTACTCTATATCTTTGTGTGTTGTCAAATTATTCAAGTATTCAAGTTCGTCACCATTATGGCAATGTTCCCAAAAAGATAAAATGACTGGGGTGAGATAAGAGTGCCAAAGCAATAATGGAAATAGTCTATTCAGCATCCTGTTAAATGTGACATTTTGAGAACTTTTCACCATTCAATATAATATTTTGTCTTAAATTGTCAATTGCTATGGAGCAGTCTTAAGTTTTATAATATGATAACATGACAATAAGTTCCTCGAAAGTCTTGACATCATTAAGCGTATAGAGTATCCTACTCAAAACTACATCCTGAGGGTATCGCTGCATTTTAATTTAAACCTTATGATGGACATTGGACATTTTGTTTGTGGCTTCACCTCCCACTGAAATCCCTTCTTTTGTGCGTGTTTTTTGTTTGTTTTTGCTTGTCTTTTTTTTTTTAAGAACATTAAATGCAAATTATAGCCAGGCTGATTATCATATAAACGGATGTAGCCTGAGGGGGCAAGACGTTCAGTTTTATTTATTTATTTATTTAGTCATATTTTTTTCACTGTCGGCCATAAAACTCAGGCTTTAATCAGTCCGCACTTTTCTTTTAAAGACATAAGGGACTCTGGGACTGCTGGACCAGAGCTGTGTGCCTTTATAAGAGGAGTTGTATTTACAAATAGAGTGAGTGCTACCTCTACCATGGTGAGAATAGTTCAAGTTCAGCATCAATCAATCGCATTTCATTCCTGCCACACAAATATCGAATTAAGGTAAGGTACTACAGGTGACTGGAGACTATAACTGCAACTACAACTGCGAACAGGAATGGTTATGAGCAAATGAATATAGTATAAAGGTGCACTATGTAACTATTTGGGCAAATGTTAGACTGCCTGGTTGTCTCCATGGAGATACTGTTTATATTTGCTTGTAAACATGCCTTCATTCAATGGTAGGTGTATGGATAGCTTAAAAATAGCTTACTGAGAGCATGCATGGCTCTCCACACACTGGCAAAATGCAAAATGCTTCCGGAACAAAAGTAGTGACATTTTTCTTGGTTTAGGCCACTAATAAAGAAAAAGTAAGTCAGAAGTACTGATTGGCTGTAGTTTCCAAGCTATAGCATTGGGTCAAAATAAGAAATTTATGCAAAATAAGGCAAACACGGTAGTTTATCAGAAGGTACAGTGTGTTTACAAGCAACCAGTTCTATCAGAAAGCCTGTCTGCACATTCACATACATTCATTTTAATATGTCTAGAGTTTTAACATCAAATATTTTTGGATTTCACATAAGAGAGATGCCTCGAAATTGTGTGCACCTGATGTCTTAAGATGTTTCTTGTTTATTTCTTGACGGATAAAGAAGTGCAAGTTAAATATTTTCAAAATCTAAATATTATTTTTTAAGCCTAAATCTATTCTATAAACATATGTGATTTTGATGTACAGTAAAACAATATCATTACATATTTTGAATACATTAGCTAACCAGCATAGTTATCAATTTATTTTCAGTTCATCTTATCAATATAAATGACATTTAGCCACTTTTATCTCAGAAGCAGATCGAGTCCAAAAATGTGTAGACTAGTATATGTGGAGAGGCAGGTTACAGATTAGTTATTATCTGATCTGTAACCTGCTCCATGGAGATAAGTTTAATGCCACACTTTGGAACGTTCTAGGCAAATCAAGGATATCTCCATGTTGTTTTTAGCTTTCTGGCATATTACCAAATTACCTAAGGATTCTACAAAAAAAAAAGTAGATGCTCTAGTTATAGAAGTATCAAATTCAAAAAGAAAACTCAACAGCTGACAATTTGTATTTAAAACCACATGAATTAACAATTTTCCAGATTTACTAGAAAAAGACAGCTTTATTTTGTATAACTAAAAAACACCTTTAGAGTCTCAGTTTATCAAAAGCATACAGGAAAAATACATTCACACCCAAAATCACCCAAAAGCCCAGAGTAAACAGCGTGGTATCAGTGGACTTCTCGCAGCTCAGATGAGACGTTTTGGACTGGGCTCATGTTTGCAGTCACTCAGCAGTTACAAGTGTCTCATTTGAATTCACAGAGAGCGCAGGGAGCATTGTCGGCTAAATTACCCAGAACTAACATGGTTGGGGAAGATAGAGCCGAGTGGTGGCAAGAGGAAAAACGATAAAACGAAAAAAGAGTCACAAACAAATCAACACTAAATAAATGAAAAATTGTGTCTCAGAAAAAGTTGTTGTCATTTAAAGATTAATTATCCTCTTGTTATTTGGGAAAAGATGGAACGTCATCGAGACCAAACTCACATATTGAAATGACTCCGCAGGACGCCAGATTGATTTGGAGTTTGGCAACGAAATTATTTCCGTTTTTTTGCTAGAAACATGTAATTGTTTTTAACACTTGTTAGCAACACGGACGTGACACTGACATCTGCCAACACCAAAGGGTTTCTGCTTCAGCAAGTCACTCATTAGGTACTCGGTCAGTTCATAATACTTTTAATTACAGTATCTAACATTACATTAAAATAAAAAAAAAAAGTTATTAATCGATTCAATAACACAAAGAATAGGCAATATGAAGAAATATAATAAAACTTTTTCAAATTTCTTAAACTTGCTTTAGGTAGCTTTTTCTTCTGCCTTCTGCCTGTTACACCACCAAGTTACAGGTCATACAGCTTTGGAAAAAAATAAGAGGCCACTGCATTTTTTTCTGAAATCAGCATCTCTACATGTATTACAGCCATTCCATTCCAGCGTCTGTTGAATTCCAACACAAACACAAAGCTGAGCTACTTCAGTTCTTGCACCAGGAGTGGAATAAAGTCACCCAAGAACAATGTGAAAGACTTGTGGAGAGCATGCCAAGACACATGAAATCTGTGATTAAAAATAAGGGTTATTGCATCAAATATTGATTTCTGAACTCTTCTTAAGTGTAAACATTAGTATTATGTTGTTTTAAAATGAATTTGATCTTGTTTCTTTGCATTGTTTGAGGTCTGAAAACATGTATCTTTTTGTTGTTTTGACCATTTGTTGTCTTCTGCAAGTAAACGATAATATTTTTATTTGGAATTTGGGGGAAATGTTGTCAGTAGTTTATAGACTAAAATGTTCCTTTTGCCCAAACACATACCTATAAGCAGTAAAATCTGAAAAACTGATCATTTTGCAGTGGTGTCTTATTTTTCCAGAGCTGTATCTGTGGACAGGCAAGCCCACTCACAGGAAGAATTCATGTTTTCGAGTATTTTATTTTTGCAATTAAAACACCTGCAATTGAATAAATAGGGTTAGATAAGTTTAAAGCCATACTTTGGAAACTTCCAGTTTACCATGTCCAAAAACACAAGCACATGTTGTATCCTCTCGAATGCACCTTTAAATGTGTAAAGGCCTTTACACAGCTAAATATTTTATCATGTTTTGATGATTGACTATTTGTCCAGAGTGTAGTACGCAACTGATCAGCAATTCCGGTCTTTTGTTTTGGGTTTGGAAAACTGTTAAATTGAATAGATTCTTTTAAACAGAAGCCCACTCTCATATTTTTGTTTTCCCTTTTTACACTTGCATTTGTGATTCTAAACTGTCCAAAAACACTTGTAGTAACACTGACGATGAGGCATTTCGCACAAGCCTCATGAATAAATTCACCACAACTTAAAATACATTGTGTTCTCTTCTGCCTTTTTCAGTGCTTCACCTGCATTTTCTTGGAGTTGTTTTTCCGTCTCTTACGTTAAATATTACAATAACTCCCCATAACCAGACATTACTCCAAGCTCCAAGTGTGTTTACCCATTCACCCATGTCTATAACACACTGCCAATGAACCCAGTCAAAGTTCCTATTGAGGCCAGCACTAATCAGATACAATCAGATGGGAATGCGGACCTGCCAGTGCATTTTCTCTTTTTTCTCTGTCTCCTTCTGTCTATCTCCCTCTTTCTTCTGTGCACTTGTTTTTAAGTTTGAATTGCCAGTCTGCTCCTGTGCTCCTGTAGGTCCAGAGGCTCCATGGACTCCTCCTCTGAAGTGTAGCCTCCAGCAGCAAGCAGGGGACAGACCCGGGGCCTGCACTGTTCTGTTGTCATGGCATCGGCTTATGAACCAAATCACAAATGCATACACAAATTCTGATGGTGTTTGTACAATGGAAAATTCCTACACCATGGCCAACTTAAATTAGCAGTCTGTTTGTTATGCCTAATTTGAATGAAAAGCCAAATGATTAAAATTATCTTTAAACTGCCCACACAAATAAATAATCAACATGGCTGCATACATATTATACAGAAACAATATGAGCTGACCTGTTAGGTGCAACATTTTGAGAACTTTGCCAAATTGAAAAGATACAATATTTTGTTTTATATTGTTAATCGCTACAGTAACTGTTTTAGGTTCTCATCATTCTGAAACCCATATAACAGTGATATTTCAAATGGATTCAATACTCATAGGCTTGATAAATTATACACATATATTTTTTTTACTTCAAAATGTGGTATCAAAAAGTGGCTTTATGGCACTACTTGCTGTGTAAATGGTCAGAATAATAATAGTATGTCATAATATTGGAATTAAATGGACGTTGAAATTTCTATCAAAATACTCGAATCAAAAGTTACAAGTTCATTTAACAGGGTATTTAATGGTTTAACCATTGAACCATGATTACATTTACAGAAATGTATGCTTATGTAGCTGTGCCAGTTTGCATTCAGTCAAGTGTAAGAATAAATTGACTGAAATCGAAACAAAGTTAATTTTTTTCCTTTCTGGTTATTGATTACCCTTTTCTTTGCTAGGTAATCTTGAATGCTATATGAATACAATTGTTTTATCTGCACTCTCCTCATTCAAAATAACGTTTATAATTTATTAAGGCTGTCAGTTTAATGCGTTAATTGGATTAATTTATTACACTGCAAATTAAGGCGTTATAAAAATTAACGCAATTAATTATGAGCTTAATAATTTACTTAATAATGTGTGTACATTTGGTGTGCGGTGAGCAAGTCCTTTGAACGGCAAGTTTATTTATGAAAAGAATGAAGACAGGACTATCGACAAGAACACCGTGATTTGTAGCTTTTGTCAAAAACAATTTTCCGATCACCGAAGCTGCTCCAGCCTGACGGATCATTTGAATGACAAACACGTCCGGACAAATTCCATCATTACCGGTGATAGAGCGAGCGTGAGCGCACTTCACCAAACCACCAAACCAACAAACCACCAAAACACCAAACCAACAAACCACCAAACCACGCTCTCAGAATTTGGGAAACGAATGAGCAAAGCCACCACAGAAAAACTGACAAACTCAATCGCAAAGTGGGTTGCCTCTCCCTCTCTCTCACTCGTTCTCTCTCTCAATCTCTCTCTCTCACACAAGATTAAAATGCGATTAATGAGATGAATTAATTACAAATCCTGTAATTAATTAGATTTTTTAAATCGCCTGACAACACTGTTTTTAATTTTTTCAATTGTGATTTTCCATTTTTTTTTTTCGGTTAGTCAAATAAACCTGGCATGAACCCCCCCCCCCCCCCCCCAATGTTTAAACTAAAGTTCTCCAATGATGTCTTATCTTATCTTATGTGATTTCTATAATTAGACAATCATAACTACTGCCGTGATTTTGAAAGAGTGTCTCTACACATGAGCAGTGTTCAGAGTCCCTGCTGCATTGGTGACTTTACACTCCCTCCATGTAGCGCTGCAGCAGAAACAGTGACAGGCCGATAAGCACAGACAAGCCCTGCATGAGAACGACACTGAGCCAGTCCAAGACCCACCACTTCTATGATCCACGCTGAGTGCACACTGATCCACAGGGCAGCTTGTGCTTTGAGCCAGTCCCAAGTCTGGAGAAATGCAATTCCAGTTATAGTTTATTTGCAGTATAAAAAACATATTGCGAAAAACCATATGTTCATCCATTCAAAAAAACCAAAACAAAACATAATAAATGCATATTATGAGATGAGAGCATGATTAATATACAAACAGGGAAAAGGACTGCATGAAAAAGAAATTTAATCTGCAACGCAAATAAGAGGTCACAGTGGCAGAGGTGGTAGAGGGGGTATACTTATCAGACCCTCCAGGAATTTGCGATGTTGCGATTTGCAACTTCAACGCAACTTCAGCCAATCCCCGCGAATTCAGGGCGGTGTTGCAATTTTGACCAATCACCGCAACTTTTCCGCAATTTTTACAAATTTTGACCAATCATCGGTGACGTACTGAACGCCGACCAACTTCCTTCTGTGTAGGAGACATAACTGAGATGAGGTGTACGGTGTGTTTGTGTGTGTGTGTGCGCGGCAGAGGCGGTCGTTCACGTGAGTGTGGGTGTGTGCACGTACGGAAGTGTGTGCATGTAAAAGCGCGTGCTCACCCGTCACACAGAGGAGACAGTCAGGGTTGGGGTGTAGCCGTATTTTTTGTTGAACGCAAACCATTCATTCATCTTTCACGTTAATCTGTTCATCCTGCTGGTTTTCATGAGTTCCATTTCATCCTGCTGCGCTCTTTTTGTAATAAATGCACAAAACGCATATCTGGATCTCAGCGTATCTGTCACCATAGCCTCCTCTTTGCGTGTCACAAATCTGCGAGCCATAGGACCCAACCTCATATTCCCGGCGGCTAAAAAGTTTGAGTTTAGAAGCCGCAACATTTTGCTTTACTTCCGTGTGACAAAATGAAACGGCGGCCGTGTCCCAGTTCCCAGAGCGCACAGCTCGGAGCGCGGCCCGAAGGGGGCTCAGACTGCAGTCAAGGAGGTGCACACTTGCTCAGCCCTGAGTGCAGTCCTCGGACCGCTTAACGACTGCAGTCTGCGGACCGCTTAACGACTGCAGTCTGCGGACCGCGTGTTAACTGCGCATGGGACAAAAAGAAATGGGACAGCAGTCGTCGCGCCGGTGTACTGTCGAAATGTGTGACGCACATGCACTTCGGGCCACGCTTCGGGCCGCACGTTCTGGGAATTGAGACACGGCTTCTAATGGCAAAGAAACATGTTTGCGAGCAGCCATTTGCCCACTAAAATAACAGCAAAAGACCGGGCGAAACAGTTCCCCTCCTAGTAGTAATTTATTTTCGATGTTGGTGAGGTTGTTTTAGGGCCATATCTGTGATCTCTGTGTCTTTGTATTATTCTTTGTCAGTAATAACTCAGTATTCAAAATATTACTCAATTTTAATTACAAAAAGCAAAAATCGCAACTATTTATCGCAACTTTCACTTCCTCCCGCAACAAAATCGCAACAAAAACCTTAAAAGCACCGCAACTTTCATTGCAACTTTTTGGAAAAGCTCCCGCAAATTCAGGCATTTTAGCCCGCAGCAATCACAAAAAATGCCAGGGAAATCCTGGGGGGTCTGACTTATAACTGGAAAGTTGGCTGTTCAAGCACTTAACACTGTGGATGTGTCCCTGGGCAAGACACTTCCATCCAGCTCAAATGAATGTGGTGGGAATGTGGTCTGAGAGGCCACTGGCGGAACTAGTGCAACAAGTGCTGGGAGCAAATGTTTGTTAAATTGCGGTGTGATGTCAAGCTTTAAAAGTGCAGTATAAATCCAAGAAACTATATTTTATTAGTACTTGTTCAGTCAAAGGTACTGTGACATCAGTGCACCTTTGGACAGTATTTACCAAATGTAAATAGAAAAGGGGTGCATATATGGTGATAAAAATCAACTTCTGTAGTATTCTGGTGTATTTTTGTCTAATGCAGATCTTTCTCTCTGTCTCTTGCTGAGGTCGGATGCATTTTCCTCCACTCCCTTATCTCTATCTGCTCTAATCTATGTCTGTGCCTCTTTTGTCTTCGTCTCTGTTCCTCCTGCTGGAGTAGATTTTCGTAATCCTAAATTATGGAATTGATAAGATGGTCCCTCAACGCAAATTGGCACGCACAAAGAAATGTGGGTTTGGGAGAGCCGACTTTTCCAGACGGAACCTTTTACTTATTGGATTTTTAATGGCTGGACATCTGATTGGCCTAGGGATGTTTCTGATCCATCGGACTAGGGATGCACGATATATTGGCATTAACATCGGCCGATATTGCAAAATTTTAACATATCGGTATTGGGCCGATATTAATGACCGATATTTGTCAGTACTATAAATACCAGATTAAGAGTGACACGGTGTGACATGTCTTTGTGTTAAAAGACATCAATATTTCATAATATCAATGAGTTAGTTAAAGGTTATAAATGAGTTCATTTCATATTTGTAAATTGTTAAAAAGAGTTAGGTAAAATCAGAGTGAGAAATCGTCACCTTTAAGGATCGTTCTATTTTGAGTAAAGAGTGAGCGTTCCTGTGTTAAAGTCCGGTCTGTTTTATACGAATTAAGCATGAAGACGGCTCGTGTTCACGCTGAATATGTTTTATACATTTGAACCTCGGCAAACTTTCGCCTTTGTGAGTATTTTATGTTAACAAGCACTTTGATTAAGGTGATGTATATATTGCATTTGAACAGGTAAGACCTGAACTTGTGGTTTCACGGAGCTAACTGTTTAAGCCAGCTACTCGTATTTTGTTCATCACATGTACTACGAAATAAGTAATGTGCCTTTTTGTTCTATGTTTCAGTTACTACATAAATATATAAGAGACCTCCATAAAACAAGAAAAGTACGCCTTGTGTACGGAGTTTTTCTTTATTAGTTCGCTGGCTGTCTAGCCTCACATAGTCACGTGTTGTGAGGACAGCACATGGTGATTTATCATCTTTGTGTTTACAGTTTGTTTTTTTTATCTAAACTTTCTCACAGGGGTTTTGTGAATAAAATAAGTTAAGCTTTATGGAGTCAAAACACATTTTGAAAATAAAAGACATTCAAAAATTCATTTAGCATGATTTTCAGTCTGTATAAAATGTTACCTCAGAATTAAAAAAAATATATATTACACATCGGTTTTTCATAAACTGTGCCACCCCTAATATATATATATATATATATATATATATATATATATATATATATATATATTAGGGCTGGGAATATTAACGCGTTAATCGCGATTAGATTAATGTAAGTTATGATCGCGAACAATTTTTTTAATCGCGATCAGAGTTTGCCAGCATTTTCCGCAATTCTACAATCCATAGTACTTCCGGCGCCGGCGCGAGCTGGCTGCCCGTCACAACGCTCCTGCACTTTCCTAACTTTTTGCCTTAAACTGCCCCACTTTTGTAAATATTTTTTATCAACACTGTACGTAAGCTTGGGCCGCACACGACGCTGCACTTTTTCTGCACTTTTGGTGGATTATTTACCTGTCTCGGTTTAAGATGTGTAAGGGACCCCGTCCCCCACTCGTCTACACAAAGGACCAGCTGATGGCGCTGCGCAGCGCTGTTGTGTTCCCCCGAGACAGGAATGTTATCCCTGACGAGATCCTGCGGACGACACGCCGTGGACGCCGCGCGGGACGTAAACTCCGGGAAAAGAAGAGACGCTACAGACCCGTTCTTCCCTCTGTCATCACGGGGAATGTGCGCTCCCTCGCCAACAAGACGGACGAGCTCGCGGCGCTCGTTAGATTTCAGCAGGAGTACAGGGACGCTAGCGTCATTGTTTTTACGGAGACATGGCTAACACCGCAAATCCAGGACTCTACCGTCACTGTGGACAACTTTCATCTGCTGCGCGCAGACAGGACGGAGGAGAGCGGGAAGAAGAAGGGAGGAGGACTAGCGCTGTTTCTGAACGAGAAATGGTTTAAACCTGGACACTGTACAGTGAAGGAGCAGATGTGTAACAAAGACATTGAACTGTTCGCTGTTGGCATGAGGCCCGGTTACCTGCCCCGTGAGTTCTCTTATATGCAGCTCATTTGGTTGTATTAATTAAACTCATTGTCGGTTAAACGCGCTATTTTGAGTTTGCTAGTATTTTGTTCCTTCTACGCATCCGTAGGCAGCTCGAGCGGGCTTCAATCATTTATTTACAATTTCTCAAAGTAAGCACTATTACTGGTTCATTGTTACTTTTTCCTTTCTCTGCACTTTTTTTAAATTAAAAAAATGGTGAGAAATACTTTGCATTGTGAGTTTAACTTTAGATTCGAACGGTCTTACTGCAAGATATCAATTTTAAACATGCAAAATAAATCACGATTAATTGCGATTAACTATGAAATTTCTGAGATTAGTTGTGATCAAGAAAATTAATCGTTTGACAGCACAGTTCATGAAAAACCGATGTGTAATATATATATATATTTTTTTTTTTAATTCTGAGGTAACATTTTATATATACACTCATATATAAACGCAACACTTTTGTTTTTGCTCCCATTTTTCCTGAGATGGACCCAAAGATCCAAAATTCACTCCAGATACACAACACTACCATTTCTCTCAAACATTGTTCACAAATCTGTCCAAATGTGTGACAGCGAGCACCTCTGCCCCGCCGAGACAATCCACCCCACCTCACAGGTGCGCCACATCAAGATGCCGATCCGACATCATGACCAGTGCACAGGTGCGCCCCAGACTGCCCACAATAAAAGGCCACCCCGAAATGTGCATTTTTTTTTTGCTTTATTGGGGGTCTGGGGACTCAGAACCAGTCAGTATCTGGTGTGACCACCATTTGCCTCATGCAGTGCAACACATCTTCTTTGCATAGAGTTTATCAGATTGTCAATTGTGGCCTGTGGAATGTTGGTCCACTCCTCTTCAATGGCTGTGCGAAGTTGCTGGATATTAGTGGGAGCTGGTACACGCTGTCGTATACGCCAGTCAAGCACATCCCAAACATGCTCAATGGGTGACATGTCCGGTGAGTATGCTGGCCATGCAAGAACTGGGACATTTTCAGCTTCCAAGAATTGTGTACAGATCCTTGCAACATGGGGCCGTGCATTATCTTGCTGAAACATGAGGTGATGTTCATGGATGTATGGCACAACAATGGGCCTCAGGATCTCATCACGGTGTCTCTGTGCATTCAAAATGCCATCAATAAAATGCACCTGTGTTCTTCATCCATAACAGCCTTTGAAGAGGAGTGGACCAACATTCCACAGGCCACAATTGACAATCTGATAAACTCTATGCGAAGAAGATGTGTTGCACTGCATGAGGCAAATGGTGGACACAACAGATACTGACTGGTTCTGAGTCCCCAGACCCCCAATAAAGCAAAAAAAATGCACATTTCGGGGTGGCCTTTTATTGTGGGCAGTCTGGGGCGTGTAAACAATTCCACTGTATTATGTCTTTGTCTATTGTTATTGATTGTATTGCATTCCTATTCTGTTTATGTTCTTGTATCACTGAAGAGAGAGATGGGATGTTAGCGTCCCATGTCAGCTGCTTATGGTCCATGGACCCGTCCATTTCCAAGTCTTTTCGTTGTTTACAATGACAAATAAAGCTTCCATTCCATTCCATACATTTCCCCATCCGCTCCTTCTATTGGTCAGCCTCATCTTGCTCTCAGTGAGTGATCTGTGCATTTAGAAAAAGAAAGAGATAGTGTTCTTTATTTAAAAGTAATTTTCAAAATTCAAGATTGTTTATTTGTCACATGCAGGATCAACACAAGGTCAACAATGCAATGAAATGCTTTGGATCAGAAGAACCGTTGACTCACTAAGATAGTCAAGAATAACAGCATGCAATAATAGTACAAGGTAAAAAGTGTTGAAAAAAGTGCATTGGAAAAGGTAAACAATATAATTAAAAATTTAATAAAAATAATAAAATACAAAGGTAAGATTAAATAAGGTGTAAGTAGAGTATTTCACAGATTGCACATAATATAGTATATAAGAATTGTGTGTGGAGTGTGAAGCAGGTTATTGCACAGGTAACAGTAGCATTTACAGTGAGGTAGTGACAAACATGATACATTCATATAGAGCAGCAGTGAACATATTATACCAATACAATACATACTAAGCGTGCATGACTTGTGATACAACTAAAATAAAATGAAGACAAGAAAATCATAATATAACTCATTTGGCAGATCACTCACCCCTATACTATACTATACTACTATATTATGTGCAATACGAAATTCATTTGAGCAGTATTACCATCTGTGAAATACTCTACTTACACCTTATTTAATCCTACCTGTACCTTTGTATTTTATTATATTTTATTATATAATTTGTATTATATTGTTTACTTTTTTCCCTTGTATTTTTATTGCATGCTATTAGTACTTCTCGACTATCTTAGAGAGTCAACGGGTTCTTCTGATCCTAAGCATTTCATTGCATTGTTGACCTTGTGTTGATCCTGCATATGACAAATAAACAATCTTGAATCTTGAATCTACAGCAAATTCTGTAATATTTATATATGTACTATGTATGTACTATTGATACTGTGTGTATTTTTAAGAAAAAATACAAAATTGATTTAAACACATTTTCAGGAGCCTGTGATAAATACGAGCATCCATGGTGATTGATTTTCTATTGAAAAAGGTGAAAGCGATTAATTGAAAAACTGCTGGCTAATGCTAGCTTATGACTGTAATGTTATTTGACAGGGACTTGTTTAACAGCATGAATGAGCTCAGTCAGGTTTTTGGTCAGATGGTGTTAAATAAAGCTCAGATTAAAGTCTAACAAAGCCACAGACAGAGCGTGCATACAGTCATCTTCACACCCCCAGGGAATGTTGATGACACCAGCTGCAAACTATCAATATATCATGGTTTCATCTGATTTAAAACCTATGCCAAATCCCAATGCAAAAGCACTACTTATGTGAGTGCTTTTCACTACAAAAGAGAAAAGCCACTTGTGAGGATATTGTTTGATGACTCCATGATAAGAAATCACTGACAGCACTAATTACTCTAATGGAGAATAGATCTCTGTAGGCCATAATCATAAGCCTTATAAAGTCATTATTACTTACTTATTTCCCATAGCCAAGCACATTCGCCATACTGCTATTCCAATAATTTTACTCCCCTCCATCTCACTGTCTCTTCATCTCAATTAGTGCATAGCGACATTGTCAAATTAAATTACTTGTTGCTGATGAAACATGACACTTGCTATATAGAGCTCAGCACCAAAGTGTCAAAGACTATCTCGGTCCAAGCACTCTACAGCAACAACACACACGCATCCAGTAATAGTGTTTTATTGATTTATTTGTCATGAAAAGTTTGTGTAAGTAGCAGCTCATTTGCCTTACAGGTGAGGAGCATTGCAATCCAATATCCTCGTGTCACCATTTCCCATTTGCTGTAATTTTAACACTGGTTTCGACATGCATTGTCCTAGGGTCAGAGAGAGAAGGGAGCGATGAATGTGTATCTCAATTATACATCAAAGCTCTCACAAAGGGGGGGTGGGGGGAGTGGAAAAGGTGTTAAAAAAATGTGACTAAGTAAGTAGAAGGCAAGTCCCTCCAAAAGTGATGTGCTAAAAATATATGGTGGTTTTCAAATTCTAGAATGTGGATGGATACAGGTGGCGGTATTCCTGATTATATAAAGCACATGCTCTTTGTAGGCCACAGCATGGGGGAGATCAGTTCCTGGTTCTGACAAAAATTGTGCTCAGTGTCTCTTTTTTACTCAATTGGATTCACATTTATATTTTTTTAAATGAGTTCTTAAAGTTGTTTTTGGCACATACCTGTTTGTCAATTCCAGATCCCGTCTGATCTCAGAAGCTCAGCCAATGTTGGGCTTGGTTAGTCCTCGGATGGAATAACGCTGGGAATACCAGGTTTAATGTCTTTAATGTCATTGTGTCCTTATGCAAAACTCTTGAAATATGATTTAGTTTTTCTTTTTGTGGTTTAACCTTTGGAAAGACCAGAACTAAGAGTTACTCAGCTACTACAATTGTTGTTACTCGATTAGTAAACACTTGGACCACTACTTTGCACTTCTACTTGAGTAATAAAATTTGAAGATAATGGTATTTTTACTTGAGTACAATGTTGAGCCAACCTCTGGTCTCCAAACTCTCCCCCCATTTCATTTTGTTCCTGTTTGCCAGATTGTCCATGTCACTGCACAGGCTGTTATTTTTGTGTCTAATGCCCTTTCATCCATTGAAAATCTAACCCAGTCTGCTTAACTCCAATGCCAAAATTTACAGATCTGTCTCAGTCGAAGAGAACACCAGGATAAAAATCTATACTCTACAAACTTGCATACTAATAAGGGCGAAAATGGTGACATTTCTGAGCATTTTAAGGTCCCATGGCATGAAATTTTCACTTTCAGAGGTTTTTGAACGTTAAACAGCTAAAAGTTGCGAAATGTGTAAACTGAGCAATTGCGATCCTTTTCCGTGTTTGAAAAAAAGACAGCCCAAACGGGCAATTTTGGACAAGGGAATTTTCTGACGTCACACTCGGGGAAAGGTTTCCACCCCCGTCTGGATGTCCACCCCGTCTCTGGAAATCATGCCCATAGAATTTGGCCTGCAAACCAGCTACGAAATGTGGATGTCCTTTAGCCTCTGAAACAGCAGTGGTTTAATTTTATTTTCTGTGGAAATTGGTCTAAGAGTGTTTATTTTCATGGGATGCGTCTCATATCTTCCTTCGCACTTAATACACGGAAGTAGGGACAGCGCACATCGCACCGCTAAACCAGGAAACAGTGGCGTATTTGGCCACACCCCCACCCGCCTGCACTGGCCTGTCTCTGTCTTCCTCATTTGCATTTAAGCAACACGCCCAGAATAAAGTGTGATGATTTTGGAGAAGGATTCATATACAGTATTAGGGAACCACTAAGGCGCCATATAAAAGCATCAAGAAGTATCATGTCATGGGATCTTTAAACATCAAATGCAGGCTTACTCAAACATGCATCAACCATACAATCATACTGTATGTGTATCAAAATACAAATAGGAGTAAGGCGAGGATGAGGGAGAACAAAATGATTAAAAGCCCTTCTTTTTTAGGTCTTCTTAAAAGCAAAATATGTCCCCTTTGTTCATAGGCAGATAATATTTTAATGTTTGGTCCATTTAAACCATGGTCTGTAGCTTTGGCCTTACTCAAAGCTACAGTGTTTCAGAGGCTTGGTAGCCCCTGGTGCCCACTGGATAAAGACACACATGACAACTTGAAAATATAGGAAACTCGACAAACATGCAAATTGGAGCTTGAGAAGTAGAGTCTAAACATCTGCTGGTCCTATAATTAGTTCAAATGTGACTTCTGTAGTTTACACATCTTATTTAAAACTTGTAAATGAAGCTAGAAAATTTCTTCCTTCAACATTGTTCATTTGTCAGATTATTGGCAAATACATCTTGACTGGAAACATAGTGCAAAAGTGGCCAAGTTTAGGTAGAAATATCATCACCTCCCAACATCTTTTATCAATGCTGTCTTATAGAAAACAGTGTGTCCAGAACAGATTTAGGGCCTGTTGACACGAGAATGCTTACGGGTAACGACAAAATATTTTATTGGAAGTGCCTTTCGTTTAGACGGTGACGGGGTTTTGGGGGCTTAAAAACGCAAAAAACTGAAACTGCCCTCCAAAGTGGAAAACTTGAATACGCTCCGCCCATTGCGTTTTCGTCTACACTGCCCAAGACACAAAACTCTGGTAAAATCTGATGACGTCGCATATGTGTTTATGTCACCTTGGTCCATGTATCAGTGTGCCTTGTTTGGCAGGACTCCCAGTCCACACCTTGTTGCGCCTTCGTTGCTTTGTAGTCTAATGTGGTCTGAAGCAATTTTTGGACTTCTTTGTCTGATCACACACATTTTTTTTTCTACCGATAGCCATGTTTTGTTTTGCTTTCCGCAGCACAGATGAGAAGAACAAAGATTCTACGCGTGCGCGTGGACATATTGATAATGTATCACAGCATTACCTAGCCGCTTGGCATGCATACCCAATTGAATTCCACACATTTTTGTGTCACCGTATGCATGCAGATTTCCTCCTGAAAACGCTTGTCTAAATGCGGAATAAAAAGTGAAGACACGACGCCACTTTTGCGTCTTCTGTTCAGGCCATCATCATATAAATGTAGCCTTAAGCACACTAGCACATGTCTAAAAAGATACAGCTAAATATTTGCACCAGCTGGACAAAAACATTTTGGTAGAGGTACATTAAGATAAACAGATGGATTTACATAAACTGTGGAGTCATTATGAGGCACAACTTGTAGCTGTCCTTCACACTATATAAATATATCAAAAGCTACATTAGACTGAAAAAAACAACATCATTTGATGAAGTAAAACAGAAATAAATACTAACAATTCTCTCCATTACAGGTTCATGGTTAATCAAAATGTGTGTTTACAAAATAAGTCCAGACGCTACACTTAACTGTTAAAAGTGGTACTCCCAACAACCTGCTTATTTTTATGCCTCAAAAACATACATTTTGAGAATCAACAAATCAAGAATAATATGTGTCTGTGTTTTTTTATACAGAGTGATACCAGTCTGGTCACCACTCTTTCAGTCAAAACCAAATATGATTGTACAAACAGATTTGCAAGGTTGAAATAAAGAGTTCATTGGTCACCATCATTTTGAATAAAATGGCATTTCTTGTTTTTCAGTCCACCTATGATTTTTTTTCCCTATATTTTTTTGTTGTATGCAGCCGTATTTGTTTTGATATAGATGGACCATGTTTGTCCCTAATTGGCTTATTGACCTGTCAATCACGCCCAGGTGAACTCAATTATACACAATCATTTATACTACTGCAGTGGTGGAGGTAGCACTCAATTTAGTTACAGATGCTTAAAAAAAAAAGTACTTTTACAGCAACTTTACTTTTGTGCTGCCTAAGGTATATCCAACTGCTCCTTTTGGGAAATACACTTCTTCATACAGTTGATCCTCTTTCACAGTTTAGGTTTCATGAGGCCAGTAATACAGAGAAATTAGACTATCCAAGTAAAACAGTTTTAGTCTTTAGTAGTAGATTCTTTCATATATAAACTGTCCTTCATTTTTCACTCATCTTTAGGCCCTTTAGTGGGGCATCATGCCCACAACCTCTCCAGAATGAAATATTTTGCTGAATCTTTCCCAAGGACAGAACCAGAGACAAGACTTGGGGTTTACAGTTATTATCAAGCACACATGTGGCGATCAAAGTCTGTTCAGTGACCCTTGATACATAACAACACCTCCAGAAAACAGCAGACAGTAACCCAGAGAGGAGAGAAATCTATGACAAAGTAGTTTACCTCAGCCTCAGTCACTTCTTCATGTTTAGACCTTTTCAGAGCAGGGGTTGGGGGTGGCTGCCTCCTCCTCCTGCACACTACATTCACTTGAACTGCAACTACAACTGCAAAAGTGAATCAAACACAGTCACTCCGACTGAAGGAGATATGGCGCAGAGAGCTCTAAACCAGGAAACCATAACTTGTTCCATCTGTTTAGATCTGCTGAAGGATCCAGTGACACAGCTACTGCAGGGACTGCATTCAAACCAACTGGGACCAAGAGCAATGCTGAGAGAGCTTTGTCCTAAGGCTTGTCCTGATCAAGAGCACAGTTTTAGCAATATAGTGGAGGAGCTGAAGAATATAGGGCTCACAGTGCCTCCTGCTGACCACTGCTACACTGGACCTGGAGATGTGAGCTGTGATATGTGCACTGGAAGGAAGCTGAAGGCTGTCAGCTCCTGTCTGCAGTGTCTGGTCTCTTACTGTGAGACTCACCTCCAGCCTCATCGTGATGTGGCAGTACTACAGAAACACCAGCTGGGGGCACCCTCTGACAAACTCCAGGTAAACCTCTGCTCTCAACACAATAAGGTGAAGAAGTTGTTCTGCTGCACAGATCAGCAGATCATTTATTACCTCTGCTCTGTGGACCAACATAAGGGCCACGGTACAGTGTCCTCTGCAGCAGAGAGGACCCAGAGGCAGAAACAGCTGCAGGCCAACAAGCCCCTGCTGCTCCAGAGTCTCCAGCACAAAGAGACAGACCTGAAGAAGCTCCAACAGGACGCACAGGACATCAGCCGCTCTGCCCAAACAGCACTGCAGCAAAGTGGGAACATGTTCACTGAGATGGTCCTTCTCCTGCAGGAAAGACGTTCTGAAGTGGAGCAGCAGATCCAGTCTGAGCTCGAGAGCGAACTGAGTCAAGTCCAAGAGCTCCAAGACCAACTGGACACACTCTCCCTCACTCCGGATCATAACCAGTTTATACTGCACTGTCTTCCACTGTCCACACTCACAAAGGGGACAGAGTTCAGGGTCCAGACAGGACTAAGGGCTCACACAACAACGTTTTTTGGTGGAAACAGAGAAGTTTGTATTCATTTTGGCCTTTTGTCCACACAGCGCCGGTGTTTTGAAGGGGCGAAAACTGTGTTTTTTGAAACCAGGTTCCAGAGTGGAGAAATCTGACAACGCCGGGGGTCACGTTGTTGTGTGGACGAGCAAAATGCAGATTTTGGAAAACGATGACATCGTGATGCCGTCATCATCTGCTTTGGCAGGACTCCCAGTCGACATTCTGCTGATACTGACATGTTTTGTAATCCAACGTAACTGGTAGAAGTAACTCCACTTCGTCGTCAGTCCAAACAAGAGAGTCGTTTTTTGTGCGTTTGTTCGCCATTATTATTATCTTCTTGTGTTTGTTTGTTTGCGGAAGAAAAAGGACTTTATGCGCATGCGCTCTTTGTAGTATTGCATTTCTGGTGGCTCTGGCTGTTTCCTGTTTACAGCGCCACATATCGGTGTGGCATGTGTATTACATCGTTTTCATTTAGTGCTCCGTTTTCGTCTGGACGCAAATATTTACTGATCCGACACGTGTGGACGCAAATTTTTTTCAACCCGCATAAAAAAAAAAATCCGGGAGCGTTGTCGTGTGGACATAGCCTAAGGGGGGAATTTGAGGACATGACCAGAGCTGTGTCAGCACTCAGGGACAAACTGCAGCGCACTCTGAGAGAGTTTAAACTGACTGAACCTGAGAACCAGAGAGGACTTCATCAGATATGCACAGGACATTACACTGGACCCAAACTCAGCACACAAAAAACTTTCTCTGACTGATGGAAAGAGAAGAGTCACAGCTATGTATAGAGAGCAGAGTTATCCTGATCCCCCGGAGAGGTTTGTTGAATGGTGGCAGGCCATGAGCAGAGACAGTCTGACAGGCCGCTGTTACTGGAAGGTGGAGTAGAGCGCAAACTTGAAGGTTCGTATAGCAGTATCCAACGGAGACATTAAGAGACAAGAGACCAGAAAGGTATGTGTATTTGGGAACAATGATAAATCCTGGGCCTTCTGCTGTGAGAAAAGCAGATACTCATTGTGGTTCAATAATGTTGAGTCTGAGGTTTCAGGTGCACCTTCCTCTAGAATTGGGGTTTACCTGGACCATAGCGCAGGGGCTCTGTCCTTTTACAGTGTTAAGGGTCAAAGCATGAGCCTCCTCCACAGAGTCCACACCACCTTCACTCAGCCTCTGCTCACTGGAGTCTGGCTTAGTACTTTAGGAGACACTGCCCATTTCATTAAACTCAAATAAATTCCACTATATAGTCCAAACGTGCATTTTCTGTGCAACAGGGGAACTCCCTTCCTGGTGCGTAACTGTGATTCCCCTGGCAGCGTGCTGCGTGATTCGGCTTTATTCTTCCGCACTGGAAAATAGTTCCCACCCAAAATGACCAAGGCAAGCTCTCCGTGTTGATTTGCACATTTATTTGCACTCGATATGAATGCGCACTACACATAAAGTAATTGGGAAACGCATCGAGCAAATTAATTCCTTTTGGCCGAAATTTTTCTCTGGCGACGTTAGACTCCAGTCTAAGGCGGAGGAGCACCAGATACCGCGGCGGTCAGTGGCGACAGACTCGGACAATGGCTGGGTGAGCAGGAAAACGCTTTCCACCACTTATTTTAGTCTCTGGACTGTGGGGAGATGCCCAAATTTGACCTGGGGGTGGCATATCCCTTTAAAATGTATGGCTGAAGTTAGAAGTATGTAGATGGGTGTTTTGGAGATTAATGTAAAATGTAAAGATAATGTTTACTTATTACCATGTAAGTCTAAATTATTATGTTTTTATTAGTTGAATTATTATTTCTGCTACAATTACCACTTCTACTGCTAGCACATTACAAATACTATTGTACTATACTATTACTATTTACTATTCTATTCTGTTCTGTCATAGAAAATCAAAACTAAACTGAATAATGTTTGGAGGGTTCAGTATGTTGGATCTGTCACTGCTGCTCTGATCACTGTGTACAGTATCTGTAAATGTGTGGCCACACTGGTGCAGTCAGGTTAAAGATGGTGTGGCCCAATAACTACATGGAAATATGCATTTTTTGTATCATGGTTAAGTACACATCTGAAATCTGTTTACCATTAGAGTGGCTTTTTAGTATATACAACATGTTTTTTTATTATTCTTTTCAAAGTGTACAGATAAAGTACACACCAATTAAAGGTCCCATGGCATGAAATTGTCACTTTCTGAGGTTTTTGAACGGGGCTAAACAGGGTAGCTCCCCTACCCTGTTTAGCCCCCCCCCCATGGTTAAAAGTTGCAAAATGTCTAAACTGAGCATTTGCGATCCTTTTCTGCGTTACAAAAAATCGGAGCTCAAACGGGCGATTTTGAACAAGGCACCTTATTGACGTCAGATCGAAAAAAGAAATGCAAATGCAGTTCCACCCCCGTCTGTCTGTACTCAGCGTCTCTGTAAATCACGCCCATAGAGTTTGGACCGCGAATGCGCTAGGCAATGCGAAATGCGTTTTTTTATTTGCCTGGAGGCACGTCCGAGTGTTTCTAGGCTCGGAAGTCCTTTATCTGAGCCTCTGGACCTTTGAACAGCAGTGGTTTAATTTAATTTTATTTTCTGTGGAAATTTGTTTTTTTCATTGAAAACGCTCTCCTTTCCTCCTCCGCTCTTAAAAGGCGGAAATGGATCAGCTGAGCGCTCAGAGCAGAGAGCGGAGAGTTTGGCCACGCCCCCACCCTCTACTATTGGCCAGCTCTTTTCTCCTCATTTGCATTCAAGCAACAACGCCCATTATGACCTGCTCTGAGGGAGAAAAAATACTCTTTCTCATCTTATCTCTGTTTCTCATGCACTGAGTGTTGATTTTGAAGAAGGATTCATTTACAGTATTAGGGAACCATTAAGGAGCCATATAAAAGCATCAAGAAGTACCATGTCATGGGATCTTTAAGATAAGCAAATAAAATAAAAATAAATAAACTCAAATAAACTATTATCACTAACAATTACCATTATTACAATTACAATTATTTTTGTTTTGTTTTTAATGTTCCTTCTTATACATTTAGTTTTGTCTATTGTTCTTTATTTAAATATATTTTTGTTTTGTGGTTTATTTTTTACAACAGTGGCTTTAATAACAATGTATCATTGAAAAGTGGCACCTGTTCTGGAATCAGGAAATAAACAAATGGAAAAATTAACTTGTACAAAATGAGCAATATTAAAAATGCAAAGAAAGAACAATAGATAAAACTAAATGTAAATGAAGCAACATTAAAAACAAAACAAAAAACATGGTAGTTGTTCAATAATGACTTCATACTGATAATAGTTTGAGTGTTTTTATTTTATTTACTTATCTTAACCAGAGTAACTTTTTAGTATATGCAGCATGTTTTTTTATTATTTTTTTCCAAGTGTACAGATAAAGTACACACTGATTAAGAAAGCAAATAAAATAAAAACACTCAAATAAACTATTATCACTATGAAGTCATTATTGAACAAAGAATTACCATTTGTTTGTTTTTAATGTTGCTTCATATCAATTTTTTTTTAATCTATTGTTCTTTCTTAGCATTTTTAATATTGCATAATTAATGGTTTTCTGTGTCTCATTTTGTACAAGTGAATTTTTCCAGTTGTTTATTTCCTGATTCCAGAACAGGTGCCAGTTTTCGATGATACGTTGTTATTAAAGCCACTGTTATAAAAAAAAATAAACCACAAAACAAAAATACATTTAAATAAAGTCTTGACTCAATCTTCTTATAAATTTTAAACAGCACAGAAGTTATTGTTTTAAATAATCATGTTTTCATTTAAGACCTACATAAGTGTATGATTTTCCCCCAGTAATTGTGCAGTCTTAAGTCTGTGGGGACGAAGGAGGGTCCCACTCTTCAGGAAAAGGAGAGAGAGCGACAGGCTGATTTATTCAAACAATGAGGAGTGGGCGAATCAAACTTTAATGGCTTTTGGGAGAGCAAGCCACTCTCTCCCCTTTCAATCTTACTACTTCCATGTCTATACCTCTGCACATTTTTAGCTGAGATCTATCCAACTATTTGTTTGGGAAAATCTTGATAGTCAATCACAAACATTGGCGTTAGCATTTTGTCTTATTTTTTCCCTGACAGGCGAATCCGTGGCCATCCCCGCTGCACGCAAATCAAGGTGCTCTTCATGCTCAGTGGGATAAAGTAAATGACAGAAAGATAAAGAGGGAGAGGAGGTGATTTAGCTTCACGAGTGGCAGCCTACACGAAGCCCAGCCACTATTTGTTGTGTTAACCCCTCGACTGGAAAGGATGCAGGGAATAAAGTGTTCACCGCTGCTGCTGACATGCTCGCTGACAGCTCACTCACAGCCATTTGGCTTAAAATACTCCCAAAAGTGCACAAATGTGGGGCAAGTACTGGAAAATAAAGCTACAGAAGATGGTGGAAACAAGTCTACAAACAACAACTAAATGCAAATGAATGGTGACGGTAAGTTTGCGTGAAGCCAACCAAGATGAGAAGACATGGCAAAAGGAGAAATTCAGTTTGTCAACTGGACAAAGTTTGTTTGGTCGAATACGTTTCGCAGCTCATCCAAGCTACTTCTTCAGTTCTGGCTAAAGTGCTGGTGGACACTGCTTATAACTAGCACTCTAGCCAGAACTGAAGAAGTAGCTGGGATGAGCTGCGAAACATATTTGACCAAATAAACTTTGTCCAGTTGACAAATTGAATTTATCCTTTTGCCATGGATTCTACCTGGACGACTGAGGGATTCTTCACACAAGATGAGAAGAACCAATGTATTCAGACGCTGTCTTTGGTTATGTTGCGCCTTCCTTCTGTTCTTGCTTGGTGCAGACTGAAATCATGTGTATAAGATTTACAAACGTAACAGCTGAGTCTGTGAATCAGGCCAAATTCAAACAGAGCTGTTAAATCAGGTTTGTTTAGTTCAGTGATCTCTCATTTACAACACAATCGAACATTCACCTCAGATTAATAGTGTTTAGTGGTTTAGTTTTTTTTAAAAATTCTCATTCATTTTAACTGACATGTTTGTTTTGATATGAATGAATAAAGCATTTTTTTTGACTGGCTAATCTGCCTGTCAGTCATTCCCATCTGAACTGGGAGATGAGGCCAGGGCTAACTGTAGTTTTTTCCTTTGCTGTTGTGTCATGACTTCATCTACCTTGACTCTGTTGAGACTGTGCTGTGTTGGGGTGCTGGCGTGATATGGCTTTATAGTCTGTCCCAAGGCTACTCACAACAGCTTACTGCCACAAAAACAAATTCAGCCATTAAATAAATTGTCCACACCAATACCTCACTTTCTGTTTCAAACTTCTAGCTGGAAAAGCGAAAACAAACTTTTAAGAAATTACCTTGATTGTAATGTAACAAGTCTATAATAAATCATATTTTATACCAGATTCCCCCAAAAGTTTGTCCCCAAAAGACTTCTCAATTGATACCCCTTCCTGCACGTCCCAACAATCTCCTCCCACAATGGTCTTCAGATAATATACTTATTTTTATTTATTTTTATTATTATCCTTTATTTATCCCTGTATATAGTTTCCTTTTTTGTTGAAGTTGGTCATTCAAGCAAGAAATACCACATATTAAGTTCTATGTTGCTTTTTGACTGAAATATGCAAAATGAAAAACAGTTTTCAGATAACAAAAATATGAAAATTATAGATTTCGTGCAAAAAAAAAAAAAACAAACCCAACAACTTAAATAATAAATAAATAATAAATATAGCCTGAAGTGACTGTTTTTTTTTTTTTTTAATGTAACCTTCTGAGTTGATCCATTTCTGCCTCTTTGGGCTAAATCTCTGCGTTCCTGGGTTTAGGGTCTTAGTGTCTCTTTGAGGCCAGTGCCTGTCAGCCTGCAGCCTCAGCACTGCAGCAAACACATTCAATTACACTACAGGAGCAGGCCGGTATTATGACCGCTGAACATGGCATAGCTGAGAAAAGTGTGGAAGTGCATCTATAGGTCATTCATTTTGCTTTTTTATGATTTAACACACAAATCCTGGATATTTGTGCTGAGTTCTTCTCTCAAACAGAAAACACTCATGTGGTAATATAGAAAATGCTCCAATGTGTTTTAAACTACATACACTTGAGGAGTGGGAAGAAGAAAACTTACTTAAAGGGATATGCCACCCCCAGGTCAAATTTGGGCATCTCCCCACAGTCCAGAGACTAAAACAAGTGATGAAAAGCGTTTTCCTGGTCACCCAGCCATTGTCCGAGTCTGTCAGCACTGACCGCCGCGCGAGCTGCTGCTCCTCCACGTTAGACTGGAGGCTAACGTCGCCAGAGAAAGATTTCGGCCAAAAGGAATTAATTTGCTCGATGCTTTTCCCAATTACTTTCTGTGTAGTGCGCATTCATATCGTTTGCAAATAAAGGTGCAAATCAACACGGAGAGCTTGCCTTGGTCATTTTGGGTGAGAACTATTTTTCAGTGCGGAAGAATACAGTCGAATCACGCACCACGTTGTGCAACAGGGGAACTCCCTTCCTGGTGCGTAAACAGGGATTCCCCTGTCCGCGTGGTGCGTGCTTCGTCTGTCTTTTTCCGCACTGAAAAATAGTTCCCACCCAAAATGACCAAGGCAAGTTCTCCGTGTTGATTTGCACATTTATTTGCACTCGATATGAATGCGCACTACACAGAAAGTAATTGGGAAAAGCATCGAGCAAATTAATTCCTTTTGGCCGAAATCTTTCTCTGGCGACCTTAGCCTCCAGTCTAACGTGGAGGAGCAGCAGCTCGCGCGGCGTTCAGTGCTGACAGACTCGGACAATGGCTGGGTGACCAGGAAAACGCTTTTCATCACTTGTTTTAGTCTCTGGACTGTGGGGAGATGCCCAAATTTGACCTGGGGGTGGCATATCCCTTTAATCCCCATCCCCATCTTTCATTCAAAACAATAAGATGCATATTGGCTTCCTGTTTACTGATTCACATCAAATGACCCTTTACATTACAAATTATAATGAAAATCTGAATATTATAATTACACAAGAAATCACAGAATAACAGAATCTAGTAGTTAAATGTTTATCTTTTAGCCCTGCATTACAGTTGTTGATAATGTAGCGATTTTACTTGTACGTTTCTGATTAATATTAACAGACATATTGTATTAAATTTCTTGATCCCTTTGTGGATCACTGTGCACAGATTTCCAATCAATTAAGCCATTAATTTGTGTTTATTCATTTGAATGTTCGAAATAAATGTTGGTTTACCACATTAATTAGCATCATATCAAAGCTTTATTTGCTAATGACAGTTGAAAAAGGTAATATTGCCAAAAAGACAGAGGGTATAATTTACACAGTTAGATTTTGAATAAAGTTAAAGAAGGAACAGAAGGAAAAGAAGGCTTTAATTTGTGAAATCAGAACAGCGCGTATCAAAAACAGGTGTGATTCTCTGCCAGATTCCACATCAAGCACTAAGCAGCTCATTCACAGCCATAACAGGGGCTCTCCAGCACCTCACACCATTTTAGCCCAAATATGAGTGCATTTGTGTGTGTCATTAGCACAGGAAATGCTCTCACATTTTCAGATCAAAATTGTTCAGACGCAGCAGTGGAAGAGAGGAGCTGGAAGATGAAACAATGATGGGTTGATTCCATTCTCCCAAAATTACCCAGTAAATCCCAATATGCAATTATTCACAGTGTATATCAAACAACAAGAGAGACTAGTGCCCTTGTGTGTAAATACCTGATTTGTTCATTCGCTCTTGTTTATTTCTGTTAGCATTAGCAGGGGGCTAGCTTATCTCTGTTAGTACGAGCCTTGGAAGGGCTTCAACGAAGGCAATGCCAAGCTAGTCCCTGGGGTAACAGCATCACATTCATTCAATATGGACATGTTTACAGCTTCTAAACCAAAAGATGAAACAATATTCAGATTTTACTGTATTATCATGGTATTCATGTTACAATAATATGTCTTGCAATATTGAGACTAGATGTCTGCCGCCAGGGTGGAGACACACAGTAAGGCAGGTCCTGTGTGTTTGTCAAAAAAGGACTCAAAAACCATCAAATTCCCTTGGATTGTGCCATCAACATATGTATTTGTTGTTGCTATATGTTGCTACCTTTTCTGGAGCTCGATGGGCCGTCGGAAAATGGATAATTCAACTCTATACCCAGCAAAGAGGAGTCAGTACCTCCTGTTCATAAAATTTCTTAATTTTGGACATGCCAGGCCACCCCCAGGTAAACTTGATCGATCAATCACATCTAGATCATCCCTGGGAGCTTTGGAACTTGTATTAATACTACTTTTATCTGGTGATATTGAAATAAATCCTGGACCTGCTCTGGGCAAAGGCCTGGGTGGACTACAGCTAGCAGGCCCAACATCTGAGCTAACCAGGCTACAGCCACAGCTAACCGGGCCTCCACCTGGGCTACAGCTAACCGGGCCTCCACCACCTGGGCTGCAGTTGACCGGGCCTCCACCACCTGGGCTAAGGCTAACCATGCCTCTACCATCTGCGTTACAGCTAACGGGGCCTTTACTACCTTGGCTACAGCTAGCTGGGTCTCCACCACCTGGGCCACAGCTAATCGGGCCTTCACCACCTGGGCTACAGCTAACCGGGCCTTCACCACCTGGGCTACAGCTAACCGGGCCTTCACCACCTGGGCTACAGCTAGCTGGGCCTTCACCACCTGGGCTACAGCTAACCGGGCCTTCACCACCTGGGCTACAGCTAACCGGGCCTCCACCATCTGGGCTACAGCTAACCGGGCCTTCACCACCTGGGCTACAGCTAATCGGGCCTTCACCACCTGGGCTACAGCTAATCGGGCCTTCACCACCTGGGCTACAGCTAACCGGGCCTTCACCACCTGGGCTACAGCTAACCGGGCCTTCACCACCTGGGCTACAGATAACCGGGCCTCCACCATCTGGGCTACAGATAACCGGGCCTTTACTACCTTGGCTACAGCTAGCTGGGTCTCCACCACCTGGGCCACAGCTAACCGGGCCTTTACCACCTGGGCTACAGCTAACCGGGCCTTCACCACCTGGGCTACAGCTAACCGGGCCCTCACCACCTGGGCTACAGCTAACCGGGCCCTCACCACCTGGGCTACAGCTAACCGGGCCCTCACCACCTGGGCTACAGCCACAGCTAACCGGGCCTCCACCTCATCACCATAGTGCTAAGACTGCCTCATCAAATCGGGAATCAACGTCTACTGCACCAGGGAACACCACCCAAGTTAAATGCAAGGTACACTATCGAAACCCAATTATTAAAAAACACCGTAAGGTCAGGATTTTTCAAACTCTTAACCAATCCAGATTAGTATGGGATAAAAAATGCAAACCAAAAGGACTCATGTGTGGACATTTAAATATGCGAAGCATGGTAAACAAACGTGAGCAGATTGAACACTTGCTCTGTAATTCCAACATTGATTGTTTTGGGATATCAGAGACCTGGCTGAAGCGTACATCAGCCGAAGCTTCAGTAATGATGCCAGGCTATAATGTGTACAGAAAAGACCGAGAGAAGGGTAAGGGTGGGGGTGTATTGCTTTACATTAAAAATTCCCTGAAATGTAAACTGCTTGAATGGCCCGATGATATATTTGACTGTATTGGGGTAGATATTTCACTATCAAAAGAAATGTCCTTCATCCTTATTTGCCTATATAGACCTCCTACTGCGACGGTTGAGTTTTATGATCATTTTAGAAACTTGTTGAAATCGTGTGACCAAAATAAAGAAATTATTGTCATTGGCGATTTCAATGTAAATTGGCAGGATAAGCAGAACAGAAAAATCTTAAACGAATTACAGACCTCTCTAACTTTGAGCAACTTGTACAAAAACCAACCCGAGTAACAGATAAGTCCCAAACTACCATAGATCTTATTTTTTCCAACAAGCCAGGTAGAATTGCAAAAACCTATAATCTAGTGTCAGGACTTTCGGATCATAATATCATTTTATTCTCTAGAAAACTTCCCAAACAAAGATACTCAAAAGCATATAAAACATCCTTCTCAGCCAATTTTCTTCCAAAAAACCAGACTCAAAATATTAATGAGGCCCTTAAAATTATTGACTGGGATGAAATCTTTTCCTCAAGCATTGGAGCCAATAGTGAATTGTTTTATACAAAAATTAAAGAAGCTGTATCACCCTTCACCAGAAGAGGGGGCAGTAAAACCAAGAAAGGGAATAACCTGCCTTGGCTGGATCAAGACTGCAGAAACTTACTTAAAGTTAGGGACGCCTTACTTAAACAATATTTAAAATCTGGTCTATCTATTGATCGCCAAAGATTTGCACATGCTCGAAATAAAGTTATTCAAACTTTAAGAAAGGCAAAAGCTAATTTTTTTGTCAGCATCATAGAAAATAACAAAGGTAATGGGAAAAAAATTTGGCAAACTTTGAACAAACTCTTAGGTAAACATTCCCATTCTGAAACAAAACCAATAGAAATTGAGCTTAATAATGAATTGGTCGAGGACCCAGCAGTTGTTTCAAATGCTTTCAACACCTATTTTATTGAGAGTGTGTCTGAAATCACAAAGCTCTTCTCCCCTACTACGACTGCCCATCAGTGTACAAAAGTAGATCAGCCAATTTTTCATCTCCAAAATGTGACTGTATCAGAGGTAGCAAAAGTTATTGCTGCCCTCAAAAATTCCAAAGCCAAGGACATGCATGGAATTGATGCCAATTTCCTAAAACTGCATGCTGAGGCACTGGTACAACCCATTACTCACCTGGTAAATCAGTCAATCAATGAAAAAGCAGTTCCGTCATCTTGGAAAGAAGCAAAAATAACACCAATCTTTAAATCAGGATCTAAAACCCAAATAAGTAATTATCGACCAATCAGTATTTTACCCATAGTATCTAAAATCACAGAAAAATGCATAGCAAACCAATTAATCAAACATCTTGAGACAGGAGTCAACAAACTCCACAAAATGCAGTTTGGCTTTAGACCAAACCACTCGACGGAGATGGCTAACTGCTTGTTTATTGAAAAAATTAAAACATTACTAGATAAAAATCCATATGTCAGCGCTGTATTTCTAGACCTTAAGAAAGCGTTTGACACGGTTAACCACCAAGTGTTAATGACCAGGCTTTCACATTTCAATTTCTCAGCAGATGCTTTGCTTTGGTTCCAGTCTTACTTATCAAATAGAGTACAGTCTGTCACAGTAAACGGAGTAACCTCCCAGTGCCTCAGCAGCAGTGTCGGAGTCCCACAAGGCTCTGTACTCGGACCACTGCTATTTTCATTATACATCAACGATTTACCGGATGTCTGCCCTGAATTGAATACGTTAATGTATGCAGATGATGCTGTCCTTTTTATCCAGGGTAGGGATGTCAGCACTGTTGCTGCCAAGCTTACAACTGGACTTAGCAAGGTGCACAACTGGCTTCAACAAAGCTGCCTCTTACTCAATTTAAAAAAGACAGTTTGTATGACTTTCAGCAAAAAAACAGTGAATCAGTCAAACTCTTCTGTGTTTTTGGATGGAGAGGAATTGGAGTTGGTGACTCAATATAAATATCTCGGAGTTATATTAGATTGTAATCTCACATTTAAAAAACACATTAAAAAAGTTACAAATACCATCAAATTTAATATGCAAAATTTCAAACAGATTCGGCCATTCATTACAGCAGAGGCAGCAAAGTCTTACCTCCATTCTATGCTCTTCTCTCATATTGACTATTGTTTTACAGTGTGGTCATTTGCTGGTGTCACTGCTCTCAAGCCAATTGAACAACTGTACAAAAGATCAATAAAGATATTAGATCGGAAGCCCCAATCCTATCACATATGTCCACTTTTAGACAAATATAAGTTTTTAAATTTCGAAAATCTAAAATCTTTTAAATATTGTTGTTTTGTATATAAAGTCCTAAATGGCATTGCCCCACCACCTATGGTAGAATTCATCAAAAAAAGGAACCGTGAGACCAGCACGAGATCCACAATGAGGGGAGACTGTGAAGTCCAGTTTAGAAAGTGCACCTTTGCCCAAAACGTTCTTTCTATAAGGGCTGTTTGAGCTGGAACACTCTGCCTGCTGCAGTCAGGGACAGCGCCACCTTTGGGTCTTTTAAAAAACAACTAAAGGGTTGGCTATTTAATAATCAAAGATGTGATCACTAAAAATCATTTTAATCTTTTAATCTTTTTAGACTAGTGTGAGAGTGAATGTGAGTGCATGAAGCTGAGTGTGTGTATGTAAGTTGTAGTGAGTGAGTGAATGAGCACTATCATAGGCACTTTAACTAAAAGCACCTTAGTATTAGAACTACCTCATGGCATTTTAAGTGATTGTACAGATTTGTTTTATGTCTTGTCCAACCATGTGTATAATGTTTGTTGTATTGTCTTAATCTAGACTGTGTTTTTATTATTGTCTGTCACTGCATGTTCTGCTCTTTTATTGTATCCTGTTTTACCCCTTCCAATGGGACTACGGATGGAAATTAGCTCCTAGCTAAATCCGGTGTATTTACGGCACTAGTCGTTCATTAATACATGCTGTCCCATTCAAATAAATAAAAAAATAAAAAAATAAATAAATAAATAAAAGATGTTATAGAAATGCTACAAAAACAACCTGGTGAATATTACATCCATCCATTGATCATCCATCCATTTTCTTACCCCTTCCGGGCTGGGTCATGGGGGCAGCAGCCTAAGCAGGGACTCCCAGACTTCCTTCACCCCGAACACTTCCTCCAGCTCCTCCAGGGGGACCCCAAGGTGTTCCCAGGCCAGCTGGGATACATAGTCCCTCCAGCGTGTCCTCCTCCCAGTGGGACATGCCCAGAACACCTCCCGAAGGAGGCATCCAGGAGGCATCCACAACAGATGCCCGAGCCACCACAGCTGGCTCCTCTCAACGTGGAGGAGCAGCGGCTCTACTCCGAGCTCAGCCCGTGTGACTGGGCTCCTCACCCTATCTCTAAGGGAGTGCCCAACCACTAAGCGGAAGAAACTCATTTTGGCCGCTTTTGGTCATTACCCAAAGGTCATGACCATAAGTAAATGTAGGAACATAGACTGACAGTAAATCGAGAGCTTTGCCTTTTGGCTCAGCTTCCTCTTCACCACAACAGTCCGGTACAGCGACTGCATCACTGCCGACGCTACACCGATCCGCCTGTCAATCTCACGCTCCATCCTCCCCACACTTGTGAACAAGACCCTGAGATACTTGAACTCCTCCACTTGAGGGAAGGACTCTCCACCCACCCGGAGAGGGCAAGAAACCTTTTTCTGGTCAAGAACCATGGCCTCAGATTTGGAGGAGCTGATCATCATCCCAGCCACTTCACACTCAGCTGCAAACCGCCCCAGTCCATGTTTGAGGTCCTGGTCTAATGAAGCCACCAGGACAACATTCCAACATCTCCATGGATACAAGCAGGTTGCAACTGCTCGACAAGAAAAGTTACATTGTCCTTTAAACTTCTGACTTTTTATCTTTTAGTGTGTATGGCTACAACATTTCTGATTAAAAATACATGACTAGGCCTATACTGCAGTGAAAGCAAAATTACTATAGCCTCATAATATAGCTGGTGCTTCTTTTGCTGCAGCCTCTCGTACTTCATGGGATCTTACAGGTTAGACCAGTATGCTGAAACATGACAGACAACATGGAGGAAGTGGTGGGATTTGTTCACCTGCCTCACAACATAAAGAGAAAAAAAACAGATACAGTTTGGAGATTTAAAACCTGGAACCTGTCTTGACAGTGCATCTAATCTGCCTATGCCACAAACATGCAGCTCTGAAATCATTGCATCACCTTCTTTATGATGACAAAACTCCACTGTGTCGAGCTCTATGACGCCAAAAGTGCTCCACAGTCAAACACGGGAAAAATATAATGTGCAGTTGCATGTAACATCACAACAGTAACAGTGAATACCAGATATAGAATAAAATAGTACAGTTTCCAGCCATCACATTCAAAACATTATTATAAATTAAATGATCATGTTATAATAAAAGAAATATAAAATATAACGAAGTTGAAAATTTCTGAACTGCAACCAATATCGCCAGAAAATAGCTGAAACATTATGGAAAAAGAAACCCATTTAGTGCTGCCACTATACTAAAAATTCAAGCTTGATTACAATAATAAACAAATGGCATGATACTTGATACAGATGTCTTTACCGTAATGGAAAAAAAATAGCTTGAGATACAGTACATTGACTAGAAAACCCAGCTTCATTATCTCCAAATAATGTCATTAAGTTTGAATACTTGATTACTTTTATCACATTGATACTATACTTCTCAAAAAGACCATTCGCTGATATTGTATTGGGTATTCATAGGTTTCCGTTTCCTGATTATAGCTGCCATTTTGAGCACTTTTACAGAATTTAGATTGGACTGTTTTTTTTTGTTTGTTTTTTTGACAATACTCAATATTGACAATATTGATATTTTACAGCTGGCGTTTACAGCTGGCGTTATCAACATTCCCGGGGGGTTGGAACGACAACAGGAGAGATGATTTGTGCTTTTAAAAACATCTTTTGATCGCAGGCTCTTGAAAATATTTCATTCATAGTTCATTCATTAAAGGCAGTTTTTCGTTAATAAATCTAGACCTACCCCGACAAGCAATGAGTAACTTAACCACGCTGCGGCCATCTTTGCATTAAGTAGTAACTGTACATGTGTGGTTCTTTGTGGAGTGCAGCTGTGAGCGTGTGTGTGTGTGTGTGTGTGGAGGCAGTCGGTGACAGTAAAAGGCCCTCGCTGGCACAACGAGAGTAGTTGTTAGCGCTGGCGTTTGATTTGGTCACAGTGACAGCCAGAGCCATTACCAGCTCAGGGTCAGGCATCTGCAGAGAGGGGAGCGGAGACAGAAAGAGGGAGACCTTTTTCAGACATATCGCTCTGTAAATATTTGGAGCTGCCAATACAAGACTCAGCATATATATGACATCGAAGGTAGAAGACAGAGTTACTTTATTGGTCAAAAAATAAATAACAACTATGCTGCAAAAACTAAAATCTAACCAAGTTAAGATTACCTGGCAATACATGTTGCTACACTTAAAATAAAAAACAACAACTCTTGCACTTAAAATAAATAAAATCTAAAATTGATTGAAAACACACACACACACACACACACACAAACACACACACACTTATTCCATTTACTTGTCAAGCTGAATCTAGATACACTTACCTAGATATTGCTTTAGTGAGAGAGACACAAGATAAGGTCCATGAGAATGAGCCAAAATGAGATTTTGAAATTATTTACTATAATCAGATCAATTCACAATTTTGGTCATACGATTTAATTTGTTTAACTTTTTTATATATTGTGTTATGACTGTGTTGTGTTGTATTTTTATGTATTGATACAAAGTTATAAATAGTTTAAAAAATGGCAACACAGAAAAATATAATTTATAGCATTTCATTGTTTTGGCTGATATGTGAATGTCTTCACTATATGGCACGAGCAAAGCCTAGATTCAAACTTTTCATGTGATAATGCCTGAAATTCAGATATTCAGGTATTCAGTTAATCTATTATTTTATGGACGCATACGCACTTTGATTATATCCTGGTTTGAGCCCAGTTTAGTCCTGTAAACACAAACCTGAATCGTCTTTTAACTCTTATACACATCTAGCCTTGTGCATCACTTATGTATTATACTTTGGGTACATTTACATAACCAGAAAAAAATATGAAAACATGATCAGATAATCTGATATTTTTTGTGCAATAAGCAAATCATTCAGCTACAGCTCTGGAAAAAAATAAGAGACCACTGCAAAATGATCAGTTTTTCTGATTTTACTACTTATAGGTATGTGTTTGGGCGAAAGGAACGTTTTTGTTTGAGTCTGTGAACTACTGACAACATTTCCCCCAAATTCCAAATAAAATATTATCGTTTAGAGCATTTATTTGCAGAAAATGACAAATGGTCAAAATAAAAAAAAAGATGCATGTTTTCAGACCTCAAACAATGCAAAGAAACAAGATCAAATTCATTTTAAAAAAACACATATTTTGCTCTAATACATTTGGCTGTAATACATGTAGAGATGCTGATTTCAGAAAAAAAATGCAGTGGTCTCTTATTTTTTTCCAGAGCTGTATGTTATGCTGATCAAAACCCAGCAGAGGTTTTTGGGTGTAGCACTGCGGTCATCCACTCCCTGACGATCACTAAAGCATTTTACTAAATACCCAGCCATATTTGCAAGCTTTCCTTTACATCGTTAGAATAAAATCTCCCTTAACCTAAACCGAACTACCTGTAGTGCTTATAGGCAATGTGAATGACATTCCTCTCTCACTGCATTGTCTGCTGGCATAATAGATTTAGGTTGTGGCCCATCTGCTGTCCAATCACAACATTATTTCTATACGCTGTGTGCATGCGGGTGCTGGCTGGGTGTGTGGTAGCGGTAAATCTGTCCAGCTCATTAGCAATGACAGAGGGAATGCTCTGAGCCCACCTGCTCCCCTTCACCCTCTTTATGGCTCTACAAATTAAAAGGACATTTACACACAGGCTCGCTGCGCCGCGCTCTGCTCCCCTCACCTTGCCACTCACATTGCTTCATCTGCTCCCTCTGCTGAGCTGTGGATACTACACACAAAAGCTTTAGCACACTCAACTGAGCTAATTATTCTCCAAGTCCTTACACTCTGCAATGGGGTCAGTTAGCGTTAAGAGGGGAGATTTACAACCAGTAAAAAGTGTAGCATACAAATAACAGCTTTACTTTACACTCAAACTGTGGACATTTAAGCTTTAGCAGTCGTAACTACTCGCGCTTAGAAGAGAGCTCTCCTGTTGTCTCCAGAATCGGGATGGGACAATATTGACATTTTGTGCCACCATTTTCATGGCCAAAATAACTGTAATTAATGACAATATTACAATTATTACGAATGTTTTTAGTTTAAAAAAAGTTATAGAGATAAATACTCATTAAAATTTTAATATAGTGAATAAGATAAGATGTTTTATATACAACTTACAGTTTAAAACTTTCTGCAAAATCATGTGGTATCACCTTTGCTCTACTCATCCTCGACCCTTTTATGGACCACAATAGTGGAAAATGCTGGTTTCAGATAATCTCCTGTTAAAAAGTCCCCTTACTAAATAGTATGAGTATTTGCAGCAACCAATTTGTACCCAAGGCACCAAATAGTTTAGCGCAAACCTCTGAACTATTACTTTATCATGTTAAAATGTGAAATTTGCACAGCTGTTACCTAAAATTTAAGTTTAAAAGTTGCTTTTTAGAGTTTTGGTCTTTGGTGTCAGCAGAAATATTTCCATCTTAAGCTAAATTGAAGCATGTTACCATATCCAAATTTTGTCTACAAAACAGAAGCTCGTCTTAATAGTTTTCTTGCTGAGTTCTCATATTATTTAAAGAAAGCATTTATATGGATTTTCCAGGAACAGTCACTGCGTTGGCCCATGGAGACCTCCTCGGGAAGGTGGTCTAAACCCTTCTTTTTGTTCTATTTATTTGCTGGAGTTATAGATTGAGGAGAGCTTTGAAGATTTGGAGAAGACTGAGAAAAGTATGTGTCTGTGTGCATTCAGCTCTTATTTGAAGTCTCTCACTCCAGCAATTACTTCATATCAAGGATTAGATGAAGCGCATCATGTGAAGACACATGAGAGAGACAGATGGAGAAGAGAGAGAGTGGTAAGAGGTTGGGGGAAAGACCTAAAAAGAAAGGACCAGCCAGTAGAGATAGAGCAGTTTGTCAATATAAAGACACGAGACAACTCCAGAAAATCATACACTTTTTCCAAGAGCAAAACAGCAAAGCACTATGAATAACGGATGGGTGTTGTCGCTGTCTGTTTACAATGGAAACAACACTCACAGTGGAGTCAAATTTAAAAAATAGACTTAGATTCAGAATTTCAGAGACAAAACACTCTGTCTGAGAAGCTTGTGTGAGAAAATATTCATGTAGAGCCATATTGACATTGCCATTATAGGTAGAAAATTGATCTTTATAGGCATACTCAGGTGGTTTATAGCATATTGATCATCTCTCTAAATCTGTAAACTGTCACAGCAAAATTCCAGCAGCAATGCACACATGAAATCAGCCAAAACAAATATTAAACACAACAAGTCTACCGTCTCATCATGTCACCTGTTACTGTCAGAAATTATGATACGGTAGGGAAAAAGTAAAATATTAAACAAGTTTTAATAGTTAGACAACTTGATCAGCGTACTGCCAAAACAAAAACTGGCTTAGGAGATCTTTAAGTAGATCTGCAGTTTTACTAGAAATGTGCAATAGTGTAATGCATACAATATTACTCTGTATACTGCTGTAGTACTGCATGGGGCTATTAATGTTTGTTGAGTACAAATCTATAAATAGACAATTTGCATTTTAATAATACTCATTACTAAATGTATATGGTACTCATATCAGTTGGCCTAAACAAGGGCTGTGTCCGAATGCCCACACTATTCCTTACTTAGGGAAGTGAGTAGGGGCCACAGCATTTTTAGTGGTGTCCGAATGTCCAGGAGGTGAAAATGTAGTGCAACATTGCTCAACATTTCCCACAACGCACCTTGAAAAGTAGTGGGCATCGGCGGTCACTGACCTGGTCAATATAGACTGCAATTCATTGCAAAAGTCAGAAAAAGACCAGTGGACAGAGACATGGGTTTAACTGGACACAGCACTTGTCAATGAAAGCAGACAGACGTGCTGGTTTATTGCACTGTTGATCCTGATAATGAATAAATAAAACGTTATAGTGTAAAGGTGCTAGCTTTAGCTGCTCACCTTAGCTGGAGCTGTTGAAAGACTGATAATTTCCACCTCTCAGACAAAAAGCTGAATAGTCCAGTCCGTTTGCATGAAATCCAGCGTGGCAAAAACTTGTATGGTTATTATTAGTCCATAAATACTTGAATGTCAGTCCGATATGATCATTATTTTTGACAGAAATCAAGTTTTATCTGCGTTTAGCTTAGACTTTTTTTCACCCCGTTGCCAGAATCACGTGACCCAAAAGTAGTGAGCTTTGTTTCCAAATTGCTCTGTAAATGAGTGCTCTAACTATTCCACCAAAGAGTGCATGACTATGTACTGACTGAGGGGTTAGGGTGGACATTCGAATACAACCAAGATGAGGATTTTTGCTTCACCTTCTTGTTTATAGGGGCCATTATGAGGACTTTTCACCATTCAGAGTATAATATTTAGTTTTAAATCATTAATTGCTATTGTGAAAACCAGCAGTCTTGGCTGGGGGGGGGAGGGGGGGGCCTTACCTCAGGGATCTGAACGGTGTACGGCTGCCCATGGAAAGTTGGTGCGTTATCATTTACATCTCCAATTTGGATGTTTACGGTTCCTGTGACTAGCTGCAAGATAAGCAAAAGACACCTTTGTTAAATCCTGCCAAAAACACCACCCCCTCAATGACTTAGGAGGGCGCCGGTGAGTCAAAATACACTAATCATGCCAAGTTGGGATTTGGTGAGAAGAAAGAGGGCCAAGAATGAGAATTATACCCGCAAGGCAGAGTAGGTTGAGCGTCAGTAAATTTAAGGAACGGAAATGTGTCGAGTGAGACAGATGTCAGAATGATTACACGTACGAAAAGTGAAAAATGGAGATATTAAAGGAGAGAGGGTGAGAGAGGGGCAGGAGTTAGTTATGGCTGGGACAAATCTAAACATAAGGTGTCAAAACAGGTAAAACCAAGGTAACTATTACCTCATGTGAGTCTGTGACGGTGAACTCAACCTGCATCTCCGATTTGGCCTAGGGAGGAACAAATTATAAACTTAGAATAACAATATGTTATTTCAGATTTATTTTTAACACAGCTTTATGGCATTATTACAAGTGAATAAGTGTTGGGCTGTGGATAGGGCCAAGTACTTTATAGCCTCTTTTCTACTGGCACAGATTGCTTGGGGCCGCTTTGAGATACTGACATCAATCAAACATTACACAGGTTTTCTTAATAAATCAAATCTAAATTATACTTATACTCGTAAATATATGGCCAATTTCAGAAAGTCACAAAATTAAGCCTAGTAATTAAAAGTTTGTGGCACTGTGAGACATGGCTAAACCTAAAGCTGGAGTAAACACAAAACAGTTTCAGTTCTCTTCGCCTCTGTGCCACATTATAACCTCTCTTTATGTAACACATTGGGTTTGGCTCATTTCAGTTGCATTACGCACTGAAAATATAATATTTTCAATCTTTATGTGCGTGTGATGTGCATCGAAAAACAGGAAACAGCTGTTGGATTTGTGCTAGCTTTGTTTTGGAGCATTTCAAATCAATATAAAATTGCCATAACTGGGAATACGGCAGTTTATCAAGATCAAGTAAGCATTTGGTGATTTGGAAATTATTATTTTACGTTTATATACGCTTTTTGTCATCTTGTTTCCGCCTCACTCTGCGTTCTCTCTTGTCCAATCATCTGTTTGGTCATTTTAACCTATACCCTCCAGGGTCTCCACCAGACCCCTCAAACAGGGCTTTACTTCACTTTAGACAGTGGACTTAGACAGACACTTGTGGTCCATACTGATCCACTCCAGAGCAAATTAGTGGAAGCGTGGCTTATTAGAAGTGTACGATAAAACGTAATAGAATGGAATGGTGGCAATTAGCTCTTAGTATAGGCAGCTATTACTTAAGCTAAGTGATGTACAACAAAATATTTAGCTTCATGTAAAACACTTGAGCACTCTGTAGGTTTTTTCAATGTTTTTGGAGTTATGGCACACTTTTTTGTTGGGGAAAAAAAAAAAAAAAGATGTGCCACGCCATCCATTAAAACATTATCAAATGACTCCAATTAGTCATTGTCTGACACTCTGCATTTTGTAATAGTGGTCATTTTCTGTTTGAAGGTCGCTTATGATCAATTATTACATTGATTAATGCAATTAATTTGACCTCTAAAAATGTGCTGAAATGCATGGGATTGTTGATTAGTTTTACAGCTAATATATCCTATCTTCTCAACCTATTTCAAATGTACACCGGACTGTATCTTGAATTCCAAACAAACTCAACCCTACTCATTATATGTACTAAGCTGGCACATTATTGCTTTTACCTCTCGATCAAGTGGTTGTCGTAGCCACACTCTTCCGTCAGTCTCAACTGTGAAGAACTTCATGGCCTCTTCGCCCATGATCCCGAAGGTAAGAGGGTCACCTTCAGGATCTACAGCCTCCAGCTTTGTCACGGACTGCCCTGTCAAACCACAACAAACAGGTTAGAGACAAGGCATTACAAATGACCTCTAAGTGGAATTCTGATGATCTCCAAAAAGTCAATTTTGCACAATACTTTGGCAAGTATTGGTCATGTAACTAGATATCCAAAAGTATTATGTTTTTATACCATTTAGCCAATTCCTGCTTGCAAAAATATGGCAGACTTTCTCAAAAATGTTTGATTTATGATGTTCAGTGCAGATCTCTATATCATCTTTATCTTTACTTATCCACATATTAGCAGCCATAAACATCTGTAGTCCCACATCAGTCAACCTGACATTAAAGGTGTACATCCCGCTTGTGTACCATCACCACACACGGGGTATAGGGAGGAGAGGATGTTAATTGCATCCGCAGTGCACCATAGACTTCATTTATCATAGACACTTTAGCATAGACACACGGCTAATCAAAGCTAAGGTGGATGAGGGCATGTAAACACTATACAGCCCACGGAAGCAAAAGGTCAAAACATCTCAGAGGACAGTGGAGTGACCTTTGAACCCACAGGACACGCCTCATTACCAATGGGAGCGGGACGATGGGACCACTCACTCATAATGCCCTTGTCCTCTCGACTTGGAGAAGCTAAACATGTGGTGAGTAAACTTTTACCACACTGAAGATGTTTTATAATAATAGAGATATTTTATAATAATAATAATAATAATAATAATAATAATAATAATAATAATAATAATAACAATACATTTTATTTGAGGTGACTTTTAAAGATGACTCAAGGTCCCTATAGACCAATGAAAATATATCATACAATATAGAATTTGAACATTAACAATAAAATGAGTTCAATGTGCACTATGTAACTCCTTTGTCTAGCATTTTCTGTACTACTGAATGAAACTTATCCAACAGATCTTTTATGAGGAAAATATACATTGCAAAACAAGTATTCTTACTGGGTTGCATCTCCGCAGATCTGACCAACATCTTGGCCTTGACACATAACCTGCTTGTCTCCCGGGATATAGTTATATTTAATGCCATATGAGTGCCATATTTAATGGCACATTCCAGGCAAAGCAATAACATCTCCATGGCGACAAACAGGTGAACAATACAGTCTATCAGAGTTCAGCTACTGTAGGACTAATGCATGGTCCTCTGGAACTCAGAGAACTCTGACTTGTTTGCATTTATGTGCTTTTATCTTGCAAAGTTTGGATTTTTCAACTGACAAGAAATCCCTAAATATAAATATGTTTAGTTAAAGAGCTCATGTGTTCAAACCCAAGTTGTGTTTCTGACTTGTGCAAGCGTTCATGCACATTTTTCAACTCGGAAAAACATTTTCCAGTTTCCGAGGACCACATGAACGCAGCATAAACTACAGCCAAATTATCCTTAAACCCTCAAAATCAAAACCATTAAACACAAATAAGGAATAAATGACCAAACTCTCCAGGACTTAACCAGGACTAGCCCAGAATGACCAGAATCTAAGAATCCATATTCTTAAAGATCCCATGACATGGTACTTCTTGATGCTTTTATATAGCACCTTAGTGGTTCCCTAATACTGTCAATGAATCCTTCTCCGAAATCAAGCCTCAGTGCATGAGAGAGCCTCATGGAGACAGTCAGAGTCATAAATATGTCTCTGAAACGCTTTATTCTGGGCGTTGTTGCTTGAATGCAAATGAGGAGGACAGAGACAGGCCAGTGCAGCGGGTGGGGACGCGTCCCATGAAAAAAAAAAACAAATTTCCACAGAAAATAAAATTAAACCACTGCTATTTCAGAGGTTCGGAGGCTCGGATAAAGAAGAGACTGAAGAGACTCTCACGTGTCTCCAGGCAAAAAAACAAACAAACAGGGTAGGGTACCTCACATTAATGTTCAAAAACCTCAGAAAGTGAAAATTTCATGCCATGGGACCTTTAAGCTGTACATGCACCACAGTTTGAGAAGCCCCGCCTGCCTTGCACTTGACTAACCCAGAGTGCTCCAGTGCTGTCAGATACAGAGCAAACTGTTTAACACTACAACCAATTAGGTCCACAATCACACAACCCTCTTGTTTATTAATACGCCCCATTTTCCCATGAAAGGGTGGCAAAAATGACTAATTAATATAACGATTTATGAACCCCTCTCATTGCGTCTAATGAGATTTATGCAAATTCAGCTGCTTTCAATATGAGTTATAATTTGGTTGAAGACGGTGCAAATTAAGCATTTTACCTCATAGTCATCAATAATATCCTGACTCCTTTTCCGCACTTTGCAGCACTCTTGAGTAAGATACTGTATTTCCTCTCTGTGTTTGGAGATAGATGCTTGATTGCTCTTAACATGGACAAAAGTAGTCAACTGAAATACTCAGTGCGGCACCTAGAGCTAGGTAACAATGCAATGCAATACAAATTATATGACATGTATTAACTGCAGAGTTATTGTTTCACAATATGGCATTAATCTTGTCTATCTTTGTCTGGTTTTATGGTTAAAAATATACACTGAAATATTATACATCCTTACTGCGAACAAGCTCAGCCCTCCACAGATCTGACCAGTAACTTGACCTGGTGGTGTCACTTGTTTGTCTCTATTGAGATTCCATCCAAAGCAATAATATCTCCATGGAGACAAACAGTTGGCTCTGAACCTGAAAAGTTACTACTTTATTGTTATAGATAATTTGTATAAATAATTTTGCTGACATAAAGAAATAAAAGGCCCAGTTATATTTATAGATCTAATATGCTAGAATTCCATTAGATTTCCTTTAAAAATGACATTTCTACTAAATATTTTGGATCCTATAGAGCATTTAATAATTTGCATACTGTGAAACATATTGACAGTTTTAAAAAATACCTGACTGGAGTGATTCTGTTATTAAAAAAGCACAAACTGGTCAGATTCAGTAGTGCTCAGTAACATTCACAGCATGTTTGGGACCTGAGGGGAATAAAGCAGGATCCTTCTGAAGCTTATCTGTGACACAGTGGCACCGAGCCCTTTCTCTGACAAATGATGCTATTTAGCAGCAAGTGATGCCAGTCCTACTGTTATGAATGATACCGCGCACATTAGCAGCCCCTCCCGCCCCCTCCAGGAGAGCGATGGGCTGCAGCCACCATCTCTCTCATTCACCTTTCTATCTGTGCGCTCGGCTCCTCTCAAACTCCACTTCAGACAGAGACACAAACTCTGGGTTACTACGCTGTTCTCCCAGGCTAATGCTAAAGAAGTGAAGCGTTCACTCAGTAAATGAGACATGGCTGAATCAGAATACATTTAGAACAAATTTAAAACCGCTTCATTACGATAAGTACTTTCTGAAAGTTTGTGTAAGAGTTTTATGCAAAGACAAAGCACCTTTGGTTTATTGTGGCAGAACTATAGAAGCATGACCTTAAAACACTGCATCTATAAGGGCTGGGCGATATCTTAAAAGGTGCTATAACTTTTCTGGTGGAAGATCCATCACCCACTTGTCTCCATGAGGTGTTTTTTTTTTTTTGTATGCAATGTTCCAAGCAGATGACACCACCACAGTTCAGATCTCTGAAGAGGCAACTACACTCACAGTAAGAATGCATAATTTTCAAGGAATTTCAATGAATGGAATTGGCATTGGCAGGAAAGCTGCAACATATATGCACATCAACATGTGGCAGACCCATCAAAAATGTTACAGTGTCCCCTTAAATCCACTGAAAAATTCAAACTTTACTAAAGTGACAGTGGCTCATTGGTTAGTGGCAGTCGTCCTCCAACCCAAAGGTCAGAAGACTGATTCCTGCTCGGACCAAATTCTGCCACTGTAGGCCTATCATGATAACACATTAAGCACGATTTTTTGCTACATAGAAATACCACAATAAATGATAATATTAAAACTTTATGCCACTGACAACCAAAACATATTACTCCAGCTTTCATATATTCAACAATAAGTTGAATATTCAATGATAAGTGACCTTGCATCCCTAGTATAAAGTGGTGCGTGACAGGTTGGAAGGGCCGATGGCGCAGACTGGTAGCCATCAGTAGAGTAAATGATAATGCACTGTAACGTGCTTTGGGTGTCTTGACAAGCACTATATAAATCCATTGCATTATTATTATTACATGAATTGTTTTAAAATCAAATCCATGAAAATTGTGTTATCTGTGATATAGCCCACCCCTAGCCTTGACAGTGAGCAGAGGAGTACAGCTGCTAACCTAGCGGAGCACAGTTTAATTCTGCTCCATGTTTTAGGACAGTCAGGGGGGCACTTGATGCTAAATCAGGGTCTGGAGGATATCAATCTGCTGTGGATCGATACGAGTGCTCCATGTTGGACTGTCCCTGCCCGTGGCCCAAAGGCTTAAGAAAGAGCAGGCCAGCCAAAGCCCTGTTTATTATGAGTGTGACATCTCTGCACCCCTCGTTCATCTGGGCCCTGATTCAGTGGGACAGCCCCTGTCAGGACTTCAATTTCAGGTGTGTTGTGAAATATGTCCAGACATTTTATGGTCCGCAGAAACTTAATGGGTATATGGGCTGTTCAGGATGCTTTCTACCAAAGCACTGGCAAACTCAACAAAAAGATGAAAGCACAATCTAGATATACAGAGAATATGATGGGCTGCACGACTTTTTTCTGCCAAGTACTTTGAATCCAATTCTATTTGCAATGTGTTTAAAAAGTAGATTTTGTTCACATTGCACACAATATCAGGAAAATTAACACAGAGAAGACTGAACTTATAAACAATTCAAGAATCCCATACATTTCAGTTTGTAGAGGTCTAAACTATAACAATACTTGCTGTTTTTGCTTTAATATTGTGCCACTCTAATTGCGATTTCAATTAATTTGCGATATATTAATTCATTCATTTTCTTCCGCTTTTCCATTTTCTGGGTCACGGGGGCAGCTGTCCAAGCAGTGTTCTGCTGTCCAGAACACAATGCACCAGCCCCCATGAATCCTCCCGCAGGTGGTGGGTCCACAGGAGGACAGCTCATGTCACAACGGGCCTTGATGTATCTTCTGCCATGGGGGCTACCAGTATCTGCAGACACTGGGGGCAAGGTGGGGTTAAGTGTCTTGCCCAAGGACACAATGGCAGCGCTCATCTGTGGGAGCTGGGATCACATGCGGTCAACCCATCAACCCCTGGATCACTAGACAAGTGCTCTACCAACTGAGCTACTGCCGCCTTGCCTGGAAGAATCCATGACTCATCGCTGTACCAGCGAGTGAGTCTGGTAACGCTTGGTCCACAGAATGCGCTGCTGTTGCGCGTAGACAGACAGCTAAGTGAACCAATCAGAGATTGCGCCATCTTGATTCAAAACTGAGGCGGAACTTCCGCTGCCTAAGAGTGACTTTGCGGGCAAAGGCGGGTGCACTGACGTCACCATCTTTGAACGAATCAGAATCGCGGAGTCCGTTTGTAACCGGAGGAGCGAAGGTGGATGGAGGGTGTCCAAATGGTATCGCGCTGTATAGGAAATACAGAGAGATATCATTTGGCTGGCCAGGTAAACTGCCGCCCCTCATTTGCGATATAATAATAATAATAACACACACACAGAGAGAGAGAGAGATAAGATAAGATAAGATAAGAGAGAGAGAGAGAGAGAGAGAGAGAGAGCTGAAGGCTGATATATTGTGCAACCTTATGTGAAAATGAATTTTTTTAGCCTAATTTTACATTTGGTGTTTTGTGGATAGTAAGATGTCTATGATGGCAACATTTTAGCATAAATGCAGGAAAACAAGAGTATTTACCTTTATAAATGTCACCCGTTGTTTGCACTGCGTGTGAATATTAATACGTTTGTTCTACGTTTAAAATTCAGAAATACTACCTCTTGTGTGCGAGGCATTTGATAGACTGCAGCGGTGCTCAGAAGAAAACAATAGGGCTTTGTTGTATAGATAACAAATGTCTGGTTTTCCTAGTTCTTATAAATAGTTGATGAGAGCTGAGGCCACAGGGTGAAGTCATGAAGAGGCTGATGAGTCAGAGCCATGCCACTCATGTTTCTGATGTGTCCAAACACAGGATCCACTACATCACTGTCGCTCAAACTTCAACTGTGTCCAGGCAAACGCCGCACTCAGCTCCCACCACCAGCACAATCAGCACTATGCAGGCTTACACTTAGACATCTACAGACAAACCCTAGTCACTGTAAAGTACAGAATATACATTTATACATCTACAAACAAACTCCAGTCACTGTAAAGTACATTCATAGACCTAAAGACAAGCCCTAGTGACAGTAAAGTACAGAATATACATGTATGCATCTACAGACAAGACCTAGTCACTATTAAGTATAGAATATACCTTTTACAGACAAGTTCTTGTTACTGTAAAGTAATTAGTGCAGAACATACATGTATGCATCTACAAACAAACCCTAGTCAAATTAAAGTACAGAGCATACATTTATGGACCTAAAGACAAGACCCAGTGACAGTAAAGTACAGAATATACATACACCCACATATAAGCCCTAGTCACTGTGAAGTACAGAATATACATTATACATCTACAGACAGGCCTGGGACACTATAATGTACAGATTATACATTTATACACCTACAGACAAACCATAGTCACTGTAAAGTACAGAACATACATTTATACACCCACAGATGTGCCATCAAATGTGCCACACAAATTACTGTTGACAATCTTAATCACTTAGAAAAATGTAATCAATTAATCACAACTGAAGAACAACTAAATTTGGGATTTTAGTCATTGAATAATCATTTTATGAATTACACACAGACCTGAAAACACGCCTTTGGTGAGAGAAGATTTTATGCAGACAAAGACGGAGTAATGACCCCCAAATCACGATGAAATGAGTGAATGCATAAAATGAGGAGAGTGTTAGGCAAAATTTAGTTTTTGGATCTTTCTACCATGTTAGAATGATCCCTCATCAAAAACATGCCTGAAGAGGTTGTATATGTCACTCATTCATGTTTGAGTAATCATTTCATGTCTCCCGCATTATTCAAACAGTCCTTATGGTTAACAGTACAATCCTGTCCAAAGCTCAGCTCAACCTATGCAAGAGCAGGATACAAACCAATACACTACAGCTTCACACATCTGATGCAGTAGTTTCATTAGTTAGTTCCAGCTCTACACTAGATCAAGATAAACACACTCCTAACCACTACAGCAATCTGCCGTGCCGTGAAAAAGTATTTGCCCCCTTCCTGATTTCTGTGTTTTTTGCATATTTATCACTCAAAACATTGTCAGATCATCAAACCAATTTTAATATCACACAGAAACAACCCAAGGAAAGACAAAATTCAGTTTTTGAATGATGATTCCATTTATTAGTGCACAAAAAAAATCTAAACCTATCTGGCCCTATGTGAAAAAGTAATTGCCCCCTTAATCTAATAGCCAGTTGAGCCTCCTTTGACAGCAATAACTGTAACCAAACGTTTGCGATAATTGGTGATGAGTCTTTCACACCGCTGGGGAGGGATTTTGGCCCACTCTTCTATGCAGAATTGTTTCAATTCTGCCATATTGGAGGGTTTTCTTGTATGAACTGCCCGTTTAAGGTCACACCACAGCATCTCAATCGGATTTAAATCCGGACTTTGACTTGGCCACTCCAAAACCTTAATTTTGTTTTCTTTGAGCCATTCAGAGGTGGACTTGCTGGTGTGTTTTGGATCATTGTCCTGTTGCATGATCCAAGAGCGCTTGAGTTTGAGGGCACGAACTGATGGCCGGACATTCTCCTTCAGGATCTTCTGGTAAACAGCAGAATTCATTTTTCCGTCAATCACAGCAAGTTGTCCTGGTCCTGAGGCAGCAAAGCAGGCCCAGACCATCACACTGCCACCACCATGCTTTACTGTGGGCACCATGTTCTTTTTATCAAATGCTGTGCCATTTTTACGCCAGATGAAACGGGCTGCAGACCTTCCAAAAAGTTCAATTTTAGACTCATCGGTCCACAAAATGTTTCTCCAAAAGTCTTGAGGGTCATCAAGGTGCTTTTTGGCAAAGGTGAGACGAGCCTTTGTGTTCTTTTGTGAAAGCAGTGGTTTTCTCCTGGGAACTCTTCCATGGATGCCATTTTTGGCCAGTGTTTTTCTAATGGTGGAGTCATGAACACTGACCTTAACTGAGGCCAACGAGGCCTGTAGTTCTTTCGATGTGCGTCTAGGTTCTTTTGTGACTTCCTGAATGAGCCGTCGTCGCACTCTTGGAGTAATCTTAGTTGGTCGACCACTCCTGGGAAGGGTTGCAACTGTTCCCAGTTTCCTCCATTTTTGAATAATGGCTCTGACAGTGGTTCGCTGGAGCCCCAGAGCTTTGGGAATGGCTTTGTAACCTTTTCCTGAATTATAGACTTCTATCACTTTTTTTCTCATTTGTTCTTGAATTTCTTTGGATCGTGGCATGATGTGTTTGTTCTTGAGATGTTGTAGCCAACTTCACTTTGTTTGACAGGAACTATTTAAGTGATTTCTTGATTCAACACAGGTGGTGACAATCAGGTGTGGGTGTGGCATGTAGAACTGAACTAAGTTTTCTCAAAACTGTGGTTAGTCACAGTTAGTTTGTGATTTAACAAGGGGGGCAATTACTTTTTCACATAGGGCCAGATAGGTTTAGATTTTTTTTGTGCACTAATAAATGGAATCATCATTCAAAAACTGAATTTTGTCTTTCCTTGGGTTGTTTCTGTGTGATATTAAAATTGGTTTGATGATCTGACAATGTTTTGAGTTAAGATAAATAAAAATAAGTGTGCAACAGTAGTAATTCTAGTGCAACAGGAGTAAACAACAGTACTAAAAATTATATCTTTTCTCAGTCATATATTACAATCATATTATCTTTTCTCAGAAATACTATTTCTTGCCTCCTATTCATTCAGAACAATCAAAAAATATCTGTATTAAAAACAAATAATGAGCCAGTTAATTGCTAATTCTTTCAAGCTTCTACAGAAATTAGCTAAGACCTGAAAGGACACTGCCAATGTGTAAGCACTGTGTAAGTATTGAGAAACAGGGCATAAGGCCAAAACACTTAATTCAACTCAAATGGACAATTACGACAGAGGAGCCCAATATGTGCTCATGACAGTAACAGTAAAAATGACACATTTAAGAGCACCATGGACATGACAGTGAATAAGCAGCTGAATGTATGGCCTGAAAAGCACTACAAAACTAGTTTTTTTAAAGCCAAGTTCGCAATCTCAATATGATCTCGATATTTGTAGCTTTCTACTGTCCTTACAGGCAATTACCCTAAATACATTTATGTAGCCTGAACTCTTACTGTTTCAAAAAAGGTAATACACTCACAAACCTCGATTGCCAGTGCCTAAACCTGCATATAGAGGACACATACAAGTTTTTCTCATTCTCAGTATAAGGACAGACCATGCCTCATGTGAAAGCTCAGAACCTGGTTAGATAATAGTCTTGAAAACCAAATTATAACATAAACAGGTTGGAAATCATGTCTAATAGTTTTGTAATTAAATATAAATCCACCTGCTGTTTACACAATAGAGACGAGTTGACCGCATGTGATCCCAGCAGATGAGCGCTGCCGTTGTGTCCTTGGGCAAGACACTTAACCCCACCTCGCCCCCAATGTCTGCAGACACTGGTAGCCCCAATTGCAGAAGATACATCAAGGCTGTTGTGACGTGAGCCGTCCTCCTGTGGACCCACCACCTGCGGGAGGATTCATGGGGGCTGGTGCATTGTGTTCTGGGCAGCAGATCTGCTTGGACTGCTGCCCCCACGACCCAGAAAAATGGAAAAGCAGAAGAAGATGAATGAATGAATGAAGGTGAACTGTCATATATTTGAGATCACTATTTTATTTTACATAGTCGTATTGTCAGTTAAATAATTACATTTCCAATACATTTAAATTTTGACCCATCAAGTTAAGCAAAATTAAAACAAAAAACATATACCAAGTCTAAAGAGGGATAAAGGAAATTGTGAAAAAAAATCTGCCATTTTGCATCTACTTTCAAAAATGTCTTTCATTTCTTTTCATATGGAGAGCTTGCTATTGTATTTTTTAATGTATGTAATTATTCATTATTTGCAATATCAATATGTTTAAATGGTCAATGGTCACATTTTTATATAGCACTTTTCCACCTTCAAGGCACTCAAAGCGTTTTACAACAAGGAACCACTCACCCATTCACACACCAGTGTACGCAGGGGGCGAGGTAGGTGTCTTGCCCAAGGACACAACAACAGCATTCATCTGTGGGAGCTGGAATGACACCAGTCACCCAGTGGATTCGATTCGAACCAACAACCTTCAGATCAATGACAAACACTCTACCAATTGAGCTACTGCCGTCTGATATATTTAAGATCTATTGTTCAGCCTAACTCTCGCTCTCTAAAAGTATGCATATATTTGTTGCCAACAGGCAATAAATCATAGTTTAGAGAGGAAAAAACAAACATTCACATTTCATCTTTTGATTTTTTTTTTAATCATGTATTATATATATATTTTTTTGTAAACCACTTTACCCCTTTCTGCATAAAAAACAAGCCACAGCAGTATGCTATGTGGTTGACATGTGAATTATATAATGTGAACAAAACAAAACAAAACAGGAAAATATGAATAGGTACTAAATAAAGGCCAATGCACACATTTAAAACAATTTGTGTGTGTATGTGTGTATATATTAGGGCTGTCAGTTTAACGTGTTAATTAGATTAATTAATTACACTGCTAATTAATGCGTTATAAAAATTAACGCAATTAATTATGAGCGGCAATTCAATGCACGAGCATTTTAAATTTGTCGTGCGGGGCTTTTGAAAGGCAAGTTTATTTATAAAAATGTAACTGTGTGAAGACGCGCACAGCTGTTTCCGTTTCTGTTGCGCTCCGCGCCGAACCCTTTTCATTATCAACTAATTCCCATAACCTCTCCAGGGTGTTCTGCCGCGACTAAGGGTGCACATTGAGAAGCACCAATTTTGCCCATCCGAATCACGCTAAACCTGATCATTACGCACCCCCGCGGTGCCGCCTCCTCCCATTGTGCGATGGCCCGGACACATCCGCGCTGGTAGTTTAAATTCTTCAGTTTCGCGGATTCCAGGGGTCATGTGAGCCATGAGTAATTTACACGGGCAATTATTTGTATTCTCTGTATATTTGAAGCTTTGTATATTATTTATTGACATTGCATGAAAGCTACTGTATGTGCTCACCTTTTGGCACCAGAAATATTCGCCATTTAATAGTGGAATGGCGTATATAAGCTTTTGAATGAATGTTATGTAATGTGGGAGGGGGAATGAGGGTATATAGGTGCTCTCAGCAGACTTGTCTTGGTTACAGTGGAGGTAACGTGCACGGGGAGAAAGAGCGAGCCAAAGACTGAAAGACTTAAAGGGGAAGTCTGCAGTCTTTTCTCTGTACCACTATAAATCACACTTTGACACCTTTTTTGCACTATGGGAGAGCAATAAACCACCTAAAAAAATTATTTTCAAAAATGTGATTAATTAGATTAATTAATTACAAATCCTGTACTTAATTAGATTAATTTTTTAAATCGCCTGACAGCACTTATATATATATGTATGTATAGAGAGAGAGAGAGAGAGAGAGAGAGAGAGTATAGACATATATAGAAAGTTAGAAATAAACGATTCAACTAACTATTAATAAAGAAATACTATTATATTATTGATATAACTAGCATTTATGATAATCTACATACATGTAGCGTACAGTAGGAATATTACTAAGCATACATATTGCTAATGTTTCTATTTTTATTCTAGTTATGATTTGTCAGTTGCTCATCCTATTATTAGTTTTAAAATAACTATATTTGGGAGACTGACACGATTTAGTTTTGACATAATTGGTGATGACTGCCAAAGTGTTGTGTGTGATTAGTATTTCCATATTTCCATATAATAATATTTAGAATTTAGGGAGAAAGTTACCCTGTAGTAGAGGTGCGTGATTTATCGATTAAATCGATTAATTCGAATTTACAGTTCAGGACGATGTGTTTTTATGAAAATCTATTTTTAAATTATTTTTTAAATGCAAGTGTGGGAGGGAGAGCCGGAGCTTGTACCAAAGAAAGGTGTCGCTACATCTGTTATATGGAACTGGTTCGGTTTTCTTGCGTCGGACTTAGAACAAACGAGTGCTCGCTGTAAAGTCTGTTCAAAAGCTGTTGCACGCAGTGGAGTGGAAGAAGTGCAGGTCCCCACAGCGCGAGCACATATCGTAAAAGACATGAGCCGTTTCCCAATTCCCAGAGTGCACGGTTCGGAGCGTGGTTTTAAGGGGACTCAGACTGCAGTCAAGACTGGACATACTTGCTGAGTGCAGTCTGCGGACCGCATGGCTGTCTGCGAAATGCTATAGGTCTCGCAACTACGGGAAGCAGCCGCCGACTCTATTTTCTCCCGTAGAAGAAGTAGCGCGCGGTGCATGCTGGGATATATGAGTGCGCGAAGTGTGCATTTTCGCACACTTGGTCCACACCCAGACTTCCATGGAAACGACTGCGGTCTTCAGACAGCGTGTTGACTGTGCATGGGACAAAAACGAAATGGAACAGCAGTTGCGCTGAATGTGACGCACATCCCCTTCATACCACGCTCCGAACTGTGCACTCTCTAAATTGAGAAAAGGCTATGGTGCCCATATATACTGTGGAAAAGCCCGGATGCATTAACATGGTGAAAGTTTGGACCCAAAGTATGTGCTACCAAGCCGCAAATATTTTTCTTTAGTTGCCACAACTGTATACAGACTGCACAATGCTATAGATAAGGGTCTTCAAGTGATATATTTTTTAAAACAATAACAGCTTAAAGAAAAAGTAACATTTTTTTTTACAATCTGAGCCTTCTTTCGGCAATAAAACAAGTAGTTTTACTCACCCATAGCAGTTTTGGTGTCAATTGGAGTGGTATCACAGAAGTTATGTTGGAGCCGTTCTGTTCTACTAATGATCCCGTATCCGTTAACATGGTGCTCGTATAATATGCTCGGGGCATTACTTTGCGCTCTCCAAATAACACAAACTTTAGCACTTTTCAAATCACAGAAGATCGCTGTGTCAGGGTAGACTTTTAGTGGATTCCAAAACGGCCTGAAACCCGATATCCAGCTATAGTTTCATTTGATGACGTCATCAGAGAGGACAGTGCGCATGCGTGAACTCAGCTGTTTTGTAAACACCGCTAGTCCGAAAGAAGCTAACACCGCTCTGAACTTTACTTTTCTGTTGCGATATCGGGTTTCAGGCCGTTTTGGAATCTACTAAAAGTCTACCCTGACACAGCGATCTTCTGTGATTTGAAAAGTGCTAAAGTTTGTGTTATTTGGACACCGCAAATCAGTGCCCCGAGCACTCACGCTAACGGATACGGGATCATTAGTAGAACAGAACGGCTCCAACATAACTTCTGCGATACCACTCCAATTGACACCAAACTGCTATGGGTGAGTAAAACTACTTGTTTTATTGCCGAAAGAAGGCTCAGATTGTAAAGAAACGTTACTTTTCCTTTAATTGATGCAAGGTGTAATGCATTTGTTTTATAAAAGAATGTTGCATTATTTTGAGCCATTTGTCTGTCATCTGTTTTTTTTTTTTTTTAATAGGGCAGAGAAAAAAAATCTGATTTTTTTTTTTTTTTTTTTTATTGGAGATTTTATTTTTAGGCCATATCGCCCAGCTCTACCCTGTAGGTATACTGTATTGTCCTACTAGCAATAAGGAGGAAAAGTGTCCCTTCAATCGGTCTATGCTTCACTGTTATAGAGAATAAATTGATAGTTTGCAGTTATATCATTCTGGGGTGTTTACCTCTATCTCTAATAGTGGAATGTTTAGAAGTTAAAATTCATACAAAACTGAAAATAAATAAATAAATGAAAAGAAACACAAAATGGATTTAACACATTTTTTGGAGCCAGTGATCAATATGAGCATTCATGGTCCATGATCCTTGATTTTCAACAAAAATGTACAGTAACTGAAAATTGACTAACGCTTGTTGGCTTGGGACTGTAACTTTAGGTGTAAGAGACTTGTTCAAGAGTGTAAAATAGCTCACCTGCTGTAGTTCCCGCAGTTCTTTATGTTCAGACTGTGTTAAAATAAAGTGCAGATTAAAATCTTATAAAGCCTCAGACAGAGCAGAGCATTTTTTTTGTGTTAAAATTAATCAAATAACTCTATAGGTTTATGGACCACCATTGAAGGCAATTTCTCGAATGTATTTTCTGCATTATCACCTGCGGTCAGAAACAGTGTAAGTCTTAAAAAACTGTAGATTAAAATGCATAAGGACCTAGCCATATATAGTATTTGCCTGTGCTGAAATAGCTGTGTGATGCATTCATATTAAGAGATATAGTACCTTCTGGGAATGCAGGTAAATGTAAAAACAAAGTGTGCCAATCTGACAGGAATGACAACTGTGACAGAGCCTGCATTTCCATACAAACAGGAGGACATGTTCGGGGGGCATGTTTAATAGACATAAAAAGATGCATATAGAGAGATTATTTTCTGTATAGGATGAGAGACACAGTAAAGATTATTCCTCAGGGTGAGCAATTAGACTTCACCCAATAAAAAGATATGGGACCAAACAAAACAGTTCAATTATATTTTTAAGCCTTTATTCCAGAAATAAATAAAATACTTCATAATGCAGCAGTATAGATCACACACTCTCTTGTATTATAAAGCACACGGAAGCTTTATTCTATCATGGTAAATTTGATTAGGATCATGTTGTTACTTCACTGAGCACTAAGACAAATATATTCATTAAAGCTGGGATGCCTGATTTTCAAAGTCTGAAGAATTAAGTATGTATTTAAATCCAACTCATCCCTTGCTCTCACAAACCTCTTGGCACATCACTAATATTCACATGGAAATAATATTTGGCCACTAGAACAGTTTTTCAAGCAGAAATGTTTTCTAATTAGATGAGGACAAGGTCTCCCCATCTGATTCACAAAGTTCTGTTTTTACAATATACTTTCTATGAGGAAAAAGCAACACATTTTGCTCATTTATGAGAAAAAAAGTTGAGTATTTCAGCTTTAAAAACACTGCACTGCTCTGGTGGAGGGTCCGCTACCTGCTTGTCTCCATAGAGATGTTATTGCTTTGGGTATGTTCCATGGTATGACATTAAACAGATCCATCTAGCATTTATTAATTTTGGGTGTTTCTATTGCTCAAAAATACAATAAATCCTGTGAATAGGGGTGACTCTCCACAGATCTGAATTGTAATGTAGCATAGTGCTGTAACCTGCTTGCACCCAAAAATTCATTGTTATCGGATTTGCCATTTCCATTTCATAGTCTTCGAAACAACATGGGGGTCGAAAACAAAAACCTCAACAGCTGTGGTGACCCTCGGACGTCCAGAACGTGTGCGGTCAAGAGTCGAACCCGTTTGTAGGTATCGTCTCTGTAAGGCTGAAATTGTTGCTCTGGTACACCCAAACCTTCGCCCAACAACACTAACCCGTTCCCCAACCTACAGCACGCCAATTGCACTTTCGCGCTCAACTTGACTGAGTCTCGGCACGGCTTTACACTCTGAAAATCTAAACTTTTTCAATTTTTATCTGATGTCTGGAGTCGGACAGCACAACGCAATACTGAATAACCACGTGGTGCCAACATTAGAGCGTGCACGTGCAATTACTGCACACCTGATTTCATCGACCAGTCCATGTCACGAGTGTCACTTGTATTGATGGCTGAAGAGACCAATGACGTAGTAATGTCCATGCAACAATTTGAGAAAACATTTGCATCATTCAGAAAAATATGACCATATTAGAAGTTTTTTTTTTTACCATGTACTACTATTGCATGCTATTAGTACTTATTGATTATCTTAGCAAGTCAACGGGATCCTCAGCATTTCATTGCATTGTTGACCTTGTGTTGATCCTATTGTTGATATGACAAATAAACAATTTTGAATCTTCAATCTTGAGTGTATAGTTATTGAATTTTACCCCCGTTGCACTGTTGTTTACTACTGTTATTGCACTAGAATTACTACTGTTGCACATTTATTTTTATTTTATCTTAACTCCTATGCACATTCTACTGCACATGACCAAGTCACTGCTGTATCTTCCATTGCACATTTTTGATGCACACTGCACACTTTGGAAATCTGTATATAGTATAGGTTATTTGTTATTTATTATGTTGCACTGTTTTAAGATTTAAGATTTTAGATCGTAGACTTTAGTTTTAACTTTAGATCTCTGTCTTAGATAGTTTTTTGTTGTGTTTTGTCTTCATATTGTATTTTGTACACTGTCTTTTTGCACTACCTGGCCAGAGAGAAACAAAATTTCGATTCACTGTATGTTGAACACATATGGCAGAATTGACAATAAAGCTGACTTTGAACTTTGAACTTTTTGATAGTTTCTTTGTTACCTAGTATAGATGAAACCTTTCTAAAAAATGCACTAAATTTTCCATGCAGACAAGGTGGTGGTTGACCCTTCACTAGAAATGTTACACAATGCACCTTTAAATAAAATGGCAGATAACATAGCCATATGGTAACCAATACTAATACTAAAACAATATGATAGAATCATTGAGCAGGTATCAAAATGTAAAAAGTTACCTATACCTTTCCTGAATAGCTTTGAATATTCTTGAACTGGACTAGTATGTAAAAAAACAAAACAAAACAAAAAAACACAAGAAACAATTATTTTGTGTTTAATCTGTCACTGTCGGAACTGAGTGTGCAATTCCAGTTTGCTGACAACATTAATGCTATCCCTTCCTGGATCTTTTGGCTTTTTAGCTTGACCAGTTTAATTTGTTTAAAATATGGCTCAAATTATAAGAGTAGCTCATCTGCAAAAGTTGGTATTTGCTGATTACTGGGAGCTAATTCATCACAATAAAAACCTTATACTTTTACAGCACCAGTGAATCCAGACATTTACGGCACAGTATCTCATCTTCCTCTCATTTGCCCTTTTCTCTCGCTCCTCCTGTGTGTATGTGCTGATCATACACTAGAATTAGAGCTGTTTGAGTTTGAGTTTGAGTTGAGTTTGCCACATCAATAACCGTGATAGGGACCAGAGCCCAAGACAAATAGTGCCTGGAGTGAGGCTTTACGTGACTTCTGTGTTTTAGCGGAGAGCAGTGCAGGAGTCCTTGGGAGGAGCTGAATTAATCCTGCAGATTTATGACTAAATCTGTCACGGCTGAGAGAGGAACAGCGTGGACCTCTCTCCGACCGCCCCTCGGAGAAATATACGGACCCCCGGAAAGCCATGAGCGAAAAGTGCAAGCTCCTAAACGGCCCTGATGACGAAGACAAGTATATATCATGGTTGGGTAAGTGAACAGGGTAGCAAAATATTACAAAATTATGATTGCAAAGGGATTATGATGTTCAGTCTACTGTGTTTAGTTGTGCAAGATGTAATGTAGCGTAGTAATAGGCTTTGGTAATAGTGCACTAGTCTTGAGACGATACTAAAATTTCAAACTCCATAGGGAATAAACTCAATACTCAATACAGATTTTTTATACCAATCTTTGTTTTGACAATAGGATGTGATTTTCAGCTATAATAATTTCTTTTATATTACCATGTGGCTTTATATCTGTGTAACAAAAGTTCATAGACTAGTCATGACCCTTTCCTGACTAGTTTATGTGGTCTTACTTCTGAAACAGCTCAATATCATTGTAAAGCTATTCAGGAAAGGTTCATTTCTGCCCTGTGACATTTTTAGTATTGATGCTTGTTCAAATGAGTATCTAGTTTCGATACTAGTTTTAGTATTAATTAGTATCTGATTTTCAATTCTTTTGACAACCCAAAGGTGCACTATGTAGCTTTTCCTTTGGGAGTACACAACCTGCTTGTCTCCATGGAGATGTTATTGCTTTGCCTGGGATGCTTTACAATATGCCATTACATTTGCATGGTAATCAAGCCCTTTCTATTTTCTGTTTGAATACAGGAAGGTAAGGAAGCAGACAAAGCACATCGGACAACTGTTCAATTACTACTCCAGATACACCTTTATAAAGTGTAGTAAAAGCATGTAGTCTTGGTTGGTCAGGCCCGCATTACATGTTTGTATTTGGCATGTTTTCAGTTAGAAGTGTTTGTTTACTGTGAGCCGTCTCACCTCTCTAGAGATATAACCTGCAACTTGGTCTGGTGACATCCCTAAGTAAAAGGCTACTGCAGCCTGAAGTGACTCAATTTTTTTTGCCCCTATGCGACCTGTATCTGATATTTTAATGACAGTCTGAACGACACAGATGCAATATTTTCAAATGCGACCCAGACCACTTGGATATGTGGTCCTAAAATCGATACATATCCAATCTTTTGACATGCGACTTCAGTCTGAACGGCCAGGTCACATTCATCCAACCTACACGTCATCAACAAGTGAGAGGGGTACAAGTAGGCACTCTCAGCACCAACATGTTCCCCACAAAACGCCATGGCAAAAAACTCCTCCCTAAAACAAATAAGTTGTACATGTTTTGGCTCCGGTACGACAGCAACTTTAAAATTTCCAGGTGCTCAATGCTAGTGTCCATGTTTAGTCTACTTCCATAAACACTGAGCATGCTCGCTGGGTGTGACGTCATCGTGTCCTCCAAGGCACATGCGGGACACTTTTGGGGCATTTAAAGTTCACACTTGAGATCACATACAAGTCGCATTTAATTGGAAATGTGAACAACCTCTCAAAAAAAAAACAGATTTCACAAAAAATCTGAATTGAGCTTTAAGCCCTGCAGTGTGCAAGTAGCCAAAGTTTCTTCTGTTCTTCTGCAGTGACAGCTGACAATGGCAACAATGTGTCTTGCTAAAGGACACAACACCATATTGCAGTTGTTCCAAGTTGGGACTGAGCCACTGATCTACGGATTAGGTTGCACTGTGACTGGGTGGTGACTTTTGCATCTTTTTCACAGTGTTTTTCAAGTGATTATTATGTAATTAAACTTAAAATGTAATAAAAGAATAATATTGGCATATAGGATATTTTATTTTCTCATCTATTCTTGAAGCAGAGCAAATAAAGTTAAGTGACCAAAATACATACCAATGATGTGTGATGTTATAGAATAAACAAATCTGTGCTTTGACCTTGTGCCAAAGGGACACGCAAATACGCTTGCTTAGTTTTCAAATGCTAAGAATGAATGCGTCGAAGGGATTAAAGGGAGCTGCAAAATGGTGTGTAGCAGGTAGGTAGTGAAATACAAATATGTAAAACCTACATCTTAAAAGCATAGAAAGGCAATTTACATAAAGCAAGAATACAAAAATAAAGAGCACTTATGCAAATATGAGGAGTTGTCTGCATAAATTACATGTTATAGTTTGAAAACAGTTCCAGGTATGGGTTATTGGCATTCTAATGTCACAAAAATGGACATGATTAAGAGAAAACAAAAGTGCATTATATTACATTATAGCACAACTGCACATGCCTGTATGTCTGACTCAGTCTCAATTAATTACTCACATTTTTAATACTGATTAGCTTTGACGATCATATTCAAAATACTGTAATATTTACTTTAAACCGCTTTAGTTTCATTCATTATGCATTAACTCTACATTCCCGGTAGTGGTAAGCTACTTCTGCAAAGCCAAAGATGTCCACAAGTGTCTTGCCTAAGGACACAACAATTGTACTGAACTTTGGGTTACAGCATTGGGTTACGCCCTAACCACTGAGCCACTTCTTTCTTATTTAAGATTGTGCAATTAAAGATTAAGCCTGTACCATTTGTAATTGTCAATGAAACATGAGGTTGACAAACAGATCTGTCAGTAAAAGCATGTAGTTTGGAACAGACACTGGAAGAAGAAATTATACCAATACCAAAAATCTATACATTATTTGTCATATTACACAGGTACAGTGAAAACAAGGACATTGCAGATGCCAAATGACATTTACATCTAAAAATAAATCTTCTTTCTAGTCTTCTATTATTTCTATACTAACATTTGTTGTAGCACTACAGGTATTCCTCGAGTCCATGGCCTTCTCTCCCAATGACAGCCAGAGTTCGTAGGTCAACTCTGAGTTACCATAGCCTCATTCTTGACTGGAGCACCCGCCATTCCCCAACATCCCTGTCCGCATCCAGCCAGCTGACAGAAACAACATCGCACTTATATTTCAGCCTGCCACACTCTAAATGATGAACATGTAAACGTCGCAGCGGCAGAGAAAGGCCAAAAGGGGGCGACTCTGGCTTCACTGTGGCTCTGGTTGTGTGTGCGGCGCTTCACAATGCAGGTGGCATGTTCCATTACCGAACCATGATTTAGTTGACTCCTAGGTAATAGTCCGCTCCAGTGAGGTCAGCGCAAGGCCAGTCTGAGAGAGAGGAGAGTTGGTTTGGGGAAATGGAGGCAGCAGACTCCGGGGGCAGTTTATGAGGAGGTGATGTGTACAAGAGTGAGCAAAAAACAACACAAAAGAAGTCAAGGAAAGGACTGTATGTCCGGGGAAGTTGATAGACTAGCTAAAATTGTACTGACAGAAATAAATTTATACTAACCAGGGAGGGGAGAAGCCATGGTTCCCGCGAGTTAAAAAAAGACTTGAATTGGGTCCAAGAGAATGAGACAAAATACATTAGAATAAATACACAGTGCAGTTCTGTGTACAAATTTGATAACAAACGTTTGATTCATTTCCATTTTATATTTTTTTACCAATATTGTCCCACTGCTACAATCATTTTAACAATGACTTCTCAAAACCATGTATCTCACCATTACCACCACTTTGCCCCTGTATCAATTTTACAACTTTTTGGCTGAATTCCTGAAATATGTTCTGAATATTGCTGTAGGATCACCCCCTTCACAAAAAACAGCAATGATACAAAATAAAATAATGTCATGTTGTGCTGGCAGCTTGACAGCTATAATTGAACTGCTACACACAAAACTGTAAAAACAGGTGTATAGAAGAATAAAAGATTTTAAAAACTGTTCTGTAAAAATAACATGTTATTTAGATGTTGTATGTCATTTTGGATTAATTGCTAAAATATCGTAAAATATAAGTATTCAATGATAAAAGGAGAAATTCAATTTGTCAATTTGTCCCTGCAGCTAGATATAAACAGGGTCTAACCAGCACTAGAACCAGAGCTGACGAAGCCTCTCGGATTAGCGGCATAAGTATTCACGCATAAGTATTCAATATTGTCAAAATTGCCCTCATCAACCAGGGCACTTTCGGAGTGCTGCCAGTGAAACCTTGTGCTTGTGCTTGACAGCTATAATTTTCTAAGTGCTACCATGGCTACAGATTAGTGCATTTCAAAGATTTTAAATAGTATTGCGTAAAAGTATCATGTTCCATCTAAAATATGTCTGAATGTTTTCATTAGGATTATAAAAAAATATCTAGAGAGGTATTCAATAGTCATTATCGCTAACCCTGACCGATGCACCTTCTTAACATGAAGTAGTCTGTCAGTCTGTCAGCTTATTTCACTGCCACTAACATTACTGCTACAATGACTAAAATGTGCATATTTTAAAGATTTAAAGAGTCTGTACCTGATTTTTTCCATAGTGTGTTTTACCCCATTACAGATATATTGCATAAGCACCTCTTAAGGTACAAATTATGCCGCTAAATCTATAAAGCTATTTATCGTCCGAGAATCAGGAAGTGCACTATGAACATGCTAATTGGACGAGTGGAATCCGAAAGCAAACGGACTGGGATCGTATCGAATTCATGTGCACAGGCTAAGGATCGTATAGGGATTGGTTTCCGGAATCCGATTGGAACCCCTGGCTTAGGCCGATAGTAATCCGCTTGGTGCAGCCTTGTGCACGATGTCGGATCGGATTGTCGTACTACGCATGCGTGGGAATTTTCACCAGGGATTTCACCCGGAAGTGGCAGGAGGCGCCGACGCCGTCATAAGTAGCGATTGTTGCCGGAAAAGTCAGACGAAATCATGGCTGTGAAGTAAGAATGCACAACACGGACACCAATGCTGCTCCGTCAAACTCCTCGAGCGCCATCTTTGTATACCGTCACATAGGTTATGTTTTTATTGAGTAGCCATCACCCGGAAGTAGTTGGATTACAGCGCCACATAGCGTAGCGGAGCTGGCCAGGTCGCTGACCATTATTCGATTACACGACTTTCATGTGCACTCGGATTGGAAGACAGACCACCCGCCGAGTAACGGGATCGGATTTGGAGAAACCCAATCCGATCTTACCATGTGCACGCAGTGTGTCAGCAAAACTTTGCTCTTGCTGTGAAAAACGTTTATAACATAATAACTAGGATGCTCGACATATATGCTTTAGGAAAGTGAGGGATAACTTTGGACTGCTGATTTTTTTATTTTTTTTTTAAGACACAAAATAATCAGGGCCCTTAATTGTTCAAGAGAAACAAGACAGGACAGCTAAACCTAAATATTTGATAATAACCAAGCTGCTGCCAAGTTCTGTCAGCTTTGATAGACCCTCCTCAACAGCAGGATGCCTGGACATTTGTGATCAGCAGAGTCACCTGTCCACTCTGATCAGGCCATACCTCACCTCAGCACGAGGACCAGAGCATGACGGCACGGTAATAAAACAAACCCAGGAACAGTGCACTGCAGTCAGGTAGAAGGACGAGAGTGAGGGCCTCTTGGTGTGAATGTGCTCTGACAGGAATGCCGCATCAGAGCGTGGGATGTGCGTCCACCATTGTCTGTCACTGTCCACAGAGAGGCGCCGCGTCATTGGTTAGTCACAGCTTTGTCTCTGGCTGTTATCGTCACCTCGACATTTGGCGTTTGCCTCATTGTTGAAGAGAGGGTTTATTGAAGAAGTTCTAGCTCAGTACTTTTTCAAATTGTGGTATGTGTACTAGGGCCCGGTAATATAGTGGGGTGGTGCTGGCTGATACAATAATCAATATCGCAAGAAAATAAATATATTGCAACAAAACAAAGTTCTCTTTTTTACTTCTACTGTGTGCACTGTTTTTAGTAAGCAAAATGAAAAAAAAACAAACACTTGGGTTGTTATGGTTTTATCTTTGTAAACATTTTGACTGATGAATAAAGGCATGTCCATTTTTTTGTTTTATTTTAACTGTGCCAAAAAGTATATTAAAATATCACAATAATATTGTTATCGCAATATCAATCAATCAATTAAACAATATTTATAAAGCGCTTTTCATACAAAATTGTAGCACAAAGCGCCTTACACAATACACAACATAGTGATCAAATATCACATTTTTTCCTCATAGTTTAGTTTAGTTTAGTTTAGTTTAATTTAGTTTAGTTTATTTCAGTGGTTTATTTTAACTGGGACCATGTACAAACCCCTGGAGGAGCTGGAGGAAGTGTCCAGGATGAAGGAAATCTGGGAGTCCCTGCCTACACTGTTGCCCCCACAACCCGGCCCCGGATCCCGGATAAGTGGAAGAAAATGGATGGATGGCATATGCAAACACTTAATTTTATAAAAGAAGAGATGATTTACACTGGATTTAGCTAAAACTAGTTTCCATCCCCAGTCCCCCAGTGCAAACCTGTGTACCACTGGTTGCGTGCGAGATCCTCTGCAGTTCTACACTGCCCTAAAGGTTATTCATACGTTTCTTCTCATTTGGCTTAGATCTAATTCAGAAACACAATTTAGCTTGAATCCAGAAATGTTCCATTGTATTCCTATTTTGTATTCAGCTGAAAAATGTTCCCATAGCAGCTTCATTTTTAATGATGTTTTTTTTTGTCTCTTTGGTGTTGTTTGTGTCAACCCAATGTGATTTATTAAGAGTAGTGTGTGTGTGCATGAAACAACAGGACATTCATTGATTAGTGCAAAGTTTAAACAGTTTTGTCAATGGAAACTCTCATAGATAGACGCTGTCATATTAGTAACACTGAAACCTGATAGAAACATCAAAAACCACCAACAATTCACAGGCTCAACTATCTGTAGTGTCTTCATGCAACACTAGACTGGTTCCACTGCTCATGTTCACTCATGTAGTAGAATCTAGAATTAGACTTCATCTGCACTTGAATAGATGGGATGCTACAAATAAACAACCACTGAGCAGGCCTCAATAACAGACTTCAATCATTATATTGGCACTGAACGTGAAACATGGCCTGGATTCTGGATAAGACCTGATCATTTAAAGGTGGACTGCATAACTTTTCCTGTTGGGGATCCGCCACCATGAAGATGCTATTGCATTGCCTTTAATGTTCCACAATATGGTATTAAACTTATGTAAGATCCATTTGTTTTCAATTATGGGTAGAGCGGGATTAAACCAGGACTAGAACATGACCAAATCAAGTCTACATCAGGACTGATCCAGTATCAATTCAAGACACGTGGAACTCAGACCCACAATGTAAGACTGCAGACGGTAGATTATATTATATATACTTAGGTATTTTTGAGTTCTTGTCCCTGTCACTCATAGAAACTCATGTTATCACTGCCCCTTTAAAATTGAGATTCAGTGCTTATACCTGTACTCATCCTGAATCTTTTGGAGATGGCTGCTCTGATCAAGATGTCTGCAGACAGAAGGAGTATAGGTCAATGAAACACTGGTTTAAAAAGTAGTGACCGGAGCTGTATCGCAGAGGTAGACTCTGATAGAGGAGTTTGAACCTCTTCAAGTGGACGTCTGTGTTTATGTCTGTCTCGCTGTATAAAGAGAACAAAAATGTATTTCTTGAATTTTCTGCATTTTCTCCATGACAAGAGTCTGAAAACATTATGGCAATCGATCATAAATGTGCTAAAATATGTCCATTGTTTTGAGTCCTTGCTGCTCATGTTTTATAACTTTTTATGGAAAGTGGAATAAAGTAGTCTGCAATATTATTGTTTTATCATGCATCATCCTGTCCAAAACAAGATCCTAGTTTGTGAATGTTATTCACGGACAATGGCAATAAAATTTCTTCTGATTCTGATTTGTGATATCTTAAGGAATAGTAAACAAAAAATAATCTTGTTTTAAATTTTAAATATTTTTAAAAGCCTAGGGTTTGCAGTGCTGGTAACAAAGAAATGGGTGGCTACTTTAAAGAATTTTAATAGAAAAAGTATATGTAGTTGAGTTATTTATTTTTGTTTTCTTTGCTACATAATTCTATATATCTTGGATCATATATTAGACATCTTCCATAAGGATCTAAAACGTAGAAAATAGTAGACATCAAGAAAAAACTTTTGGATGGGAGTGTATTATACTATTATTATTATTATTATTATTATTATTATTATTATTATTATTATTATTATTATTATTATTATTATTATTATTATTATTATTATTATTATTATTATTATTATTAACAGGCCCAGTCTCAGTTGAGGTTCAAGTACTGAAAATAAGAAATTAATGACAAAAGTGAATAATACTTTATATGTCTACTTATTACACTAAAATCTTGTTTTATTTTTATTTTTTAAATTAGCTTTAATATAGACAATACACTTAATATTCCAGTTTAGCATATCTCCATAACATCATCTCCAGCCTCTAATAGAGCAGTTGTGCCTAAATGTTTTGTCCGACTGCTTACTTTTTGCCCTGTACCACACCACACTTGTTTTATGCTTTATAAATGGCCTCATTAACTGTGGCGCTCGTTAGCTCTGGGTCCTAATTAACCAAAATTAATATAGTTTCCTGACAAAGACAATGGCAGTGGCAAATTGGCAATTGACCTGTTTGGCCAAAGTGGAGAGAGAGGGGCAGAAGGGACATGAGCTAGCTGATATGTTTTGAAGCATCTCTCCAACAAAACCTATAGCTCGTTCACAAGAGATAATCCCAGGACATGTTTTGGCTGCAAATCAATCGGCCAAGACACAAACAACTATTACAGCCATTTTGTGAGGTTCATGAGCGCTTGTAATTACGGGCATCAGCAGAAAAACACTGGCGTCTGACAAATGGCCCACTGCCAAAGAGGTTGTGCGAAGCAATGAGAAAAAGGGAAGATGACAGAAAAGTCCAGCCTTAAAAAAGCGAGGGGGAAAAAACATTGACCTGCTAAATGCCAAACACCTTCTTGTCAGTGAGATAAGAGATTCAATTATGTCAACTGGTTGTTAATATCTTCAAATGTTAAAGTGCCTATGACAGGCTGGGCTATTCATTTTACTACAATGCAGTTAGAATCATTATATTTAAGGTTTTACTTAAAAAAATCAAATTTCTCTGAGTTGGCTACTTTTTTAATTTTATTTTATTTCCTGGTTGGAAATCATGACACCACACTAGGGAGATCCATAACTGTGCCACTAGGGTTGTCAACGAGAAACTAAATAATACGGCACCGTAGCTGAGTGGTTAGCGCTCTTGCTTCACAGCAAGAAGGTTCCGGGTTCAATCCCCGGGTCGCCCAGGCCTTTCTGTGTGTGTTCTGTGTGGAGTTTGCATGCATGGTCTGGGTTTGATCCCTGGGTCGCCCGAGCCTTCCCCGTGTCTGGGTGGGTTTCCTCCGGGCACTCCGGTTTCCCCCACCAAGGAGGTACCTAACCCAAAACATGGTGCATGTTTTGGGTTAGGTACCTCCAGCTTAGGTCCTGACCAAGCCGAAGCAAGAAGATCATGGAGATGGTCCCCGGGCGCCCTAAGGTGTGCTGCCCACTGCTCCTAATATATGTATATATATATATATATATATATATATATATATCTATATAGGATGGGTTAAAATGCAAAGAAGAATTTCTCCAGTGTGAGATCAATAAAGTCACTTCTAATAAACTAGATATTAAATACTAATATAGTTCACAGGACAGAAATGAACTTTCCTGCATTGCTTTAGAATTGTATATATGCCCAGGGACTACTATGGAAGATATAACATCATAATGTAATTAAGAAAGTACTATGATTTAATGAGATTCTATTCATTCTAATCACATTCTATTGTTTAAAAACATATTATTTTATTATTATCATCATGGTATTGGAGTAAGTATGTAGTATTAGAATCTTCAGTATCGAGTTCCTCAGTATTGAAATTGAGTTTTGGTGAACAAATGTTTAGAGAATCAGAAAAAAATGTGTCTGAGTGTAAATTGTGCCTAACCTTTGGACAGAATTCTCGCTAGTATGATCAGTATGTTTTAGAACCCTCTACTTCCTGTAAATATCAACTTTTCTTCACAAATTGCTTCTTGATTTGTGTAAAACGAATAAATAAATAAATAAATAAAGCTGTGGTGGTGGACATTGCAATACCAAGCCATGGTAATATCAGAAAAAAGGAACCTGAGAAACACCAAGGGAAATACCAGGGGGGCTCAAGGAAGAGCTGGAGAAGGCCTGGAAGGTGAAGGCATCGGTGGTGCCCGTGGTGATCGGAGCACTCGGGGCTGTAACCCCAAACTGGAGGAGTGGTTACAGCAGATCCCAATGTCTGTGTACACTGTTGCATGAGTGTGCGTGTGTTCCTTGATGTGCTTTGAGTGCCTTGAATGTAGAAAAGCGCTATAGAAATACGACCGTTTGACCATTTAAAAATTAGAAAATGAGAAAAACCTGTCATACACTACATAACATGTGCACGGATTCAGAGGCAGGATAAATTGTTTACAAAAGCAGACCAGTTACAATCTCCTACAAAAAGTGCACCACACAATTACCCCTTTCCCTCTAAGGCAGTTTGAAGCCAGGTTGCAGCCTAATTTCCAAATAGCGTTTTGCTTTTTGACAGCTAAACTCGACTAAACAGAGGCTAGTGACAGAAACAATTTGCCAAAGTAAAACTGCCTATGTCATCTGGGATATCTACAGTTTTTGTCTTTATTTTATTTTTCACTTATTTGTATCTCCATTTGTATTAGTTGTAGAAAGCTTTGGTGTCTTATAACAATATTTGGCATTCATAAAATTGACTTGTACATTGACTATCAACATTGGGCTCTAAGTATCTGACTGACAAGACTACAACAACTATCTAGGCAGAATAAACACTACAAAAATGTATTTATATAAAGATAAAAGGAGAAGTTCAATTTGTCAACTGGACAAAGTTTGTTTGGTTGAAAACGTTTCGCCACTCATCCGAGAGGCTTCGTCAGCTCTAATTAGAATACTGGTAAGACACTTGCTTATATCTTGCTGTAGGGAGGAGCTACCTAGCTAACTACTTTCCGGAACTATCTCATTGGTTTCCGTCTTTTGTTTCTCTGGCGTCTAGATAATGATCCCTATTCATCCCTACACGACTGTTTTTCCCACCTCTGGCCCTGCCCGGCTAGCCCTATTGTTTCCCTGTTTGCTTGATCTAGGCTTAAGAATGGAATTGTAGATGGGATGCAAATTATGTCTGACTCCACCATTTCTGTTCAGAGAAGGATTCTCTTTTTTGACAAAAATAGCCTCCTTAACTCCCCTCTCAAACCAATTCTTTTCCCTGGCTAAGATCTGAACCTCACTGTCCTCAAATGAATGACCCGTGGCTTCTGGGTGAAGATATACGGCAGATGACGGTCCACTCTGGCACGCCCGTCTGTGTTGGTACATCCTCTTGTGAAGTGGCTGCTTGGTTTCTCCAATATAGCGCTCACTGCAGTCTTCACTACACTGAATGGAGTAGACCACATTGCTTTGTTTGTGGCTCGGTGTTTTGTCCTTTGGGTGGACGAGTTTTTGTCTTAAAGTGTTTGTGGGTTTGAAATAAACTGGGATTTCATATTGTCCAAAAATCCTCTGTAGTTTTTCCGACACGCCGGCCAGGTACGGAATCGCTACCCCTTTCCTCCTGGGTTCGGATTCTCTATTATCTTGTTTCTTGCCCTTGTCTCTCTTGGTTTTGTTAACAGCCCATTTGGGATAGCCACAAACAAAGAGGGCTTCCTGCACATGTTGTTCTTCTTTTTCCTTACCCTCTGTGCTTGTGGGAACCACTTGGGCCCTGTGTTGTAATGTCCGAATAACACCCAGTTTGTGCTGCAGTGGGTGGTGTGAATTAAAAAGCAGGTATTGGTCTGTGTGTGTGGGCTTCCTGAAGACTTCTACTTGGAGTCCCCGGTCTCCTCCTATCGTTACTGCACAATCTAAGAACGCCAATGTGTTATCCTTGGCATCTTCACGAGTGAATTTGATATTAGGATCTACAGAATTGATATGTGCAGTAAAAGGTTCCAAATCTTGAATTTTGATTTTTGTAAAATTATCATCAACATAACGAAACCAGTGTGTGGGCGGAGTGCCTGGATATGAAGCTAAGGCACTCTGTTCAAATTGTTCCATGTATAAATTAGCCATGATAGGGGAGACCGGTGAGCCCATCGCACAGCCATGAATTTGCCTGTAGAAGTTCCCTCTGAACTGGAAATAGGTGGTATTTAGACAAATTTCCAGCAGTTGGCAGATTAGCGGCGAAACGTTTTCAACCAAACAAACTTTGTCCAGTTGACAAATTGAACTTCTCCTTTTATCATGGATTCTACCTGGACGACTGAGGGACTTTTCACGTATTTATATAAAGATATGATTCCAAGATGAATACCAAAAAATACCAAATCTTCAGCTAACTTGCTCACTCATTCCTCACTTCTTTCTGCTGTCGTGCCATATCATAATCTAAATAAAATGATTAGTCAACAAATGGACGACTAAAGCCCTATATGCCCTATACGTATGTTTGTAATAAGCATTTTACACTGATTAATCACTACATTATGACCACAGACAGTAAAGGAAATGAAAGATTATCTAAGGTTATCATTGCAGATGTTAGTGAGTGGCATGAGGCAACAGCATTAGGCCTAAAATGTGATGTTTAAGAAGCACTAACATTAGTCATAATTAAGATGAATTAATGAGTTGTGGCTGGTCAAATTGAGCATTTAAATTGTACGGTGCAACACATCCTTAAAATCATCTAAAGAGAGGAAAAGTTACTGTTGGAAAGTGATCAAGCTACTAGTACATTTTAATGCGTCAGATTTTTTTGCCTTTTTTGCCTGGTAGAAGGATATCTCTCTGTACTTTTTATACTTTTTATACATACACTACTTTGTCCATCTCACCTCAAGTTAGACGCAAACATGGCCATGCAATCAGATTTGTTTATTTGAGTGACACTTTTGAAACAAAGGCTCATTGGTCACGCGTCATTTAGAAATTATTTTGCTCATTGATTATGCAGAAATGCACAATGTTTTTCAGTCCACTGTTTTTTTTTCTTTGCAAGGGGGAATATTTGTATTGATGCGGACAGGCTATGTGTGTTCCTGACTGGCTAATCTACTTGTCAGTCATGCCCATCCAAACTTGGGGAGATTCAACAATGACCAAATTCACATCTTCGTAAAATACTAGAGAAATGTGTATTCAGGGTCTGAGGCAATCACGTTAAATGAAAGCAAAGACATAACTGATAGTGATACAAGATAAACTACAATAAAGCAATTTGAATACAGATTGAGAAAGGCCTTTTTATTTGGTTTGGCAGCCGTTTTCAGAGAGGATACATGTTTCAGACCAGAGCAGCATGACAAAGAGGTAAACAATGGCACATACATTTGCACCAGAGACACCGGCTGTGAGTGGGACTGGAGAGCGAACGCGCCACTTGTCAATTAATCCTATCTGGCACCAGTATGCTGGCCTTTATGAGAACAAATGTCAGCTTTCAAGACAAGGACGAGATAACCTTTCTTCATGAAACTGAGCCGCAGAGACCACGGCTATCGCTGCAGTCGGATAATGTGCAAGGACTCCCTAAAACTGAACCACTGGGTAAACAAAATATTTATCCAGCACAAATCCTTTTGCCAAGTTCAAAACACATCAGCATGCTAATTACCATCACCTCACAAATGCTAAATATCTGTGAAATAATTTAGCTCTGTTTTAGGAGTTTCTGGAGTTGTTCAGTGAAAACTTCACAAAGTAAAACAAAAAGTTACAGATGCACTATGCTTTCCTGGGGGGTCCACGATCTGCTTCTCTCTCTATGGCATTAAACTTGTCTATCTTGCATATATTCAATTATTGTTGAATGTTTTTATGGGATGCATTCTTACTGTTAGTGTGTTTGAATTTCTACAGATCTAACCTATAACTTGTGATATTTCCATGGAGACAAGCAAAAGCTCAGAAGTTCAAAATTCAAAGTCAGCTTTATTGTCAAAAACCATATGTGGAGGTTGCACACACAGGATTTGAAATTGTTGCGCCACCTAGGCCCACAGTGCACATAAAACATCTGATAAACAAGACAATAAGTAAACACCATGACTAAAACATCACATATACCCGTAGCAAAAGTACAATAAACTTGTATATAATACAAATAGGTAAAACACAATGTGTAGCTCAAATGTGAGCTCAAATGGTGTCATTTAAAGGTCCCATGGCATGAAATTTTCACTTTCTGAGGTTTTTGAACGTTAATGTCAGCTCCCCTACCCTGTTTAGGGCCCCCCCCCCCCATGGCTAAAAGTTGCGAAATGTCTAAACTGAGCATTTGCGGTCCTTTTCTGCGTTACACAAAGCCAGTGTTGAAACGGGCGATTTCGGACAAGGCATCTTTTTGACGTCAGATCGGCAAATGCAGCTCCAACCCCTCCCTCTGTCTGTGCTCAGCGTCCCTGTATATCCCGCCCATAGAGTTTGGACTGTGAATGCGCTAGGCAATGCGAAATGCGTTTTTTTATTTGCCTGGAGGCACATCCGAGTGTTTCTAGGCTCGGAAGTCCTTTATCTGAGCCTCTGGACCTTTGAACAGCAGTGGTTTAATTTTATTTTCTGTGGAAATGTGTTTATTTTTCAATGGAACACTCCAACTCTCTCCCCCCGTGCAAAAACAAGGAAATGGATCAGAGAGCGCACAGAGAGACAGCGGAGCGTTTAGCCACGCCCCCACCTTCTACAATTGGCCAGCTTTTTCCTCCTCATTTGCATTCAAGCAACAACGCCCATTATAGAGTGTTCTGAGTGAGGAAAATGACTCTTTCTCAGCTTATCTTTGTTTCTCATGCACTGAGTGTTGATTTTGAAGAAGGATTCATTTACAGTATTAGGGAACCATTAAGGAGCCATATAAAAGCATCAAGAAGTACCATGTCATGGGATCTTTAAGCAGCAGTGTCAGTGTCTTTTAAGTGTCATTTAAGCAGTAGTGTCAGTGTCCTTTAAATGTCTTTTAAGCAGCAGTGTCATTGGGGGAGGGAGGGCAGGGCAGGGAGAGAGTTCAGCATCCTGACAGCTTGGTGGATGAAGCTGTCTTTCAGTCTGCTGGTCTTTGCCCTGAGGCTTCTCACTCTCCTTTCTGACGGCAGCAGACTAAAGAGGCAGTCGGAGGGTGAGTGGGATCACCCGCAATGCAGAGGGCTTTGCGGGTGAGGCGGGTGCGGTAGATAGTGGTAGACCCTTGGCCAGAAAGTTACACAGTGTACCTTTAAAACTACACTTACAATAAAGCCAGAAATGCCAGAAATCAATACTAAAATAATGCACTGAAATGACCAAACTGCCATCAATAACTTCAGGCATGTCTCTCAATATATTCACTCATGGTTTAACACGTGTGACCAATTCATCAGTCACCCTCATCACCCACAGGAGGGTTAACTGACAGCTGATGGACATGTTATCTGAAGACTATACTGCAGGGAGTAAGCATGCTACAAATCAGAATCTAAATAAGAACCAGGCAAGAATTACAACACATAGTCTGCTTAGCATTGTATTTGTCTGTCAAAACGCCTGGTAAAGCATGATGTATATATGGTCTGTAAAATGACATTTCACAATCCGTGCAGCAGTATCACAATCTGAGAAACAACCGTAGATTTGCAGGTAAGTCAACAGTTGTACATGTTCCTCTATTCCATCTGCAGTGCCCAGGACTGACAGACAGGAAAAGACACTTCCAGACACAGACCCTAAGCCTGAGAGCGAGAGAGGGAGGAGAGAGAAAGGTGGGGGGTAGAGGAGAGATGAGAGAAGAGAGGGGTGTGGGAAAGCAAAAGAAGGGGTAGAGGAAAGAGAAGAGAGAGGGGAAAGATGTGAGTGGGAGAGACATAATTAAAGGACATAATTAAAGGTAGAGATAGGAGACAGGGAAGAGAGAGAGGAAACAAGGCACGGAAAAAGACTAGAAAGTGAGAGAGGAGAAAGAGAATGAACAAATAGAGAAAGGGGATAGATAGATAGAGAGAGAGAGAGAAATAAAGAGAGAGGAGAGAGAAAGATGGGGCTGGGGAGAGAGAAAGACGGGGGTAGAGGAGAGAGAGGGGGAAAGGGGGGAATTAAAAGGGAGAAATAGAAGACAGGGAAGAGAGAGAAAGAGGTAGAGGGAGTGAGAGAGAATGAAAAGTGACATAGGAGAGGAAGAGAGAGAGGGGAAAGGAGGCAAGAAAAAAGACCAGGGAGAATGAGAGGAGAAACAAGCTGGAGTAAAGAGAGAAAGAAGCAAAAGAAGAGAGAGAAAGAGGGAAAAAGAGAGAGAAAGGGGGGAGAGGGGCTGCACTGGGGTGAAACATCAATTTCCAGGTTAGCTGCTCTGCATGGCTCAGGCAGGTATCAGGCGTGACCCACCTGGGAGCGATAAGCAGGTGCTAAGGCTGATCTCCACAGCTCTGCTCCTGGTACAGAGGTACAGAAAGAGGGCGCAAAACACAACAGCTCATACAAACAGGTCATAGACGACTAATGCAACTGGACAGAGGAGCTAAGGGCTAGGCTAGTGACCAATGCACAGCAATTGACCTAATGGGAATTGTAAAGAGGTGAGTGGGCTAGAATAATTTCATTTTGAATCATATTATTATTGCTACCATATAAGATAAGATAAGATAATCCTTTATTTGTCCCACAATGGGGGGAATTGCAGCGTCACAAGGCAAGTTTCAGAAACAGTAGGAAAATATGAGCAAGCATCAAAATTAAGATAAATAATAATAATAAGTATGTACAATCAACTAAAAAACACAACACTGTAAGGTTAAAAGGCACAGGAACGTTGCACAATAAATGTCTTTGATTCTGAGCAGTGAACAAACAGCAGTTAAAGTGATTCCAGTATAGTAATATATAAAATCACTACAATAAAGTGACTCAGATGATTGTGTACAATGCAGTGATGGACAGTGATGATTAAATAAATAAGTAGCAGGTAAATATTATATTCATGGTTGTCAATAAAATATTCCAAGATGCAATTTTTAACTTAAATTAAACTAGCATAAAAAAATAAACACTCATTTCAGCAAGTACTGATAGTGAAAAAAAAAAGATTACACAGGACAAATATAGGTCATATCAGGACTATACAGCTCTGGAAAAAAATAAGAGACCACTGCATTTTTTTGTGAAATCAGCATCTCTACATGTATTACAGCAATTCCCTTCCAGCCTCTGTTGAATTCCAACACAAACACAAAGCTGAGCTACTTCAGTTCTTGCACCAGGAGTGGAATAAAGTCACCCAAGAACAATGTGAAAGACTTGTGGAGAACATGCCAAGACGCATGAAAGCTGTGATTAAAAATAAGGGTTATTGGACCAAATATTGATTTCTCAACTCTTCTTAAGTGTAAACATTAGTATTATGTTGTTTTAAAATGAAATGTTGCCAGTAGTTTATAGACTCAAACAAAAATGTTCCTTTTGTCCAAACACATACCTATAAGTAGTAAAATCATAAAAACTGATAATTTTGCAGTGGTCTCTTATTTTTTTCCAGAGCTGTATATGAAACAAAAGCTTGAAAAAAAAAGTCATTAAAAAAAGTGAAATGAAACTTGAAAACTGTGTAGTTTTGTCCTTGTATATTTTATACTGTTTTGTGTAAGAAGATCAGCTCAGTTCAAAAAGTTACTCATTTACTTCAATTCAAATACCTCTTTGTGAATCCTATTTTGAAGAGAGAATAGAGAAGAGATAATAGATGACAAAAACTTTCTTACTTTTTGCATTTTTGGCTCCTACCCATGCTTGTTTGCAATCAGACCTTCACACAGACTGATGAAGACTAAACACATGTGTCAGTGTAGCAGCCCATTGTGTGGAATAGCTCCTTTGAGGGTTCATTGTAAGTTTGAGGGAGGAGTGCGCGCTGTGCTACATTTGGTCAGGTAATCTTCCTTGTGTCTGCATCCTCTGTCAGCCTTCCGCTCTGAACAGCACATCCACGTTCACTCAGAGAATTTCAATTAACTTTTACAACCTGCAAAAATATCACCACTGCCATCCAGCGCACTTCTGTCTGTGTCATGTCTCTATTCGAGTCTGGTCATTACAATGGTTGAGAATCACAGGCACAAAAAGGTAAATACAAAGTAATCCTGGATGCATAATGTAGCCATGTTTACAGGGAAAAAGAGATTAGTAAATGTATTGGTATTGTCAAGACTCAGCATTTTGTTAACATGAAGCTCATTTAATACACAATGACGCTTAACCTACAGTTGGGATTGTGATGGAAATTTAAAACTATAATTCACCAAATAACGCAATGGCGCCTGATTTTCTCAGCAATCTCCCATCCAAGTACTAACCAGTCATGGCCTTGCTTAGCTTCTGAGATCTGACAGGATCGTGCTTTGACAAGCTGCTATGACCACAAAATCAAATTAACTTACAAATGTTCGCTTTAAAGAAGGCATATTGTGCTTTTTCCTGTGTATTTAGTATTAAAGTATAAATTAAAAAGTATACTACATAGATCATAATTTAATTTTTTTGTTAATCGTAAACTGTAATATTGGTATGAAAAAAATCTTAGTAACAGAAATGGATCTATTGACTTCCTGTTCAAAACTGCAAAACTGAGAGCCACCTGTCTAACCATACAGACATAATGCTTTTCCTTGAAAAATTAATTAGTTACCCTGATTAAAAGAAATCTTATACAAAACACTGAACAATATTTTTACTAAATAATTCATTTGAATTTAAATAAAAGTTATCAAAATCTAAATCTGACACTTGCTTACATGCAGTGGCCCATAATAAGACTACATACACAATAGTATGGTTAGTACACAGAATATAGTGCAGAATACGCCATGATGGATGGGGTGTTTGCAGACAGCGCTGAACCATGGACCCCATTATTTCCTGGGGGAGAGAAAGGGGAGAGAGAAGAGCTAGAGAGGGTGGAGAGGTAGCAGAGAGGGTGAAGAGAAGAAGGAGAGAAGGGAGAGAGAGGGAAGAGAGAGGAGAGGGGAGGAGAGAGGGGGGAAGGGGGAGAGGGCACCACAGAGGAGAGATAAGAGATGATTGACTCAACCCAAACAGAAGTCCCACACGCCGCCAGTCAGCTCCGGTTATACAGAATCCACTCAGGACTCCACGGGGCAGGCCTGAAAGTACGGGTCTGCCAAAAGGAGATCAAAAACCTATCCACAATGACGGAGGTGACGCCATCTCTAGACAGGGGGAAAACATCCACCCATTAATATATGGACTCAAAATCTGATACCAACAGGGCTATCCCTATTCTGATTGGATACACAAACAAACCCCACACACTACTGCTGTATCTTAAATGGGATCACACTTGACTCAAGTACAGATTTTCAATGTGTGTTGGATGTGGGGGTGGTGATACAAAGTGGAGTATTTTGCATTCTAAGTGAAAAGGTTGTGGGTTCAAATCCTCAGACCAACTAGGATGTGTCTTCCCTGCAATACTAAGGCTAAAAAAAAAAAGTGTGGTCAAATGAAGAAGTTGCTAGTGCTTCAGACCACGTTAGACTACAAAGCGAAGGCGCAACAAGGTGTGGACTGGGAGTCCTGTCAAACAAAGTACACTGATATATGGACTGATGTGACGTAAACACGTACGCGATGTCAGCAGATTTGACCAGAATTTTGCATCCTGGGCAGTGTAGGCGAAAACGCTATGGCGGAGCGTATTCAAGTTTTCCACTTTGGAGGGCGGTTTCAGTTTTTTGCGTTTTAAGCCCCCAAAACGCTGTCACCGTCTAAATGAAAGGCACTTCCAATAAAATTTGTTTTACCCATAAGTGTTCTTGTGTAAACAGGCTGTAAGTTCTTGTCCTATTATCAGTGTATATTTGTGTCCATACTGCTATAGCTGGATGAATTAGATGTATAAAATGTATAGTGCATTTCTTTTTAAATTGCCTAGATAAATTACTGATGATAATTATAAGCCACTGCCTTTTATTTTGCTTTATAGCAGCCAATAAAGATCAAATAACTAGAATAATCAGAGGTGGTGTTTACATGCACAAAGAAATTTGATCATCAAAACCTCTTGTAACATGTGTCAGTAATGGATTATGGATGGTTAGAGTCATTTTTGCCTCATTTTCTTGCACAGGTGTGAACAAAACCAAACAAATCTGGTAACTCATATGTGATGTAATTGTTTTCCTGACATTCCAATAAACTGATAACTGCAGAAAACAGATGATGACCAGGTTTTTGGGTGTGCCTGTACACAATGAGTGCGGGATCTTGCATATGAGGACACCCCATAAAGACCACACAGCCTGATCTCAAATTCTACATTATTATTGAAAACACGTGTCTTAATGCACACTGACTTTTACATTTGGTGTGATGTATATCCTATTAGAGACTCTACCCCTTTGTCCTATATGGTTTTAAATAATGAACAGTGAGATGTTTATGCTCTGCTGCCCGTTACTTGCATCTATAATATCTAATTACACCAGGCTTAAGCTCACTCGATAGGTCTCTGATACATGAGATCAGAGCCACAACTAACAATTACTTTGCTAATCAATGAATTTACTCTTTATTCTTTTTTTTTCTTCTATTTTTGACCTGCTTGAGGACCTCTAACCTCTTCTTTCGGCGTATATTGTGGAGTAGTGTATAGTCCAGATAATGATTATTTGATTTCCATAGTGAGTTTACCTCAATATTCATTGGGTGCAATTCACCTATTAACTTTCTATTGATTTGTATTACGCCAGATCTTACTATTTGGTGTCGTATTTGAAGGATGTTTTTAGACTTGGCAATTATGCTTGTCAATTGCATATCCCTGTTGATGTCTAATGGCTGTATTTTGCATTCCTGGCAACCACAGCAAACACATTCCATACTGATCAACATGACAACAGGAAAACTGGATTATAATGCAGCCCAAGTCCCACCTGCTTATTTTTAAAACACTCACAAATGCTGTAGTGATAAGTTATGTGCATACAGACTTAGCAATTAGTAAACATCACCTGGCAGTGCTTCAGACTTTTTTTTAAATATATATTTTAATATTTTTATTGTAGCTGTGTAGTTAAAGGTGCACTATGTAGCTTTTCCGATGGAAGGAGAAGGGTTCTGCCAACTGCTTGTCACCATGGAGATGTTATAGCTTAGCCTGGACTGTTCTGAAGTATGGCATTAAATGTATGTTGCATTTATTCAATTGTGTGTGTTCAAAATGCCTTAAAAACATGCATTCTTATTATGAGCAATCTTGACCCTCCACACATCTTGGTCTGCTGGCATCACCTGCTCGTCTCCATGGTGATAGGCACGTTTAATGCCATACTGTGGAACAATCCAGGCAAAGCATTAACATTTCCATGGAGACAAGCAGGTAGCAAGCTCACTAAAAAAAAGTTACATACTGCACATTTAATAGAGACCGAAAGAAATTAAACAATCTTTTATCCAGGATCCATAATTCATCCAATACAATTAGGAAACGGGGACACCATCAACACATTTGGGCAGGCGCCTTCCTTGGGGCTACTTCCTGCTTGAATTCTTATTGAATTAGAAATGCAGCGGAGCTAATTAAAAGTGCGGGGGTATTTATTGTGGCACTAGAACAATGCAGGGACCAGGAGAGTTTAGAAAAGGTAGGAGCAAATAAACTAGGGTTTGTGGAGGCTCTCTCTAAGGACTTCATACTAAGAAATGAAAATATTGGCTTCAACCTTTATTTTTTAGATGTTCCACTTATAATTTAGGAGTTCTTCAGTGAGTCCTGAGTTACTTTACATACTGTAAATGTCACATTACAATGCATTACTAAGAGCAGAGTTCAAGCTTAATACTTACATTTGTTTAAAATATTCATTTATACATTGTATGCAAGGTAAGAACGTGTGATTCATGTTATGTCACCGTTTCCTAGACCAGGGGTGTTCATTGAGGGCTGCTGCATACAGAAATATAATAATGGAGGACCTCAGACTTGTGTTCAATACAGTGAGTTTTCAGTTTTCATTTATAGACATATGTTTGAGTCAGAACAAACCATTAAAATATCTTGGAACACAAATTTTAGGTCAGTATCACAAGGCAATGCAACAATATTGAGGTTACAGTGATAGAGATACTTGAATTTGAAGTAAAAAATACTGTTGATGATCACCGAATTTTGCTCCCTGCCCTAAATGGTGGATTTTATGCCAGTTTTTGTTTCGTGTAGATAGGTCAAGTATTTATAGAGATTTTGATCATAAACCAGGTTAAAAGACAACAAATTCTAATACTTATTTCTACTTGTCATCCAGCTCAATTTGAAACTATAGGTAACTCAGAGAGTTGCAATGTCAAACTCACTCTATACATTATTACTATTATTGTATGTTTTGATTTATAATCATTTATAATTTGATTGGTGGTGCCGACACTCCATACTCTCTTGTTACACCAACTAATCACCTAACTACCCCATACAGTTCTCACTGGTCTTCCTCTCTTAAAGGTCCCATGGCATGAAATTTTCACTTTCTGAGGTTTTTGAACGTTAATGTGAGCTCCCCTACCCTGTTTAGCCCCCCCCCATGGCTAAAAGTTGCAAAATGTCTAAACTGAGCATTTGCGGTCCTTTTCTGCATTACACAAAACCAGTGTTCAAACGGGCGAGTTCGGACAAGGCACCTTATTGACGTCAGATCGGCAAATGCAGCTCCAGCCCCTCCCTCTGTCTCCGCTCAGCGTCCCTGTATATCCCGCCCATAGAGTTTGGACTGTGAATGCACTACAATGCGAAATGCGTTTTTTTATTTGCCTGGAGGCACGTCCGAGTGTTTCTAGGCTCGCAAGTCCCTTACCCGACCCTCTGGACCTCTGAAATACCAGTGGTTTAATTTTATTTTCTGTGTAAATATGCTTTTTTTTCATTGCAAAGTCTCCCATCTGTCTTCCTGTGTTAAACACGGAAGAGAGGAGACGAGCTGCGCCGAGCTGCGCCGAGCTGCGCTTCGAGCGGGGGAAACCCGCCCCCCCGCTCCTTAGCCAATCTCTCCCACAATAAAGCATTTTAGACACATATCTAGCCTCATGAAGACTGTCAGAGTCATATCTCATGCAGTGAGTGTTGATTTTGAAGAAGGATTCATTTACAGTATTAGGGAACCATTAAGGAGCCATATAAAAGCATCAAGAAGTACCATGTCATGGGACCTTTAACAGCTCAAACCTTAGCATACAGTATACTCACAATCCATCTTCTGTACTTGCTAAAACCATCCAAATTTAAACTCAATGTAGGCACTTAATTTCCAAGAATTTCTCATCCTCAAATTCTTCATCATATCCACCAGATACTGAAAATCCACCTGAAAATGAGAGTAAATGCTGGCTAAAGTGCTTCAAACCACTTCTGTTCATTGTTTTTCATTTGTATATTTGATTCTACTTAGAAAGTATTTATCAAAACACTTTATCCACCTGAAAATAATAGTAAATGCTGGCTAATGTGCTTCAAACCACTGCTGGTAATTCTTTTAATTTGTGTATTTGATTCTACTCAAAATTTATTTATCAAAGCACTTGCCTCTGGATCTCTGGAAGTGGATAAGATTTTGTGTGTTTGAGTTCTCCCAAGGCAAAATGTACAGTAAACACACTAATGTACATAATGACATTTGAGACATCCCTATGAGTTCAATAATTAGCACATCTCCAACATGGGACTCTGGATATCCCAAAAGAGAAGTGGAAGTTTCCCATCTTGAACAAATGTGTCTCTGCCTCCTCCACAAGTTAACTGCTCATCTGAGGGCTTAATCTGCCGAAACAGGGCAAAGTGGATTAGGAGATGAGAGTGTTTTAATCAAAGTATTCTTCACATCTAATTACACATCCCATTTACAAACACTGTGCTCTTATACTGTTATCTGCAATAGAGTTTAAGCATCAGTTTCACTGAAGCAGCTCAGAGTGAATGGGCCCACTGCCGTATGTGGATCCACTAAAGGCAATAACAAGAAACAACAATTAGAATAAACAATGTGATATGTATTAAGAAGAGGCAATGAGAGGAGACGCAAACTACAGCATACAGGGATCTACATTACATCTAGATACTCAACAGCCATACTGACACAAATATGCATTTTTATTTTGAAAATTTTGTGGGATTGTCCCGATGCGAATAATGAGATGAAAGGCAATTTTGCAAAATTGTCCCTTAAAGGGATATGCCACCCCCAGGTCAAATTTGGGCACCTCCCCACAGTCCAGAGACTAAAGTAAGTGGTGGAAAGCGTTTTCCTGCTCACCCAGCCATTGTCCGAGTCTGTCGCCACTGACCGCCGCGGTATCTGCAGCTCCTCCGCCTTAGACTGGAGTCTAACGTCGCCAGAGAAAGATTTCGGCCAAAAGGAATTAATTTGCTCGATGCGTTTCCCAATTACTTTGTGTGTAGTGCGCATTCATATCGAGTGCAAATAAATGTGCAAATCAACACGGAGAGCTTGCCTTGGTCATTTTGGGTGGGAACTATTTTCCAGTGCGGAAGAATACAGCCGAATCACGCACCACGTTGTGCAACAGGGGAACTCCCTTCCCGGTGCGTAACTGGGATTCCCCTGGCAGCGTGCTGCGTGATTCGGCTGTATTCTTCCGCACTGGAAAATAGTTCCCACCCAAAATGACCAAGGCAAGCTCTCCGTGTTGATTTGCACATTTATTTGCAGTCGATATGAATGCGCACTACACATAAAGTAATTGGGAAAAGCATCGAGCAAATTAATTACTTTTGGCCGAAATCTTTCTCTGGCGACGTTAGACTCCAGTCTAAGGCGGAGGAGCTGCAGATACCGCGGCGGTCAGTGGCGACAGACTCGGACAATGGCTGGGTGAGCAGGAAAACGCTTTCCACCACTTATTTTAGTCTCTGGACTGTGGGGAGATGCCCAAATTTGACCTGGGGGTGGCATATCCCTTTAAAGATCCCATGACATGGTACTTCTTGATGCTTTTATGGTTCCCTAATACTCTAAATGAATCCTTCTCCAAAATCAAGCCTCAGTGCATGAGATATAACTCTGACTGTCTTCATGAGGCTAAATATGTCTCTAAAACACTTTATTCTGGGCGTTGTTGCTTGAATGCAAATGAGGAGGAAAGAGACAGGCCAGTGCAGCGGGTGGGGGTGTGGCCAAATGCTCTGCTGGTTCCTCGTTTAGCGGTGCACTGTGCGCTGTCACCCACTTCCGTGTTGTAAGCGTGGAGGAAGATATGAGATGAGTTGCATTAAAAAAAACACACTTCCACAGAAAATAAAATTAAACCACTGCTGTTTCAGAGGTTCGGAGGCTCGGATAAAGGATATCCGAGCCTGGAAACACTGTCACGTGTCTTAAGGCAAGTAAAAAAACGCATCTCGCATTGCGTAGCTCGTTTGCGGTCCAAGTTCTCTGGGCGTGATTTCCAGAGACGGTGGATAGACATCCAGATGGGGGGTGGAAACCTTTCCACGAATGTGACGTTAGAAAATTCCCTTGTTCAGAATCGCCCGTTTGGGCTGTCTTTTTTTCAAACGCAGAAAAGGATCGCAAATGCTCAGTTTACACATTTTGCAACTTTTAACCATGGTAGGGGAGCTCACATTAACGTTCAAAAACCTCAGAAAGTGAAAATTTCATGCCATTGGACCTTTAAGGTTGTGGTTGAGGCTCAAGTAAAAAGTGAATGCACTTTAAAGGAGAATTATTATGCTAAAACAAACTTTTAATCATGTTATGATTGTTTTCCTTTCCAAGTTACCCTCTCAAAGTTGTATTTGGAGTGATTTGTGCAAGTTTGAGCCATGCTTAATCACTTATTTTCAAGACGCCATATTGCAGCCCTCGTTTTCACTGCCACCGGCATATGCCCACTGCAGCTCTCGATAGGAGGGGCCAACAACTCCATTGCTCTTTGTTGTGAAGATGTTTACAGCAACAGCTCCCATTGGGCACCACAGTTTTCTAACACAGAAGTCAGCAGACTTGTTTCTTTTATTAAGTCTGTAGATGAATATTGTAATTTAAAATGTGCAAATTACAGCATAATGATGCACAGGTGCTCTAGATTATAACTATATAGCAGGCTCGAGCACTATATGTCTTCTTTAAAATTAACAAGTACTTTATGCATTAATCAGCCCTTTTTAATACTCTTGAAAGATACGATATTCTTATTTTACATATCCCCAAAACAACAATTGCTATATTATAATTTTTTTCTCCTATTTCTTACTCAGTATAAACTTTTTTCATATAAACTTTTGGTATAGAGTATGGGGACATCATGATTCTTTGGTGGTTCTTAGGGGGACTGCAGTTCAAGGCCTGCTTTGCATACATTTAGCATAGATATGTACATTATTCATTTAAGTTGAATTTTATTCCGAGCTTAGCCCTGGTTATTTGCTGGCTTTGAAGTCCTGGCCAAGTCCCTGTGTATCTCATATTTGTAATGTTCTTTGTAATTCATAAAATAGTGACATTAGAGATGAATATTTACTGAATTCTGCTTTGGACAATAGCAAACAACAACAAAGCATCGGGAAGGGCATCTGGCATAAAAATATCTTATCAAATCATCTGTCTGATTCTGTAAACTAAAACATGTGGCAATAATAGCAAGCCTGATCGTCAATGCAGCATCACAGCAAACAAAAGCTGCATTATCATAAATTTTAAAAGAATAACTCAAAACAGTGGTGACTATGGTGTTACTGTGGACTTCATTTGAAATGCTAAAACACAAGGAAACATCTACACACATTTTTATGCATTTTAATGTACAAACAAACCAGTCTGTGCTTAAGTTAAAAACAAATGAAGCTTCAGATTCTCTATCCAACTACAGGCTGTTATAGAAGATCTAATCTAATAAGGTTAAAGTTTCCTTTTTATTTTCAGTAACAGTAATTTAAAGTCACTTCTAGACAGTGCTATATTCCCTATAGGATTTTGAGTGGATTTCTTTACAACCAGTGCATAAATAGTACATTAATATAGCATGACGTAGATTTGATTTGAAGGATATGGTTTATAAAAAGCTTTCACTGATCACTAAAACTAAAAAAGGGTGCTTTTATATTCCTTTTAGAAAAGCAAATAAACCTTCAGACTCAGACACTGCAGATTTTATTTTGAGATCTTGGATTTGCCCGAGGAAAACAAACAAACAAAAAAATAATTATTTTCAGAAATAGTGTGGATATATTTTAGGACACTTCTGTTTGCTTGCATTAACTGTACATTGGATTTATTCAAGTGAGTAGAACAAATGTACTCTTTGCCAACATAGCTCACACTACAGTTTTCAGTCAAGAGCAGAGGAATCATTTTTCTCCCCTGCATCAATCTACACAAAATATCACAGATCTTACTGTTAAATACTGTTAACATACTACAATGTCGATCTCAGTCTCAATACTAAGGAACAGACTATGCTCAATACTGAATTCAAAACCACAATGATGATCAAATATACTTTAAAGGTCCCATGGCATGAAATTTTCACTTTCTGAGGATTTTGAACGTTAATGTGAGCTCCCCTACCCTGTTTAGGCCCCCCCCCATGGCTCAAAGTTGCGAAATGTCTAAACTGAGCATTTGCGGTCCTTTTCTGCGTTACACAAAACCAGTGTTCAAACAGGCAAGTTCGGACAAGGCACCTTTTTGACGTCAGATCAGCAAATGCAGCTCCAGCCCCTCCCTCTGTCTCCGCTCAGCGTCCCTGTATATCCCGCCCATAGAGTTTGGACTGTGAATGCGCTACGCAATGCGAAATGCGTTTTTTTATTTGCCTGGAGGCACGTCCGAGTGTTTCTAGGCTCGGAAGTCCTTTATCTGAGCCTCTGGACCTTTGAACAGCAGTGGTTTAATTTTATTTTATGTGGAAATGTGTTTATTTTTCAATGGAACTCTTCAACTCTCTCCCCCCGTGCAAAAACAAGGAAATGGATCAGAGAGCGCTCAGAGCAGACAGCGGAGCGTTTAGCCACGCCCCCACCTTCTACTATTGGCCAGCCTTTTTCTCCTCATTTGCATTCAAGCAACAACGCCCATAATAGAGTGTTCTGAGTGAGAAAAATTACTCTTTCTCAGCTTATCTCTGTTTCTCATGCACTGAGTGTTGATTTTGAAGAAGGATTCATTTACAGTATTAGGGAACCATTAAGGAGCCATATAAAAGCATCAAGAAGTACCATGTCATGGGATCTTTAACTTTATTTAGACAACATCGTGTCATTCTCAACCTTAAATTGTTGTACTTTCTTTTTCTGTCATCTAGGTCTGTTCCATAGTGGTCCATGGGCATATACTGTGCTAGATTGTGGTCTTATACTTGTTCTTTTACAGCTCAAGATCATTCTAAAGCTATTCAGAAAAGGTCATCATTTCATTTTTAGAATCCATAACTGCTCCGATGAGTTTCAACTAGGGATGTCAACAATTAATCGATTAACGGTTAATTGTCGATTAAGACGTTGGTCGATCAAAATGCATTAATTGTAATTAACCGCTAACCGCGGACACGCGGACATGCGCACCCGCGTGGTCATGAAACAAGGCAACCGCGCTGCGCCAAGCTCGACTCACAGCCGACCGCAAGCGCCAACGGCACTGCTCAGCAGCCCCGGGTGTACCGCGAGGCGAGATCTAACCCGGAATGCCGGTTTCGCCGCAGCCCGCGCCCCGAGCCCTGAGCCCCGCGCGGCTGGCCTGCGGCTCGGAGCGCGGCGAAACCAGCACGCGCCCCAGTGGTTTAATCCTGGTCTAGTCCAGGTCTAGACCCGGTCGAGTCCCGGTCCAGTCCAGGTCCAGTCCTGGTTCAGACCTGGTTCAGACCTGGTCCAGTCCACGTTCAGTCCTGGTCTAGTCTCTTAGCCAATCAGGACAGAACACAATGTTACTGTATAAAAAAAATTTTACACTATAAAAAAAAGATTGGATAGAGCGAGGGATTACTGTATTTTGTTATTCAGCATCAATACATTTGTCTGCTTTTTACTAAGGAATAATTAATTGAGGAATATACAATATAATAATACTATGATATATTTTTGACTCAGTGTTATGTTACTATAGCTTATATTCTTAAAGACCCTATTGAAACACTCAAATTCAGGTGAAAAACGCCGCTTATCAGTTAATCGTTAATCGACCGATAAGGTCAATCAACTATCAGTTAATGAATTAACCGATAATTTGCATCCCTAGTTTCAACACTAGTTTTAGTATTGATTAGTATCTTATTTTCGATACTTTTGAGAGCCTAATATGTTTAAATGTATTGACTGTAAGTCTATATGCTTACAGTCACAGACTTACTGATCTAAACCAAACATACAGAATTTACACTGCATTTTTTGCAGGTGACAGCCCACACTTGAAGTCACAAAGCTGTTATTTACAGCTTTGTGCCAAGAATAACATTTTCTCAGTTTTATTTATTTATTTTTTATTTCAGCTCTTGTTCCTTTAGAGTTGATTTTCAAGCAATGTTGGGCCTTAGGCATATCACACTACATATCAAACCTGGACAATGCAAAGTTTGGCACTAGGCAGACACGTAATCATAGATTTCACTGTTACATATATTTACAAGTCCCTAAATCACATAACACTCACATTTATGATAAGGAAATGTATGTTTTGTGGGGTAAAGTGCTGTGCAATTGTTGAACCTTAACTGCAAAATGTACAGGTGCATTTGAGTTCATTTAGGATGGATTGCTAAACTATGTCTGATAACTGTAGGATTCTACCCCCAAAATTTCATTTTTGTCTCTTAATACAGTGACTGACAATTAATATTTACTGAAACAGAGACAACAAAATATAATGAACTCTTGTTTATAAAATAACGTCAAAGTCCTTTATCTGCACAAATGCTATCCTGGCGCAGCCTCTGTCTATCACATCCATTTGAAGAGAAACACCTAGCTTCAGACGGCTCCTCAGGTAGACTCCATGTGAAAGTGTAACTCTGATCAAAAATCCATGCTCTGTTCAAACGTTTTCCCTCGTGTCTGATAAATAACTGTATGCTCCGTCTGCACCACCCTCTGCTCCACAGCCAGGCCGCCCAGCTCTACTGTACCTTTTGGACCAGGCTTGTTTAAGTCCAGTTTAAATCCACTTTTAGTCCAGTTCAATTCCTGTTCTAGTCCAATTTTAGTCAAGTTCAAGTCCAGTTCAAGTACAGTTCATGTCCAGTTTTAGTCCTGTTTGAGTCCAGGTTTAGCTCCGGCTTTGTGGTGGTTTATTCCAGGTCCAGAATCAGTCTTTGCATTCACTCCAAGTGTAGAGTTTTGTGTGCCCAGAAATAAAAGCAGAAGTAAAAGCTACAATAACTTTTTTGCCAGCTTCCCAAACATATACAATATTCTAATGTCTGCAGTGAGCGTTCAAATGCATTTAAAAAGTTTAATAAGGCATCTAATTATGTTAGTTCAAGGTTTTTTCACACTTGTATTAAAAAGCCAAATATCATAGTGAAAATGATATGGTGTGCATACAGAGAGAGAAAAGTGACTGGTTTAAGCCTCCATTATTATGTCAGAGGAGCTATTATAAATGTTTCAAAGTCATTGTGTAAAGCTCAAACCTATGAGGTTACATCAGTCAAAGGCCAAACATCTCCATGGAGACCAATTCACTTTAAGGAAACCTGATCAATGTGCTGTCTCACTGTGCCTGGAGAGACAGGTGCTCATTAACACTCATCAAGTGAAGACAAATGAACCGACCAGTGCAGAGAACAAAGAAAATGTTAAAGTAATTACGGCATATATTTTAAATTTCAGATTTTCCATTGTTCTTAAGTCACACTTAAATGAAAGAATCAAAACTTGATTAGTCAGCTAATAAGTGTGTTGTATACCTTTCCTTTCACATCTCCTTTTGTTATCTAAGGCTAATAGATAAAGAATACTGGCTCAATATTGAAGAATTTAACCACAACCACAAGTGGAGGAAATATTCCAATAAGAGGCAGGGGTAAGAAGGCCAGTTAGTCAAATTTATTCAAATCATCCATCCATCCATCCATTTTCTTCCGCTTATCCGGGGCCGGGTCGCGAGGGCAACAGTCTAAGCAAGGACTCAGACTGTTGTCCCTGCCTTCGACTGCTGCCCAAATCTCCCTGTAACGGCCCCCGATGGATCCTCCTGTGGCTGGTGGGTCCACGGGAGGACAGCCCAACGTCGCACCTTCGGGCTGTGCCCGGCGAGGCTCTGTGGGGGAAGGCCCGGCAACCAGGCGCTCGCTGTCAAGCACCCACCTCAGGTCTGGCTCTAGGGTGGGGTCCTGGTAACGCTAATCCGGGCAATGTAACTGGCCTTGCTGTATTTCTCGTCATGGGGGCTTCTGAAACGCTCTTAGTCTGACCCGTCCCCCAGGACCTGTTTGCTTTGGGTGCCCCTACCAGCACGAATCCCCCGACAACATAGCTCCCGGGATCATTCGGGCACTCAAACCCCTCCACCACGTTAAGGTGGCGGTTCAAGGAGCGGAGAGGCCTCCCGCCTGGCACACTCCAACAAGCACTCCACCATCACCTCCAGGGAAATCCAGACCGCCATGCGCCTCCTTCTGTCCAGAGAGCTGGCCAAGCACGCAGTGTCCGAGGCCACCAAGGCCGTCACCAAGTACACCAGATCAGCATCTATTAGTTTCATATTCAATTACCTCGGGGCCTTGTAATGCAGAGGTCTACAACCAATCCTCTGTGAGTAAAAACTGTCAGTAATAACTAGGGCTGGGAATATTAACGCGTTAATCGCGATTAGATTAATGTAAGTTATGATCGCGAACAATTTTTTTAATCGTGATCAGAGTTTGCCAGCATTTTCCGCAATTCTACCATCCATAGTACTTCCGGCGCCGGCGCGAGCTGGCTGCCCGTCACAACGCTCCTGCACTTTCCTAACTTTTTGCCTTAAACTGCCCCACTTTTGTAAATATTTTTTATCAAAACTGTACGTAAGCTTGGGCCGCACACGACGCTGCACTTTTTCTGCACTTTTGGTGGATTATTTACCTGTCTAGGCTTAAGATGTGTAAGGGACCCCGTCCCCCGCTCGTCTACACAAAGGATCAGCTGATGGCGCTGCGCAGCGCAGTTGTGTTCCCCCGAGACAGGCATGTTATCCCTGACGAGATCCTGCGGACGACACGCCGTGGATGCCGCGCGGGACGTAAACTCCGGGAAAAGAAGAAACGCTACAGACCCGTTCTTCCCTCTGTCATCACGGGGAATGTGCGCTCCCTCGCCAACAAGACGGACGAGCTTGCGGCGCTCGTTAGATTTCAGCGAGAGTACAGGGACGCTAGCGTCATTGTTTTTACGGAGACATGGCTAACACCGCAAATCCCGGACTCTACCGTCACTGTGGACAACTTTCATCTGCTGCGCGCAGACAGGACGGAGGAGAGCGGGAAGAAGGGAGGAGGACTAGTGCTGTTTCTGAACGAGAAATGGTGTAAACCTGGACACTGTACAGTGAAGGAGCAGATGTGTAACAAAGACATTGAACTGTTCGCTGTTGGCATGAGGCCCGGTTACCTGCCCCGTGAGTTCTCTTATATGCAGCTCATTTGGTTGTATTAATTAAACTCATTGTCGGTTAAACGCGCTATTTTGAGTTTGCTAGTATTTTGTTCCTTCTACGCATCCATAGGCAGCTCGAGCGGGCTTCAATCATTTATTTACAATTTCTCAAAGTAAGCACTATTACTGGTTCATTGTTACTTTTTCCTTTCTCTGCACTTTTTTTAAATTAAAAAAATGGTGAGAAATACTTTGCATTGTGAGTTTAACTTTAGATTCGAATGATCTTACTGCAAGATATCAATTTTAAACATGCAAAATAAATCACGATTAATCGCGATTAACTATGAAATTTCTGAGATTAGTTGCGATCAAGAAAATTAATCGTTTGACAGCCCTAGTAATAACATATGGTTTGCAGGAATAAATGTAACTGTTGTTTTGTATTAAATGGGACTGATGAAATCTGTCTTGTTTATATTTGTGTAAAGAACAAAATGCAAGGCAGATATATCATTTTTCATTTATATAATTTTTAATATTAACAAAACATATTTAATAAAACATTGTCAATCAATACAAGAATTTTTTAGGCTATATCACATATTCTGTGCTAGCATTAAATTACATCTATACCTCCCAGACATGAGGAGGGAGTTACTGGGATAAAATACTTGTCCTGCACCCGTTAAACTGCTGTTCATATTTTGGCCAGAGTGGAAAGCAGTTTTACTGTGACACATGGCACACACTAACATGTGTTTATGCAGAGGAAGGCCTCCTGGATGAGGACATCTGCTGGACTAATAAACAATAATCCAGACAAATGATTATAGTGTGACCACAGCCCAACGCCGTAATGACCAGGCCAGGGACATGAGTGACAGAGGAGCAGAGCGGAGCCAACACGCCTGGCCCCCGTCCCAGCAATGAGAGGACACGCTGGTCCATGGGGCAGGGAAATGAGCAGACCTCCTTTATTCCCCTCTAACCTATTGCCCCTTTAACCCCCTTCCCCATATCACCCATATATCCATATATTTCAGAATGATGAGAAATTATCATTATTGCCATATGCAATTTAAAAATAAATATTATATTTTTTTAATGGGGAAAAAGTCAATTTTTGCCTCCAACCATCACCAGCACGCACCAGTTTCATACTAGGCAATGGGAGTGAAGTGTCTTTGCCCAAGGACACAGCAACAATTTTGCCACTGCTGCCCCTATAAAAACATAAATAGCAACAACAGAGTGGTTGGCTGCTTTTGTGGTTACCTGGCTCACACACTCAGCAGTTTTTAAAACTTTTTGTTTTTTTGAGCTTTAAAAAAAAACAAAACAAAACATTATATCATGGAATTTTAACCAACTAAGAAGCTAACTAAGGAGTGAGCTGAGAAGCTAGCTGTGGACATTTGAGATGCTACTTTGAGGGAATGGACCATTTTGTAATCAACCAAAATATCAGAGCAGAGTAAGAAAGAGGCCTTTTGTGTTGTGTTCACCTGATTCCCTCCTGGACACTGCTGTGATGCTGCAGGACACTTCTGGCTCTTCCACAGAGTCTGCTGAACCTCCCTGACCAGTCCTCCTGAAAAACTGCACTGAGATCTTTGACTGAGACTCAAAGGCCACTGAGACACGCAGTGGAAATGTTGCAGCAACATAAACTACAACAGTTTGCTGCAGCAAAACATCCCAAAATGTCCCCCGGGATCAATAAAGTCTCTCTCTCTCTATATATATATGGCACGTGGTATTCTGATAGAAAGCTGGGATCGGCAAAAAAAAGAAAAAAGTAAAAAGAAAAGTACACATGCATAAATAAAACAGTTGGACCTTTCTTGACTAGTAATAGTAATCATGTTAAAATATAAAATGTTATTATTATGAGTATAAATACCATAAATAAGCCAGTATACAAAATAAAATATGATAAATATTAAGCAAAGGGTAATTGTGTTGTCTGGTCCAGATCTGGGTGAGGGCCATAGCCTTCGACTCCTGAACATAGACATAAGCTCAGAGGCAGGAGCGATGGGGCAGAGCTGCTGTTTCTAATGAGGATGAAGTGTGAGCTGCAGAGTAGCCTCTCGTTCTGGCTCTGGTGCAGAACGTTCAGCCACGTGATTGGAATCAGGCCAAACACAACAGAGAGGTACTGAGGGAGGGCAGGTGGACAACCAAACAGCCAAACAAGGCACACACAATTATACTGTGTCTGCTATGCAAAAGCAACTCAGTAGCATGTAATGAGTCAATACAAGGCAGTAAATGAGACTCAAAATGATGAGCCTGGTCTTAATACTGTACAAAAGGGTTGTGAAGAAAAAAAAACAGTTACTAATACTAATACTAAGACTAGTATTGAAACTATACTAGGGCTGCAACGATTACACGAGTAACTCGAGTACAAAAAATAATCAAGGCAAATTATTTGCCTCGAGGCTTCGTTTAATTTTCATCACGTGGCGTTATATTTCAATTCATGCATCATCGCGGCATTGTCAGACTACTGCGCTGTTCGGATAGACTGCATCACTGTTTCCATTTACATAAAAACTATTTAGGCTAAACATTTATAAAATCAGGAATGAAAGAGTTCTGCCTTTTAGTGGATCTCCGCTTTTTTTTTCAGCCACGGAGTCATTTTTTTATATATCTGTGCAAATCCGTTGAGAAAAAAAATGTGTGTGTGTATATGTATAGTTGATAAAAGGAGAAGTTAAATTTGTCAACTGGACAAAGTATGTTTGGTTGAAAACGTTTCGCCGCTCATCCGAGAGGCTTCGTCAGCTCTAATAAGAATACTGGTAAGACACTTGCTTATATCTTGCTGTAGGGAGGAGCTAACTAGCTAACTACTTTCCGAAACTATCTCATTGATTTCCGTCTTTTGTTTCTCTGGCGTCTAGATAACGATCCCTATTCATCCCTACACGCCTGTTTTTCACACCTCTGGCCCTGATCTGGCTAGCCCTATTGTTAACCTGTTTGCTTGCTATATGTATAGTTGTGTTTAGGGTCGCCAACCGTCCCTTGAAAAACGGAATCGTCCTGTATTCAGAAACAAAAGTACGTGTTTCGTATTAAACTTCGCGAAGCTTCTGACTGCAGCCCGCGTGGAGCCACGGACACGCGCCACGAACGCACGCAACTGTTTCGTGAGAGAGGGAGAGAGAGAGAGAGAGGAGAGAGAAAGAGAGAGAGAGAGAGAGAGGAGAGAGAGACAGAGAGAGGAGAGAGAGAAAGAGAGAGGAGAGAGAGAGAAAGAGAGAGGAGAGAGAGAGGGGAGAGAGAGAGGAGAGGAGAGAGAGAGCGAGAAAGAGAGAGAGAGGAGAGAGAGACAGAGAGAGACAGAGAGAGGAGAGAAAGAAAGAGAGAGAGAGAGAGAGAGAGAGAGAGAGAGAGAGAGGAGAGAGAGAAGGGAGAGAGAAGAGAGAGAGAGAGAGAAAGAGAGAGAGGAGAAAGAGACAGAGAGAGGAGAGAGAGAAAGAGAGAGGAGAGAGAGAGGGGAGAGAGAGAGAGGAGAGAGAGAGAGATAATTAGATAGAACATGCAGCATTTGTACTGTCCAGACATGTTGTGCCTTGTATTGTTTTATATTAATTTATACAGTTTTAAGTTAAGCAGGACAGATATTTATTTTATTCTGTTAATCTTATTATTTTGTATTAAAAATAAATTGCTAATAATTATTTAATTTCCGTGTGTTCTTATTACTCAAATATGCACCTAATTCAATTCAGGCTTAAGTCAAATAGATAAAAAAAAATCCCTTCAAGGAACAATGGAAATGTACCAACGCATTTACAATTTAGGGCTGTCAGTGTTCAGCTACAGTGTTCAACTACAGAGTTCAACTATGTGACAGAGGGTGTCAGTGTAAAGTGGAGCAGATCTCAAGATTTGTACCAGGTATGTGTATGTCACCACTACCTGTTAATAAAATGTGTTTTTTTTGTGTGATTTGATTTCAGAATTCAAAAAAAAAAAAAAAAAAAAAAAGTATGAATGTTAGAGTACTCGATTACTCGAAAAAATAATCGACAGAGTACTCGATTCCAAAAATACTCGATAGTTGCAGCTCTAAACTATACTAATATGAAGTATCAACATTGTCAGAAAAATCACCTTCTCTGAAAAAACAGATGAGTTCAGTGAAGAACCACAGCAAACATTTAAGTTTTACTTGCGCAAGGGGAGACAGGTGTCAGACAGAATGGTCAGTCACCTTCTCCGCTGGGCTGTTCCTTCTTGCACCTTTTATTAATTCACAGATGGGTGTACACAAATATGCAAATTTCACATGATAAGGCAACATGACTTCTCTCCCAGAAACTCAACTTTCCCAGAAATTCAACAACCTTGACATTTGCAGCTGCAGGTTACAATGCCCCTTCTTTCAAAACTCCCATCCCGGATTTTCTGACTCCCTTTCCTCACATCCCATAACAGATACAATATTCCAATTAAATTTGATCAAAATACATGAAGCAATGATAACACATTTATAATTATTCTAACAAACATTGAAAACCAAATCACATAAATAGTAAACTATTGACAATTGTCTGCATAGTAGTCTGTATTACCGCATGGTAATATTAAAGGAACTACCATTATTTTGTATCAAAAACTACATTCCATTGTCTAAGAAAATGTGTTTGTGGTATTGAAATTAATCCTCTTAGTATAAATAAACTTGGATTTGAATGCTAACATATTTACTACATTTGTTAGGGAGGGATGACATTCATAGGTTCCAGTTGCATATATAGGTGTCATTTTGAAGAATTTAAAAAAATAAATATTTAGTTTTAGACTTAGACTTAGACAAACTTTATTGATCCACAAGGGAAATTGTTTTGGGTACGGTAGCTCACTCCTCAAATATAATATAAGATATATAACATAAGATAATGATAATAAAATATATATCTACATTGGTAATTGCAATGGTTTGGATTCACGTGATATAACAGATCAGAACATTTGTGCTATGATTTTACACTACACCAAGTTAAATCCTAAGTTAAATCCACATCCTTCTGAGAAATAAAGTTTTAAAGATTTAAATTCTAAAAAAAAATCCCATGAGTCAAGAGCAGGGGAGAGTGTAAGGTCATGTGATAAAGAAATAAGCTCAGTCCTATATAAAGGATTTGATTTCCAGGCCACTGACACCCCGTGGATGAAAAGCCAGACATCTTCAAATTGCCCTGTCAATCACTGCTACAAAAATCATAAAAATAAATAAAAGGAAATCACTGGTCTCAGAGGAATCTGCCATACATTGGAACCATAATTCCCATTTGCAAGTGAAAGCCAATAATACGACTATATGGTAAACAATTATTATTGGGGATATAATAGGATTTCTACAAAAAAAGAAGGCCTTACAGAATATTGTATAGTTATAGAAACTTTCTGAACATAACAACCCAATATGGTTTAGTCACTGAATCAAAATAGCAATTTGAATGGTAACAAATACACATTGGAAACATAGCATAATTTATCCTGCAAATAACACAATATCTTGTTAAAACTGCAGGATTAGCAGGTTTTACACAAATGATTAGACCTCTACAAACATTCTGAAGATCCATGGGATTCTTGTAGAAGTTTAGTAGTTGAGATTTCAGTTTTCTCTCAAACAGTACTGCAGCTGGACAGTTTCAAATGTTAACTTTGAACTGAATCCTCACATTAAAAAACTTCCTCAAATTGCAAAACTATTCATTTTTGCAATGTTTGTCAGGAAAGCAAGAAAAAAGAAAAGTTTAATATTATTCCAAAATTATTCAGCCCTATCATCCGGATACAAGAAGTGCTTCAAATGAGTACCAAATTCGTCTCCAAAACAACAACAAGCTTTAAACTCTACTTAAAACCCACATAATAAGATCAATAGCAGCTGCTCTCCTGTCAGTGTCCAGCCTGACTCTCATCTCTACTTGTCTCTGCGTTTATGGAGAGAGAGAGGACCCTCCCAGTTCAACAGGCAAAGATACAGCTTTATTATTGTCTCCAGAGCGAGACTACATCAAACACACTGACAGTTCACACACTTACCCACTCCCAAGTCTTCATAGATCAGGAGGTACGTGGAGAAGAAATTATTCAAGAAGATGGGAGGCTGGTTGAAGCCTAGAAAAAGATAAACAAAGAGCATTAATGTCTATTTCAAATGACCCATGAATTGCTCAATTACACTTCCCCCCCAGAAAGTTGATTATAAAAGCAGAACTTGCAAAACTGACCGCTGCACACTGTTTTAATCTAATTATAAAGCACGTGCATCCTTGTAAAAAAGAGCCATGTGAGTCACAGTAGGATGCTTTGGGGTGAACGCTTATTGGTTGTGCAATTTGCTCTCACTTTTGTGTCTGAAATAGCCTCTTTAAGTCTATGCAAGATTCTGGGCAAGAGTGTCAAAGGGTTTGTGAGAGCTATAGGAACCACTTAGGCTATGTTCAGACTGCAGGGCTTACAGCTCAATTCAGATTTTTTTGTGAAATCCGATTTTTTTGCGAGGTCGTTCACATTTCCAATTAAATGCGACTTGTATGTGAACTTTAAATGCCCCAAAAGTGCCTTGGAGAACACAACGAGGTCACATGCAGCAAGCATGCTCAGTGTTCACGGAAGTCGCCTAAACATGGACACTAGAATTGAGCACCTGGACATTTTAAAGTTGCTGTCGTACCAGAGCCAGAACATGTACAGCTTATTTGTTTTAAGGAAGAAATTGAGAAGGATAAGGTGTTTTGTGGGGCAGTGGCAGCAACGTCCGTAGGAAGGAACGTGTTGGTGCTGAGAGTGGTGGGATTGCTATGTGCTTTGCTGCTTCACTGACATGGACTTCATATACAATTTTCGTATGACGAGAAGAACGTTTGTGTACATTTGTGAGCACCTACTTGTACCACTCTCACTTGTTGGATGAATGTGACCTGGACCACATATCCAAGGGGCCTGGGTCGCATTTGAAAATATTGGATCTGTGTCGTTCAGACTGTCATTAAAAGATCAGATACAGGTCGCATAGGAGCAAAAAATCGGATTTGGGTCACTTCAGGCTGCAGTCTGAACATAGCCTTAGGCAGATTTCACTGTTTCAAAATCAGGTACTCCAGTGTGCCATCTCTAATATGTTAAATTTAAAACAGCAAGCATTTTGTGTATATATTAAAGGACCCATATTGCACTATATTCTGATCTATGTTATATTGTTGTTTCCTTATGAAAAATCTGGAGTCGTGTTTTGTTTCATTCACACGTTTAACACAAATTCTGCATATTTAGGCCAAGTTCTTCTCTCAAACAGAAAACACTCAATTAAACGCCACACACCTTCACTAGAATCACTTGGATATACTTCAAGCCTTGGAATTACCAATCTCTACTAAACAAAGGGTAAAAGGTGGATGTTAACTTGAAAATTATCACTTTAAGACATCACAAGGTGGAAAATAGCATTTTGAGCTTGGGAGATGCAGACAGCCAAATGATGTGTTACTTAAAGATCCCATGACATGGTACTTCTTGATGCTTTTATATGGTGCCTTAATGGTTCCCTAATACTGTAAATGAATCCTTCTTCAAAATCGAGACTCAGTGCATGAGAAAGACACATGTACACAGACATGGTAAAGAAAAATCTCTCTCTGAACAACTCATTCTGGGCGTTTTTGCTTGAATGCAAATGAGAAGGACAGAGATAGGTCGGGGGGGGGGGGAAATGCGCCGCTGGTTCCTTGCTTTAGCGGTGCTCTGTGGCCCCACTTCCGTGTTTTAAGCGCGGAGGAAGAAAGGAGAGGCGTTTCAATGAAAAAAACACATTTTCACAGAAAATAAAATTAAACCACTGCTGTTTCAGAGGTCCAGAGGGTCGGATAAAGGACTTCCAAGCCTGGAAACACTTACATGTGCCTCCAGGCAAATAAAAAAAACGCATTTCGCATTGCGTAGCTCATTCGTGGTCCAAACTCTCTGGGCGTGATTTACAGAGAGTGTGCGTAGAAAAACAGACGGGGGGTGGAACTGCATTTTCCGTGTAACGTCAGAAAGTTTCCTTGTTCAGAATCGCCCGTTTGAGCTGTGTTTTTTTCAAATGCAGAAAAGGACTGCAAATGCTCAGTTTACACATTTCACAACTTTTAGCCATGGGGGGGGGGGGGCTAAACAGGGTAGGGGAGCTCACATAAACCTCAGAAAGTAAAAATTTCATGCCATGGGACCTTTAAACATTTGTGAATGGTACAAAACACAACTTTAATATTTTGTGCACACTAACAAAATTGAGAATATGCTCATTTCTGGCATAATTAAGATTTAAAAGAGCTTAATAAAAGTTATTTCATGATGTAGATTGGACTGAAACAAAGCAAGGGATCATGCTGTGTGTAGTTCTCTCCATTTTTGCACCATAACAATCAAATTAAGAAAATAAACTTACAATTATATATATTGTGATGGCCCCATGGTATTATTGTGAGACTTTTGATGATACAATACAATATTTCAGTTATTGTTATATCCCTAATTGAAATGTGGCTTAATGTACTCATGAGTTTGCATAAAACCTTTAAATAGGGGGTATTATGCTAAACTTTTCTTTTTCTTTCATGCGTTATGTGTTAGCAGAAGTGTAATAGCGCCTCTTAAAATACAGCTCTGGACAAAAAAAAAGAGACCACTATAATCAGTTTTTTCTGATTTTATTACTTATAGGTATGTGTTTGGGCAAAAGGAACATTTTTGTTTGAGTCTATAAACTACTGACAACATTTCCTCCTAATTCCAAATAAAAATATTATCGTTTAGAGCATTTATTTGCAGAAATTGACAATGGTCAAAATAACAAAAATATACGTGTTTTCAGACCTCAAACAATGAAAAGAAACAATATCAAATTCATTTTAAAACAACATAATACTAATGTTTACACTTAAGAAGAGTTCACAAATCAATATTTGGTGCAACAACCGTTATCTTTAATCACAGCTTTCATGCGTCTTGGCATGCTCTCCACAAGTCTTTCACATTGTTCTTGGGTGACTTTATTCCACTCCTGGTGCAAGAACTGAAGTAGCTCAGCTTTGTGTTTGTGTTGGAATTCAACAGACGCTGGAATGGAATGGCTGTAATACATGTAGAGATGCTGATTTCAGAAAAAAAAATGCAGTGATCTCTTATTTTTTTCCAGAGCTGTATGTCATACTGTGGTGTTCAATTAGAATATTATTGGACAATTTGTGATATCCCTTGAGAGGTTAATAGATCCATGTTAGAGGAGGTGTCAGTGCTACACAAGCTGTTTAGTCTGAAGATCAGTGAGGAGCCGAGATGTGCTTTGATCAGCTGAGGCGGCAGTGGACCATACAGAAAGAGACAAGGGAGCGGAGAGGAGCGCAAACAGCAGAACAATGGGAATCTAAGACATTGCCTTTTGTTTTGTAATTTTGTCTGAGCACAAGATCATGGCTTGGGATAGGATCATCTTAGTGAGTTATGCAAGGGTAAGGGAAGGTAGGCAGTGGTGTTAATCAATTTCAATCACGTTTTAATGTTTGGTAACAAGGACAACATAATGTAAAGTTATAGAGTGAATGTACAGCTCTGGGGGAAAAAATCAAAGAGACCACTGCAATCAAAGAGACCACTGCATTTTTTTTAAAATCAGCATCTCTAGATGTATTACAGCCATTCCATTCCAGCGTCTGTTGAATTCCAACACAAACACAAAGTTGAGCTACTTCAGTTCTTGCACCAGGAGTGGAATAAAATCACCCAAGAACAATGTGAAAGACTTGTGGAGAGCATGCCAAGACGCATGAAAGCTGTGATTAAAAATAAGGGTTATTGCACCAAATATTGATTTGTGAACTCTTCTTAAGTGTAAACATTAGTATTATGTTGTTTAAAAATGAATTTGATCTTGTTTCTTTGCATTGTTTGAGGTCTGAAAACATGTATCTTTTTTGTTATTTTGACCATTTGTCATTTTCTGCAAATAAATGCTCTAAACGATAATATTTTTATTTGGATTTGGTGGAAATCTTTCTTTTGCCCAAACACATACCTATAAGTACTAAAATCAGAAAAACTGATAATTTTGCAGTGGTCTCTTATTTTTTTCTATTATGTATATTCTAATACCCAGAAAGCTTTCTTGAGTAAATGAAACAAAAACTATTGCCTCCTGTTTACAACACTAAGATTTTTTGGTGTAAAATAATTTCTGAAGAGTGTCTTTCCAGAATCTTGACTGATGACTAGTAACAGCGGCTGAATTGCTAGTGCTCTCGCTTCAAAGCAAGAAGGTCCTGAGTTCATTTCTCAGACTTCATTTTGCAACTTTACACCGTGTTTTGATGGGTTTCCTCTGGATAGTACTGCCTCTCTATTAACCCAAAAGTCCTCCAGCTAAGTACTTCTGACTAAACCCAGCTCAAGATTTGCAGATGGTCCCCAGGCGCTACACTGAAGAATGCAGGGGGCAAATTTCAGTTCAGGAACCTTATTCTATACACATGAATGTTTCTGGCTTTTGGCTAATCATTTGCATACAGTAATTGGAGATGAGTTAAAAGATGAGTTATAGGTGTACTGCCATTTTAGGTCTGTCATGATCATTACTATATCAACTTCTACTATCAACTGTTCAGCACATGAAAGCTGGAACAATATATTTGGCCTCAATAATTGTTGTGGGGACTTTTCTTTTCAATAATGGGAAGGTTTTTGTTATTTTTGTTTTAATATGATAAGATTTGAGCGGCAGAGGGTTGAAGTAACATTTTATGGCTCATTATTGCTTCATTCTGCTATGTATTTGTTGCAGTTTGTGCCTTTTAAAAGCTACTGTATATTTTAAAATTGGTTTAATGGGATGGGATCCTGTTTTGTGTCAGAGGCATAAAGTAGTTGCAATATTATTGTTTACTGTGGGACTTCGTTGTAGCAATATGTTGTGCTTCAAATTTTTATCATGACAGGTCTACGCCAGATGCCCTTCCAGCGAAAATCTGGTTGACCTAACTGGATTAAAAAAGGTTGTGTGAGTATGTGTGAAAGACAACAGAATAAAAGCGCAGAGATAATAAAAAGTGTGTCAAATTCCTGGTGCTTGATGGAAAAGGGTTGTGACATTCACTTAATCACTGGCCCCAGCTCCACAGAGAAGAGAGAGGGGCTGTCTCTTGTTTGTCACTGCTGCCGTCCTCTGCATTTGGACAGTAAACGGAAACACTACAGAGGAGGGATGATAAGCAGGCTCTGTCATTATTAGAGAAAATGCTGATTGAATACAAATATTTGACAAGCATTACCCTACCACTGCCAAAATGTTACACACTATTGAAAGAAAAAACAAACCAAAACAGGTTACAGAACTCACTTCCCTCAAATGTAGCGAACGCAATTATTAAAGGATTTCTTTTTAAAGCAGACCTTTTATTAACCTCTTACGCTCTGGACGGCCCGTGCACGGTCCCGTTCACGTTTTTTTTTTCTATCCATATAAGAGCACACATTCCCGAATGTGTATCATGACAATCTACACATCAAATGAAACCTTACAGTCTCATCTTTTTGACTATGCAATTCATTTCCCGGCACAACAAACACTCCCCGAGCACATGGGGCTTTTATACGGAAAAGCACAAAACAAGTTTTTATTTTTTATTTTTTAAGATTAGGCTAGATTGTTACTTTGCTAAGCTTGGCCTCAATCTGTCCGTAAGGATCCAGCGAATAAAATCCAGTAAAACAATTTAGTCCAAAACACGTGTTAGATCCAATACGATCGCGAAAGTCTTCCCAACTTACATAAGCGCCAGTGTTTTTTTTCCACTTCTTTAGCCTAAATCAAGCAAAATATAACTTTCCTCACTAAAACCGCGCTTGCAGCAGCTAAACACAAGGGTAAACTTCAGATTGACAGTTAGATTGGCCATAAAGGAGAGGTCTGGGCTGGTCTAGAGCTGTAATAGTCAAATCAAGTGTGGCGCACCGCTAAATATCAACTAAGAGTTCCGCCCTTGCTGAGTCAACAAGTTAGGTTACACAGGATGATTGACAGTTCAGGCGAACAGCCAATGAGGAGCTGAACAGGGAGACATATAGTTTGTTAGGCCTTTCACAACAAGTTCCACGTGGAGCAGCTGCGTAAAGCAAAACTTTGCTCCGTGCGTAAACTGTGCGTAATTTACGCACAGTTTGCGCAGCGTCATGCGTCTTGCGCCTTTGCTGTTGATTTGAGTTTCCTTGATTGAAAATATGGCTAAAAGGACTGGAAAGAGAAAATATTTAAGTTTGGAGACTGCACAAGTCGATTTCAGCTCTGGAGGAGTCGGAGGTGGAGAATCAGGGAACATATGGGCTGTGTGGAGGAGGCGTTGTTTATGAAGGATGTCCTTCTGGATGTGTATCATTTTATTATGTATTTGATGTAGTATTTGAATAAAAATAAAACAATAAACATTAGATTTTTTTCTGCATTTAGATAACTTTTTGTAAAATAGACCTATTATTTATTGGGTGTTTAGATAAAATAAATAAGAACATAAATAAGAATAGATTTTAGTTTTTAGATTTAGGTTTTTGTCTTAGATAGTTTTTGTTTTGTCTTTATTGTATTTTGTACACTGTGGCCAGAGAGAAACAAAATTTCGATTCACTGTATGTTGAACACATATGGGAGAATTGACAATAAAGCTGACTTTGATCTTTGAAAATAAAATTTTAGAAAGCATATTTTGAGCTTATTTCCTATTACATTTTTGTGTTTTTCTTACTAGTGTCATCACTGTGTACCAATAAAGCCCAACTGCAGATAAGGAGCCCTACCACGACCGGAGCAACAAAGAACGGATGGGCAGCAGTGGTGACCGCACAAATGGCAGGCTGAAGTGTAGAAGATGTCAGTCAAAGACAGCTGTAAAATGTTCTACCTGTGACACTGCACTCTGCTTTATTCAAACAAGGGACTGCTACAGTCAGTGGAACACTGACAACCAGCCACCAGACTCTTAGTGTGTAAATACCTGTAAATATGTGTGGAACGTTTAGTGTCCATGGTTTTTTGAAAATGTATACAGTCTGCAGTGTTATAGAATTTTTCAATACATATTTTCCGTTTCAACACTTGTTTGGTCTATTTTTGATTGAAAAAAACACTTTTTTATAGAATGAAATTCTCAGGGACATAATATAGTGACCTTGTGTGCGGAAATGGATTCCTCTAGTTGTAAGCTTTCAGTAGAGCCCTCAATGATGTCTGTAGGTTGAATGAGTCAAAAGTTATTAAACGTTTTCTAAATGTTTCCAATTTGGATAGGTTTGGATAGGTTTGGATAAAAGCATGATCCCTGTATAAAACGCCTGGACAAAGTATAACAAAAAGTGGAGTAAAAAGTTTATTTTTACAGCTATTGATTCCCAATTTGAAATTTGAGTGGTCAACAACTTATTGTATTGAAAGATAGTGTACTTCAGGCCTCAGCTATGAACAGCAGCTATAGACAACTTTTATATTTACAAAAAAATTAGGCGAGGATAAAAAAACACTTTTTATTTGGTGTTCCAACGTGTGTAACTTTTTTCCAATCACATTTGGAGTGAATGTAAATGCTGAGGGTAAAACTAGAGAATGTTCCCTTTACACAGAGACCAAACATTTGTATATAATCCATATACTTCAATAACAGGTATGATTTTAATTTGGAGAGGTCTTTTTAGGGACAATTGCTCAAAAAAGGCCCCTCCACTGTAAGGGGCTTTTTAGAGCTTTTAACCATGTTATAGTTGTTTCCCCTCCCCATTTACTCACCCAAAGTTGCATTTGGAATCATTCGTCCATGTTTGAGCAATCGTTTATCACTTATATTCATGACACCATATTGGCGATCAATCCCTCTTTTCAATGCCACTTGTATATGGCCACCACTCTGTACTTACTTTGTTCTACAATGGCAAGAGGAGAAATTCAATTTGTCAACTGGACAAAGTTTATTTGGTCGAAAACATTTCGCAGCTCATCCAAGCTGCTTCTTCAGTTCTGAAGAAGTAGCATTGATGAGATACAGTGTACAGTTATATAAATATCTATTTTTCTTCTATAAAGAAGCAATTTATGGAGCTAAATTATTCCCTGATTGTGGGAAAGATGGACTGGCGTGGACAATGTTGTGTTTTAGTTTTTGTTTTTCCTCGAGTGATGCAGAAAAGAGGGAGCTACTGTCTGTGTTCATGTATGTTAGCTTGGATGAGCTGCGAAACGTATTCGACAAAATAAACTTTGTCCAGTTGACAAATTGAATTTCTCCTCTTGCCATGGATTCTACGTGGACGACTGAGGGATTCTTCACACATCTTTGTTCTACAATGTGTTTTTAATCAATGATACATTTGATACAATGATTTTGGTACAAATGAAAATAATCTGCTGCTTGCTAGCGTGATCTGCAGCTGTCCATCAGAGGTGCTGACCCTTTGTGATGAGGTGTACAGCAACATCGGCTCCCATTGGGCACTGCAGTTTTCTAACATGGAAGTCCGCAGACTTATTGCTTTTATTTTATTTTAAGTCTTTTTTGATGAATATTGCAATTTAAACCGCAAATTATAACATACTGAGGCACGGGTGTCATAGATTATACACTGCTCAAAAACATTAAAGGAACACTTTGAAAACACATCAGATCTAAATGTTAAAAAAAAAATGCTGGATATCTATAAAAATGTGGATAGGGCAAGATGTCACCTCTTTTAATGGATCTAATGGACATTGTCGTCATTGTTGGGTCTGACAATGGGCTCAAGGATTTCATGCCGATACCTAATGGGAGTCAGACTGACTTTTTGTAGCCGGTAGAGGTCCGTGCTTCCCTCCATGCTACAGGCAGTGTACCGTTCTCCTTGTCTTTTCCAGACTTTTTCATGTCTATCACAGATGCTCAGTGTGAACCTGCTCTAATCTTCTTCTACAGCCCTGTCCAGCTCTCCTAGAGTAACTGCCTGTCTCCTGAAGTCTCCACCATGTTCTGGAGATTGTGCTGGGCGACACATCAAATCTTCTTGCAACGGCATGCCCCAATGTGCCATCCTGGAATAGTTGGACAATCCGTGAAACTTCTGTAGGATTAAGGAACGGCCTCATACTCCCAGTAGTGAAATTCACTGTAGACAAAGCAGCACCAGTGGAAAACCAGCCAAAAAGACCAAGAGGGAGAAATCAGAAGTGACGTCCACATTCAAAACATCTCTGCTTGTTGCCACTCTCGTCCATCTGATGTTAATTTCCATTAAAAGAGGTGACATCCTTTTGTTTGTGAGATATTGCCCTGTCTATATTTGTATAGATTTTCAACATTTTTTATTTCCACATTGAGGTCTGGTGTATTTTTAAAGTGTTCCTTTAATATTTTGAGCAGTGTATATAGCAGACACAAGCACAATGCACCATCTTTAATTTGTTTTTTTATTGACCTTTATTCAACTAAGAAAGTTTAAATGTACTTAGTTTCCCAATTTTAAGAGTTTTGGTGATTTATAATTTCACTTTCTGGTTAGACATAAGCAGGAGACCTTCAATTTCAGAACTATTACGGGTCAACCATAGAGACAAATTCTCACATAACTGATACAGTTTGACCAAACAAAAGTAGAACAACAACTTTGGATTGAATTTTCCGTGTTGATGACATAGGTAGAGGGATTCCTGTAATTTTCAACTTTTTCACTTGATTAATGTAAAATTATCCTACTTATTTACCACACACTATCCCAATTATTTATTATAGATTCCATATATTTTACAGGACTATGACATATGTGATTATTTTTACAATAGATAAGATAAGATAAGATAAGATATGCCTTTATTAGTCCCACAGTGGGGAAATTCCAATGTTGCAACGCACAGATCAAGAACAGCAAGAAAAAGTAGCATGCAACCGAACAATATAATAAATAAATAATGGCCTAGGATCATTTAAAATAGACCTAAAAATAGACTCTGGAGTATAGCTGAATATTGTAGTGCAGATAAAGTTGAATGACATGTTAACAGTGTTCATTGTACAGTATAGTATAGTATAATAGTAGTATAATAATAGTATACTAATAATGGTATAACAGTATAATAATTCTGTTTTGAGACTATATTGTATATTGTATACTTGCCTTCAGTGAAAGAGTGAAACAACAACAGGGGGAGGAGGAGCCTGGCGAACATCATGGTCCCACCTGAACCCAAACTCCACGGCATCACCTGCAAAAAAAAAAGAAAGACATTAATGAATGTATCAGCCATAAAAAAACACACATAAAACTATAACAATAAAAACTCATAAAGGGTTAACAGATTTCTTATGTGGATAGCTTTACCCGTTTAAGATTTTCAGACAGACTTAGATAAATTAGCTAAGCAGACTGGCACTATTGGCTGACAACATACATATTTTGAAAGGGAAATCCCATTCTAATGAGCCATTTACCCACTTAATAAGAGATAAACAGTGGGACAGCACCAGTGAAGGTGTCAAAACACAGTAGGTGTCATAAATACCCCACGGCAGCTCTCTGTTAATTAACACTTGCACAGAAACAAGTCATCATTTAACAAAGTGACATTCAGTGGAGCCAGAGAGAAGCACCTTGGGGCTGTAGTCGACTAAAGAAACTCAACTAAAGATATGCCCTCTGCGTCAATTAATCGACTACAATGGGTATTTTCGAAATATCACAAATTATTAGGATCTTTTAGGATTATTAGCATCACAGAAACTACTATGTAAACAGAGAAGTATGAGAAAACAGAAAAAAAGGCAAGTGTCACTCCCAAAACCCCAGCTAAGTCACTCCATGCTTCCTCCTTTCTGCTGTTATTAAGTAAGAACAACCGAAAGTTCAAAGCTTCTTGCAACTTGAAGATTGAAAAAAGCTTATACAGCTCTGGGAAAAAAAAAAAAAAAAAAAAAAAGAGACCACAGCATTTTTTGTGAAATCAGCATCTCTACATGTATTACAGCCATTCCATTCCAGCGTCTGTTGAATTTCAACACAAACACAAAGCTGCACTACTTCAGTTCTTGCACCAGGAGTGAAATAAAGTCACCCAAGAACAATGTGAAAGACTTGTGGAGAGCATGCCAAGACGCATGAAAGCTGTGATTAAAAATAACGGTTATTGCACCAAATTTTGATTTCTGAACTCTTCTTAAGTGTAAACATTAGTATTATGTTGTTTTAAAATGAATTTGATCTTGTTTCTTTGCATTGTTTGAGGTCTGAAAACATGTATCTTTTTTGTTATTTTGACCATTTGTCAATTTCTGCAAATAAATGCTCTGAACGATAATATTTTTATTTGGATTTGGGGGAAATGTTGTCAGTAGTTCATAGACTCAAACAAAAATGTTCCTTTTGCAAAACACATACCTATAAGTAGTAAAATCAGAAAAACTGATAATTTTGCAGTGGTCTCTTATTTTTTTCCAGAGCTATATTTGCATTTTGCCAAGCCGTTCTTTACCCTCAAGTATTGTTTAGAAAGGTAAAGTATGTAATGGATACAGCATTTGGTGTTGTTTTTTTTACTATCCAAACATTTCAAATTAGATTTCAATCTGGAAAAGGAAAAGGTTTCATATTGATTATAAAAATCTCAATGATAAAAACACTTTTTTTTTTCATGCACACAAAAAAACGCTAAATACTGGTAATATCTTTAATGTTAGCATGTAGTTGTTGCAGTCAGTGATACTATTTACTACTACTAATACTACTTACTAGGGATGTCAACAATTAATCGATTAACGGTTAATTGTCGATTAAGACGTTGGTCGATCAAAATGCATTAATTGTAATTAACCGCTAACCGCGGACACGCGGACATGCGCACCCGCATGGTCATGAAACAAGGCAACCGCGCTGCGCCAAGCTCGACTCACAGCCGACCGCAGGCGCCAACGGCACTGCTCAGCAGCCCCGGTGTAAGCGCGAGGCGAGATCGAACCCGGAATGCGTGCCGCTGCTGCTGGCTTCGCCACGGCCCGCGCCCCGAGCCCCGCGCGGCTGGCCTGCGGCTCGGGGCTCGGCCCAGCCGCGCGGGGCTCGCGGTGAAACCAGCAGCGATACGTGGTGGTTTAATCCTGGTCTAGTCCAGGTCTAGACCCGGTCGAGTCCCGGTCGAGTCCAGATCGAGTCCAGGTCCAGTCCAGGTCCAGTCCAGGTCCAGTCCAGGTCCAGTCCAGGTCCAGACCTGGTCCAGTCCACGTTCAGTCCTGGTCTAGTCTCTTAGCTAATCAGGACAGAACACATGTTACACTATAAAAAAATGTTACACTATAAAAAAAAAAAAAAATTGGATAGAGCGAGGGATTACTGTATTTTGTTATTCAGCATCAATACATTTGTGTGCTTTTTACTAAGGAATAATTAATTGAGGAATATACAATATAATAATACTACGATATATTTTTGACTCAGTGTTATGTTACTATAGCTTATATTCTTAAAGACCCTATTGAAACACTAAAATTCAGGTGAAAAATGCCGCTTATCAGTTAATCGTTAATCGACCGATAAGGTCAATCAACTATCAGTTAATGAATGAACCGATAATTTGCATCCCTACTACTTACTAATACTATTTACTAGATCTAGACCTACGATTTGTGGCATTATGGTTCACAGACACCAACTTGAACTATTAATGTAATGAAGAAATTATTGGAGATTCTTCTTTATAATAAAGTCAGCAAACTTTTAAACCTGACCACTGCATTTGGACATTGCCTGGACTTGTAATATCATTTTGTGTACTATTGTGTCCACCAGTGATACATCAAAACAGACCTATCTAGTCATATACAAAGAACCTTGGTGTCTTGATCATCCCATTTCTCTGCCTCTCCTCCCTCCCTTCCTCACGGCCATTTGTTACCTGTCTCCCCATTTCCTCATTTGTCCCAACAAGGCCCTGGTGGTCAGAGCACTCATTCAGGGACAATTTAATTTCGCACGGTTATCTTTCTAAATTCTTGTTGTCCCTTAGGTCCGCCGAGAGATAAACGCTCAAGAGTGGAGTCGACAGCGCGGCCTCTCTATCTGGTACTGGCCTTTTATTGTACGAAAGTGAGAGTAACACAGTGCAGGGAGCATTCAATTTAGACAGAGCGGCTCCTATCTGCAGGTAAAACAAGGTAAAGAATAGTCTGTCATAGGCCACTGAGTGAATAGATATGGTTTGTATGGTCTATATTTACATTACCGCTAGCTGTGCATGAGTGTCTGTCTGAATACAACCATTTGTTTTCATTTGGGCATTGGATTCCACTGGTTTCCTCCGCATTATTGCATTTCACTTTCTGTAAACATTGTGTAGTTGTGTTTTGTTTTTGTTTTTTTCCACACTTTCCCCATTTCCTGGAGCCAAACTACCATTTATCTCTGCTTTGTGGCTGCTCAGCCTCAGCCCGATCTGTGGTCTCTGCTGCGTATAGTAAGGTTTAAGTGAAAGAAACTAATGAAAAAATATATGGGCACTGCACACAGTCTGAAATCACTTATTAAACATGAACAAATACTACACTATACTTACAGACTGTTGGCTAAAAGTGCCCAAGGCTTATATTAACATTTGTACTATATAATGCAGAAAGAAAAAAAAAGAATTAAGCTTCCATCTGTAATTATATTGGTCGATCTGCCCCTTCTGTATGCTCACATATCACCAGCAGATGTTTCAAAATGCCAAGTTTGGAATGTCACAAAAAAATCCAAACTTGAAAGAAAGTTGAAAAAAGTGTAGTTAAGGAATGTCTCCCAAAAATTCTAACAAGGCAATGCATGAGTTTCAGAGGGATGAAAATGTAGCAGAGTTCCCATAGCAATTAACAATTCAAAATATCAGATCTTGTGAATGGGGAAAAGTCATCAAAATAACACCTATAAACACACGTACTTTCTACAACGTTTCACAGTATTTCTAGGATTATATAATTGCAAAACAGAGCTTAAAAAAAGCAACAACTTCTAACTTCAGGCCAAATAGAATGGTAAACCAATGAAGATTTGTGTGAAATATGCTACGATTCATACTACTCTGAGACTTTAAATGTATTCAGTCAGTAATAATAAGATGTTCAATAGATCTTTTCTTTATTATATATAGTGGCTAAATGTAAATGCATTTCTCTCACAGGTTACTGCTAAAAACTCACACGTAAGAGAATAAAATTAGGACAGAAAGTTTTGTGATTGCTATATATGTTTAAGATAAGATAAGACTTTATTGATCTCACAAAGGAGAAATTCACTTGCCACATTAGCTCCACGCGGTTTAGTGCAAAAGAAAGTTTGAACAGAAAGTGCATGCAGACAAATAGTAATAATAATAAAAATAAATCCCAGCTCCCACAGATGAGTGCTGCCGTTGTGTCCTTGGGCAAGACACTTAACCCCACCTTGCCCCCAGTGTCTGTGGACACTGGTAGCCCCCATGGCAGAAGATACATCAAGGCCTGTTGTGACGTGAGCCGTCCTCCTGTGGACCCACCACCTGCGGAAGGATTCATGGGGGCTGGTGCATTGTGTTCTGGGCAGCAGAACACTGCTTGGACTGCTGCCCCCGCGACCCAGAAGATGGAAAAGCGGAAGAAAATGAATGAATGAAAATGAATGAATGAATAAAAATAAATAAAAACAGTGTATAGAAAATATTGCACGTCTGGACTATATAGCAGAGTTATAGAGTCTGATGGCGGTGGGGATGAAGGATCTGCGGTAGCGCTCCTTCTTGCACTGGGGGTGCCTCAGTAGGCTGCTGAAGGAGCTGCTCAGCTCCTCTATAGTCCAGTGCAGAGGGTGAGAGGTGTCGTCCATTATGGATGTAAGTTTGGCCAGTACCCTCCTCTCAGCCACCTCCTCCACAGAGTCCAGAGGACAGCCCAGGACAGAGCTGGCCCTCCTGACCAGCTTATTAAGTCTTTTTCTGTCCCGTTCTGTGCTGCTTGGGGCCCAGCAGACGACAGCGTAGAGGAGAGCAGAGGCCACCACAGAGTCATAAAAAGTCTTGAGCAGAGGCCTGCACACTCCAAAGGACCTTGGTCTCCTCAAGAGGTGGAGGCGACTTTGGCCCTTCTTGTACAGGGCGTCGGTGTTGTAGGACCTGTCCAGTTTATTGTTGAGGTGAACACCCAGGTACTTGAAACTGTCCACAGTCTCTAAAAAGTTGGATTATTTAAAGTAGGATTATTTAAAGACTGCACATTGTACACAACTCCAGGAGCATCAACATTTGAGAGAAGAGTGAAATATGAACTGATAAACTAATACAAGAATCCAGCACAATCTAAACTACAGATACAAAAAAAGTTAACTATAAAATACAGTATATTTTTATAATTTTAATAGAGGACACTATTAACTAAATAATTCAAGAATTTGTGATTTGATTATTGTACACACTAAATTGCAATTCAAATGTGATGTGTTATATGTGATATGTGCAGCCCTAATAGAAAGTTAGTGGTTTGAAATATAAATAAGCAAGAATTTCTCATGTGAAGACACAACAACAAAGACAACAGTCATATTATGGGCCTCCCAAAGGTTTCGATCTCAAAGTATTTTGTATTTTCCCTTAGTATGCCACAAAATCAATGGGTGAATAAGAGAGAGGGGTCGGGCTGAGACAAATACAGGTTAGAGAGAGCTGACTCATAGTGTCCATCCTGCACAAACATATGTCTGTCTACAGTTAAAGCAGAGTTTCAATATTGAACGCAGTGAGAGAGGAGCCCCCTGCAGGGATACAGATGCACTGCGCTAGAGCAGGGCACTAGGTGGTCAGAGGCACTCCACCTGTCTCTGTCTGCCTCAGCTATCATCAGGAATCCCTGTATTTCAGCATTTCAAAACATGCACCAAGAAATCTGTTCACTGTACAATACAAGTCGGGGCAGTAATGATAGTTTTCAAGTCAGTGGTGGCTTGAAACATGCAAAAACTACTACATGTATTCAGGAAGTGAATACAGGTCTAGTTCTATAAAAATATCTCACTAATTCTAAGTGTCCTAAAATGTCTCACAATATAGTTTTACTTAAAAAACAGTTCTATAGCTATAGCTAGCTATCAGCAGGAATCTATTTCAGCATTTCAAAACATGGACCAAGCAATATTGTATTGACTGTACAATACAAGAGGAGGTAGTAATGATAGTTTTCAAGTCCAGGGTGGCTAGAAACATGCAAATACTATCCAGTACTCTTACATTTATTCAGAAAATATTAGTGTCATACCTGTTCTAAGAGTCCTACATAGACCAGTACAACTTGCTCAGTTTTAAAGGTCCCATGGCATGAAATTTTCACTTTCTGAGGTTTTTGAATGTTAATGTGAGCTCCCCTACCCTGTTTAGGCCCCCCCCCATGGTTAAAAGTTGCGAAATGTCTAAACTGAGCATTTGCGATCCTTTTCTGCATTAGAAAAAATCAGAGCTCAAACGGGCGATTTTGAACAAGGCACCTTATTGACGTCAGATCGAAAAAAGAAATGCAAATGCAGTTCCACCCCCGTCTGTCTGTACTCAGCGTCTCTGTAAATCACGCCCAGAGAGTTTGGACTGCGAATGCGCTAGGCAATGCGAAATGCCTTTTTTTATTTGCCTGGAGGCACATCCGAGTGTTTCTAGGCTCGGAAGTCCTTTATCTGAGCCTCTGGACCTTTGAACAGCAGTGGTTTAATTTTATTTTCTGTGGAAATGTGTTTATTTTTTATTGGAACGCTTCACATCTCTCCCCCCGTGCAAAAACACGGAAATGGATCAGAGGGCACAGCTGAGAGCTGAGAGCGGAGTTTGGCCACGCCCCCACCCTGTACTATAGGCCATCTCTTTTCTCCTCATTTGCATTCAAGCAACAACGCCCATTATGGACTGTTCAAAGAGAGAAAAATTACTCTTTCTCATCTTATCTCTGTTTCTCATGCACTGAGTGTTGATTTTGAAGAAGGATTCATTTACAGTATTAGGGAACCATTAAGGAGCCATATAAAAGCATCAAGAAGTACCATGTCATGGGATCTTTAATAATTTTGTTCATTTCAAATATGGATGTTTTATATTAAGTTTTGCATGAGCTTGCCTCTGTTACAGGATTTTATTAAAACAAAGACTGTCAGTGAGATGGGAACTAGGGCCACGGCCCGGGGGAACTGTGAGGTCCCACACAGATGCTCTACATTTGGACAAAGTGTGCTCTCAGTCAGAGGCACTAAGTTCTGGAACTCTCTCCCGTTATCAATAAGAGAGACTCCAACACTGGCCACTTTCAAATCATATTTGAAACAGCGGCTAAAGGAAAACCAGACTTGTGGACAATTTTAATGTTTAACTGCTGCTTTTGTCACTTGTAATTGTTTTTGTTGTTTTTGCTGTGGTGCCACCTGCCCAGGGTCTACAGATGGAAATTAGCATTTTTGCTATAATCTGGTGTATTTACCCTGCAATGTTGTAGATGTTCATTAATATGCACTTTCCCTATTAAATAAAGAATAAAATAAAAATAAATGCCTCACAGTTTAGTTCTAGAATGTGTCACAATAGTTCTAGTGGAAGTTAATGTTTGTCACCAAACATCACTAACTAAAATCACTAACTGAAAAATCAAGGCTATTTTGGCAACAGACAGAACACAATACCATGTATAGAATCAATCAATCAATTATTCAACTGATTGATTGATTGATGTATAGAAGTGTTTAGTGTAGTTTATTGACGAAGCAATTAACATTAACATTAGTTATGCATGCTAACAACTATATGATTAACACTTATTAACTCTAATATAATATATTAGATTATGCTTGTATGGGTATAGGTATAGCATAAAGAAGGTTATAATAATTACTTTACCATATTTGGAGGACAGGAATCTAAGAAACTATAAGCTATTTATTTCAATTCAAATGTGATATGTCTGTCTACAGTTACAGCAGAGTTTCACTATTGAATGCAGTGAGAGAGGACCCCCTGCAGGGATACAGATGCACTGAGCTAGAACAGGGCACTAGGTGGTGAGAGGCACTCCACCTGTAATTTATTACCAATATAAATACCACCAAAAGAGATATGTAAAATTGATAATAATTCAACAACAAATGCATGGCTTGCATCCATAACAAAACAGATTTCCAACTTATTTTTCTCTCACAATTTTTTGAATAAAGATTATATGGTCAAAGTACAACTGAATTTTCAGGTCAAGAGCTACAGTAATATGTTAGCATTTGATGTGTCCCAGGCTCCCAGCTGGACTATTATAGCCAAACAATGTGCAGTTTATGGTCCATTGGGTTATGTATCATTACAATCACTTGAAGAGCAGTGGGGCTCTGGGAGAACACGCACCAAACAGGGCCCATATGAGGTGGACACGCCCGCTAAATTCAGACTTTACAATGTGTAAATTTGGTCACCAATGAAGTCAGGGCATTTCATTTAACTTTCTGCTTCATTACAAAAAAAGTCGAAAGCATGTTGTTAATTCTAAAGCTTTTCCACAAACTGTACATATGAGAAGTTCTTTTTCTATCATAATTCATCACAGGGTCATATGATACGCCTGTACCTTTGGCCAGTCCAAAGCCAGCACAAAAATTGGTTGTCCTTTTGTTATTCTATAATTACGGATGTTTTTAATCATTTAAAAAAAATGAAAAAAGCTTGAAAAACATGCTTTCTTCAGCTGAGTCACCTCACCACAGATCTGACCTGTTTATAAAGATAGATCAATTTAATGCCATACTGTGACATGCTAGAATATTCATAGTGCACACTTACACTGCCTAACAAAAGTATTAGGATGATTGTGTATTTCTGAACTTTCATAAATAATGATAATAAGATGTATTGGTAATGACAACAAATCAATTTATTGATATATTAAAGCAAATTTCATCATGTGTAAAGGCATATTATTGCAAAAATGGGGACTCATCGCAGTGTAGGTCTAACTCAGGTCTATCCTCCTAATACTTTTGTCAGGCAGTGTATGTTGAAATTCGTCAGTTTCAGGTTCCTGTTTATAGGCGCTATTTTGAACATATTTCACCGTTCAAAAGAAATAATGTTTTGCTTTGAATGGTTAATTGCTATGATAACTCTGAAACCCATTGATAGTAATTATTGTAATTGTCAAAAATGTTAGCTCTTCTTCTAACTACCCTCTTGGGTCCTTGTGGTTGGATCCGTCAGTTTTTCCTGATGCAGATAAACTGTATGGGGAAAAGGGGGTGCAGATTGGGGTTCCTGGTCTTAAAGTGTCCCTCGCTCCTCCATCCAGGCCTGTCCTATCTCATCGGCTCCACTGTCAGCCTCCATCAGCCTCCATCAGTGTCACAGAGTGTCACAGGGACTGCTCATCCACAGCTCTGCACTGACACTGCTCCATCAAATTCACTCCCACAACTCACAAAATATTCACCTCTTATACAGTGGTTTACACAAGTGTATTCTTCTGTTTTAAGGCTATAATAACCTCAAAATAAAATGATGCCCAGTAGGGTTATTTTAGCAGTCAACTACAAATATTTGGATAAGTTGAACCGTAAAACGAATATTTCTATTAAAAATTGAGGCTTTGTAAATACATTATTAACCAAACTAAAGGTTGAAATATGGTGACTGAAGGCTTCTAAATAGAGAATATTTATGCAAAAAATGTATTACTGATGTGGCATTTTAATATCCAGATTTCTTTAATAATATCAGTCTTTGTTATAATATCAGTCTTTGTTATAAAAGGTATTTGTGTTTTAATTGTGTGTTTTAATTGTGGTCTGATTGGTCAAAGCATCACAACTAATTTTTGTTAAATCTAGTTAAGAGAAAAGCACACATCTTCCCTATGCACAAATACACAAAGCACATACCTACTGCACGTTTTTCACAAACTAAATAGTCCTTATTTTTGATAAAAATAGGCTGAAGTACATCTGTCAGTGTTGCCATGTTTATTTTGGTTCATTTGGGCACTTCGCATTTGGCCTCTGCACAAACCTCAATTCTGCTCTGTGATTGGGCTGCCCACGCAATAACCGTACAGTGGGCACAGTCCAAGATGGATTCTCCGGAGTTGGTGAACTCACAAATATCACGAGAATCCATCTTGCTGTATAAGGTTACAGCTCATCACCAACCAAAACAACAGTGTTGTGAAGTGAGAGTGAGACTTGGCCAGAAGGCTTTCCTGTCTTATCTCCAGAGTTCCCCTGGCTCCCCTGAATGATGCTGTGATACTCCAACACACAGAAGACACAAAGGAGGGACACTTTTGTCCTTAGGGCAGCTACTCCCCTCAAACAGCCCTTACATTGGGTCAAATGACCCCCAGTTGAGCTGCACTGAGCCTTTTGTTTGAGATTTTTTAAATATTATTGTATTTTACATCTAGATGCGCTTAAAAAGTTATTTTGATTTATCAAATCATCAAATTCTACATGCACTCATTTGCACATTTCATCATTGGTCATTTCAAACCAAACATTAACTCTATTCACTCTTTGCAAACATGTATGGCATAAGAGTCTATGTGATTCATAAAGCAATCATAAGGTAAAAATGTATGTATCTTATTTATATTCCTTTGCTCAAATCTAAAGCAGAAACATGTAAATAGTTCAAAGCAGCAGTGTGTTTCTGGATACAGTTTGGGGAAAGCCTCTTGGGACATTTCCAGCATGAAAAACTCATTTTGATGAAATATTCCAGTCAATGGAAAAATACAACTTTCATTATGCCTCGGCGAAGGATATGAGACAGTACTGAGTAAAACAATGCATTTTTACAACTTACAAACATGAAATGGAGGTTTCTTGTTTTATTTGCCATTTGACCATTTGAACTTTTGATTTTTGCACCTACTTAGGACAATATGACAAAAAAAAAAATAATCTAAACTATTTCTTCATATTGGTGAATTAAATTTTTTGCTTCAACTTGTCTCATTAAAAACAAATCAAAACGTCTTTCAATATTAATTTCCTTACCCCAAACAATACAGACTAAATTACTATTACAATACTTCTTCCAAAGCCTGAACTCTGATCCAAACCACATGAGAAGTCTACAGTCCTCAGTAAAATCACACAAGCATATCATTGACAATTAGACATGACCAAATCTTGACCTTGATTCAACTTCAATAATTGCACCAACACCACTTCTTCTCATTTTCCTTTTTATTCAACCAAATACACTGCCTGACAAAAGTATTAGGACATTTGTGTATTTCTGAACTCTGGACAAAACGTCTGGTTCCAACAAGATAATGACCCAAAGCACTCGTTCAAACTGTGTAAGGGTCATTTGGAGACGTGTGAACAGCGTCATCAACTGCAGGTTATGACATGGCCGCCCCAGTCTCCTGACCTGTCATCCATCGAAAAAGTGTGGGATTATTTGGATATTAAAGTGCGCTCCAGGAATCCGACTAACGTTAAACACCTGTGGAAATGTCTTCAGGATGAGTGGAAAACTATAGAGGATGGATATCTTGAAAAACTGTTGGACAGAATGCCTCGAATTTGTAAAGCTGTGATTAAGGCCAACGGTGGTTATTTTGATGAAAAAGCTATTTAACTTGATATTGTTACATTTTTGTTACATAATGCCTGAAATTTGCTTTAATATATCAATAAATTGATTTGTTGTCATTACCAATAGGTCTTGTTATCATTAAGAAAGTTCAGAAACACACAATTGTCCTAATACTTTTGTCAGGCAGTGTATATGCATTACAAATAACTAATATTGTAATTATGAAACAACTACTGCAACGAGCAAAAAGTTAAACATTCAAAAAGCTATGAAAAAACAAAATATCAGTTGATCAATGCGTTATAATGTGTATCTGGAAATACTATACAGCTCTGGAAAAAAATAAGAGACCACTGCAAAATGATCAGTTTTTCTGATTTTACTACTTATAGGTATGTGTTTAGGCAAAAGGAACATTTTTGTTTGAGTCTATAAACTACTGACAACATTTCCCCCAAATTCCAAATAAAAATATTATCGTTTAGAACATTTATTTGCAGAAAATGACAAATGGTCAAATGTTTTCAGACAGGGGTCTCTTATTTTTTTCCAGAGCTGTATCTGCACTATCGCAATGTATCCATCTTGGCGGCACGGTGGCTGAGTGGCATGAGCTAGCACTCATGTTTCACAGCTAGAAGGTTCCGGGTTCGATCCCCGGGTCGCCCAGGCCTTTCTGTGTGTGTTCTGTGTGGAGTTTGCATGCATGGTCTGGGTTCGATCCCCGGGTCGCCTGAGCCTTTCTGTGTGGAGTTTGCATGTTCTCCCCGTCTCTGGATGGGTTTCCTCCGGGCACTCCGGTTTCCCCCATCAACTCAAAACATGCTCCAGGTAAAATCCTCCAGCTCAGGTCCTGACCAAGCCGAGCAATAAGATCATGGAGATGGGTTCCCGGGCGCCTGAAAGACGAGCTGCCCACTGCTCCTGATGGATGGGTCAAATGCAGAGGAATAATTTCCCTACGGGGATGAATAAAGTCTGTCTTCTTCTTCTTCTTTTCTTCTGTGTCCGATTCCAGCCTCTATAGCAGTAGTCTTAAAGCCGATTTGACAGTAACCTGTGATTAAGGCAGTGCAAAGTACAGACTAATATATGACCACACTATATATGTCCCCCCTGGAGACCCCCACTGACCCCCATCACGCGTGTATCTGCTTCTTACACCACTCAATATTATTGATTACATGGCAATTGTGTCTGACTGGCCTTAACCCCACGAGCCCCTTCTCAGTGTGTAGCACGGCCAAATCTGGATTATCACAGAGGATCGATCGGAGCGTTCTGAAACTACAAACCTCCATGAAAAAGTCGTCACTTATTTGCAGTGTGACCATGGACAGATTAGCAGGACACTTGGGACCGTCGGTGGTACGGGGCAAGGGGGAGAGAGAGAGAGGGGGTAGAAAGAGGCGTAGTGGTGATGAGTAATGTCTTATTCGTGCCCTCTTGATCTCTTCATCTCAAAAGTTGACATGCGATGCAAAAATCCTTATTCAGCAAAGCACACAACGTGACAAGAGAGCAATGCGAATCAAATCCAGGTCATACAGAGCGCATAGGGCACAGATAATTTAAATTATAATTAAATGTAGATGGAAAGTATAGTACAGTGTAATTGGACCACTATCACTTCACACAATCACTTCAAATCTTATATTATCACGATAAGCAGGTGAAATGAATAGGCCAGCAACTCTCCAGAGCTGGCTAGTGATCACCATGGAAGCAAGTGATATTTCCAGGAAGCAAAAACTCAAAAATGCCTTAAAATTCCACCTGTCACTCACTCAGAAGATCAATAGGAGAAGTGGGTGGGGAAAAGAAACTGAAGCATGGAACTACATCAAACAGGGAAATACTGAAATAACACAGGGATTAAATCTTCAGTTTTTATCACCATAATGGCCTGTCCAATACTACCAAACAGTACAAAATAATAATGGCAAATTTAACTTAATAACATGTTTTTAATTCCAGTGGATTCCCAAATTGGCGTAAAACAAATGCAACTATGATATAGGATTGTCAAAGGTATTAGAAAAATAATACTAATGCTAATCAGTACTTAAACTAGATCAAAACTAGATACATATTTTTCAAACTGGACAATTTTTTTTTTTTTTTTTTTAATATTGCTGAGCTTTATCAGTATTCTGTATCAAGTATTTGGTATTCCTTAGCATCAAAATCAAGTTTGACATTTTAGTATGCTGTCAACACTACTATAATACTGTATGTTCAAAACTATACAATATTACTAAGTATTACTAATAATAGTAACATGTAACAAGAAAGAATGTACATCTAGCTATAAAACAAAAAAAAATGCTGATTAGTCTAAAAACAGACAGCATAGCATCCTCCTCTCACTGTACAAGATTCCTTACTCTAGCAGTCTGTGAACATGAGATACAATGAGAGACTCCAGCCATAGCAGCAGAGGAGAGATAGGTCCTAAACCATCTTTGATCTGCTCGACCGGTGGATAAACCGCACAAAGCACTACGGGAGTGGGCTAGCTCAGCATGCTGTGTACGGAGAGGCTAATTATCTGAAACAACAGGGCCTGGAATCATAATACAGCAGCAGCAGCCTGTCACCGAAGACTGGAGCAGGCACAACTCACTGGTGCTTCACTGTCTGTGCTGACCTGTGGGTTATGAGAGGGGGAGGGAGGAAGAGAAGGGGAGAAAAGAAAAGAGAGTAGTGCTGTCACAATGCCTCAGTTTTTAACTTGATATTGATACTAAATAATAGATTTGATACCGATTTGTTTCTTATTCCATCTAGTCTTACAGTAAACTCAGGAAAGGTCACATTTTATTCAGTCAGGCGGCACAGGGGCTGAGTGGCTAGCACTCGTGCCTCACAGCAAGAAGTTTCCGGGTTCGATCCCTGGGTCGCCTGGGCCTTTGTGCGGAGTTTGCATGTTCTTCCCGTGTCTAGGTGGGTTTCCTCCGGGCACTCCGGTTTCCCCCATCAACCCAAAAACATGCTCCATGGGTAAAATCCTCCAGCTGAGGTCCTGACCAAGCCTAGTAATAAGATCATGGAGATGGGTCGCCTGAAAGCTGTGCTGCCCACTGTTCCTGAAGCAGGGGCGTTCACACTTTTTCAGCATGCGAGCTACTTATAAAATGACCAAGTCAAAATGATCTACCTACAACAATTATTTATTTATTTATAAATATATTGACAATTCTTTACTTGTACAATACCTGTTGATGTACAGTACCTTGCAAAACTTCATGTACATTCTGTACATTTTTTGTCATTACCTTACTCTTACTCTTACACATTTACCAAATGCAGGTCGTGACAAACAGATGCATTTGTGCACTTTTATTAGGCAAAATTCAACCACATGTCGCGGTAGGCCTGCTCTGTGCTGTAGACCTGCTCTGTGCCAACACTGAAACATAAATTTAGATTAGTTTTTGCTTTGCGTTTCATCCTTGCTCTTCTAATCAGAGCGCATTGAGGAGGAAGCCTGTGTGCGCTATGAGCAGGGAGGAGAGCGTGTGAAAAGGAGCGGCACGCTGACGTGAGGCAGACGGACAGGTAGGATGTTTTAAAAAGTTGAACCTGCTCTGTGATACTCGCTGGGACACCAGGGTACGCGCTGTTGCGGACAAGCTGTGTGCGCTTGTGGCGCTTGTAGTGACGTGCGGTGTCTGCGGGCTCGGGCGCACAGGCTGAAGTGAGAAGCCCCGCGCGGTCCGCACACCGGTTAAAGTTTATTGCAAACAGCAGCGGAGGTAATGAAATATGATCATACTCATCTCGAGACCAAGACCGGTGTCGACAACACTACGATCTACCCACACTACCTTGGCGATCGACTGGTAGATCGCGATCGACGTATTGAGCACCCCTGAAGTACGGGTCAAATGCAGAGAAATAATTTCCCTACAGAGATAAATAAAGGATAAAAAATATATATATACATACATATATTTTGGAGTATCAATACTTGCTTAAATTAGTATCTATTTTCAATACTAGGTTTAGTATAGACAGAATAGTAGTAGTAGTAGTAGTACTCATAGTATAGTAACTCTCTGATGCTTCAATGTCTGAGCTGATCTGGAGGTTATGAGAGGAGAGAAAGAGAGGAGGAGGGAAGGAAACACAGAGAGAGAGAAAAAGGTGGAAAAGAGAGAAAGAGACAGATGGAGAAAAGACATGTGAAAGAAATGGAGAGAAAGGGAGAGTTAGGGAAGAAGCAAAAAAACGATGGGATGCCGACGGAAAGTGTGTGAGACAGTGCAAGAGCTAGAGAGAGAAACAGATGAGAGAGCGAAGAGAAATACAGAATAGAAGAGAAAAAGATAAAGAGAGAAGGGTCAAGAAAGGTGAGTGTTTATAAGAGGAGAGACAGTGAGGGATAGTGACAGAATGTATGGGAGAGAGGAAAACAGTGTAAAGAAAGAAGAAAAGAAGAGCAATGGATACAGACATAGAAAAAGGAGCTGCAATAGAGAGGGATGAGACAGAGAAAGAGAAAGCTATGCATTCTAGTTGATTACCATTCACTTGCAGTTAATTGTGAGCTGTAGCCTCCCTCTGAGACAAACAGCTGGAGAGTAGACGCTGCACTGTGAGTGTGAGGGGAGTGTTAAAGAGGTAGAGGTTATACGAGCACTTTTACATTCATGAAAATAATGGATTTAAATTGTGGGTTGAACGATGGGGTACGCCACAACAACATGATGAATGTTGACGAAAGGTACTGAATATACTGTATTGAAAAAACACTGAAATTGTTATTTTGGAGATATGCTAAATTAGTACACTGTTTATAGCAAAATGTATTTAAGGTCCTATATTATGCAAAATAGACTCATATGAGCTTTAAGCCATGTTATAATGCTCCCTGGGGTTCTGTATGGTGGATGGGGGCACCTGGAGGGGGGCGACGTTATCTAGGTGCACCTTTGGTTATTACTGTTACTGCTGTTGTAGTGGGATGATTGCGGATGGTCTGGACCTGGACCCTCTCCCAATGTTTTGGATTGTTTTTAATGCATCATTTCTTAGTCAGGGCAAGCTGAATACCTACACCTAGGCTGCAGGACAATGTCCTCCTTCTTTTAATGCATCATTTCTTAGTGAGGGCTGAACACCTACACTTAGGTTTGCAGGACAATGTCCTCCTTCTTTTAATGCATTTAGACACATTATAAATAGCATACACATTATACACAATATAGGGCAACATAGGATATGAAGAAATGTTCGGAGAGGAGTGAGAAGTGGATTTTAAAGTGGGGCGACAGCGGTGATGGTGATGGACGGAAGGTGTGCTTGGGTGCTCGTCCCTCTCTAGGTGCTGTCCCTGTGTGGTCCTCTGGAGGATTCCTGGGTGCTGGCGGTGGTCCGGTTTACGCTCTGGGTCTGGCCGGTCATCCCTTTGTGCCGCCTGGGGCGGGTCCTGGGGGTTTTTCCGCTCGGGTTCGCTGGCTGCTTTCTCGGTTGTCCAGTGCATGGATGGGGGGTGGGTGGACGCCAGTGTGGGAAGAGAGTGGTGATGGTGATGAGGAAAGGACGCTGGTACAAACGAAGGGGAAAAAAAAAAAAAAAAAAAAGTCACGGAAGGAGGGTTTGGGGAAAGGAAGGAAGGAGGGAAAGGAACAAAAATGTATGCCCTGTCTAGGCTACCCCACTATGGTGGGACACAGCCTTTGTATATAGATAGATAGATAATGCTCCCTCATCAAAAACATAGCCAGAATTGTGTTTGATTTCATACACATGTTTGAGTAATCGTGCATAGTTTGTCTGTCTACATCTCCAACGCTTATTAAATGCTCTGTTCCACCTTGTGATGTCATGAAATGGTAGTTTTCAGCTACCTTTTGCCTTTTGTTCATTAAAGGAAAAGTAACGTTATTTTACAATCTGAGCCTTCTTTCGGTAATAAAACAAGTCGTTTGACTCACCCATAGCACGTTCGTGTCATTTGGAGCTGTTTGGTGAAAGTTATGTTGTAGCGTATCCGTTAGCATGAGTATTCGGGGCATTACTTTGCGGGTCTCCAAATAACACAAACTTTAGCACTTTTCAAATCATAGAAGCCCGATGTCTTAATCTACGATTTCGTTTGAAGCAAAAGTGGCCTGTAATCCGAGATTTATCCATAGTTTTCAGCTTTGGGTTTCATGTTTGGGTCCCGGGAGCTGAGAGGCACAGTCCGCGCATGCGCACTGGCGTCCTCATCTACTCGAAACTATGGATAAATCTCGGATTACAGGCCACTTTTGCTTCAAACAAAATCGTAGATTAAGACATCGGGCTTCTATGATTTGAAAACTGCTAAAGTTTGTGTTATTTGGAGACCGCAAAGTAATGCCCCGAGTACTCAGGCTAACGGATACGCTACAACATAACTTTTACCAAACAGCTCCAAATGACACCAACGTGCGATGGGTGAGTCAAACGACTTGTTTTATTACCGAAAGAAGGCTCAGATTGTAAAATAACGTTACTTTTCCTTTAAAGATGGGCAATTCCAGGTTCACGATCATCCAAAGTTAAAAATCAGTTTAAGATCACAGTGGATCATTTCCTGTATTACCACAAGAAATCAAAAGATGGAACAGGGTTATTTCAGTCTGAGAGAAGAACTCAGCCTAAATTTGCAGGGTTTGTCTCTTAAACGACAAAAAACAAAACAAAAACAAATCCAGTGTAATGTGGACCTCAAAAATGACCTCAAAAAGAGACACTCTAGTGTACTGGTAATCTCCCATTTCTGTGTTGTGTGATACTTAATCATTAGCCAAGACATTTACAGTCGCATTTTAGCACAATTACAATGCCTAATGCTGAATAATTGTATTTTCTTGATAACAACAACAAGAAAGATCAAGAGATTATGTTTTGTCAATATCAGCCATCCTTAATTTGAATATATGATCTTTGCATTATTTGCCTGTAGCCTATATGGGCCTTGAAAAGAGTAAGCTATTTAGACACTATAGAACTATTTAAAATCACCATTTAATAATTGATTTACAAAACTTTAGATACAGAACATTCTGACTCTAAAAGCCTGATTTAGGAATAATAGTGTCCATTGCTTCCTTAGGATTTGTGGCCAAAGTTTAGTCCAACAAAAGCAATTGTTTAAAAAAAAAAACATATTTAAAAAGTAAACAGCAGTATAATCTGATAAGTACAATCACACAATAACCTCAATTTGTTAATGTTTACAGATGGTGGTGTTCCCGCAGAAACTCATTTCTAATTTCCCAGTATATGAAATCACCAAAAACACCAGCAAAGCTTAAATTAAAGACGCGAGGAACTGCAAATGTATGAAACTGTAAATGAGATGGGCGTGTTTTTGCATATTTATAGCATGTTGTTCTTTTTAATTCTGCCCCTAAAACGGTAATTTAGGAGGAAAAACACGTCTTTGCTTTGTTTCCAACGGCATACAGCGTGGATATTTTGACATAACAAGATGCATTGTAATCGGGTTTCTCTGGTTTATGCTGCATTAATGGTAATAGCTGTGTTCATCTCTATTTGAGTCTGTGTTCTGTGGGCCTTTCATCCTCAGCAATCCTCAAAACACCATCCACACATTTACAATGGAGAGAGTGTACACGTTATTAGGATCTCCACAGCTGTGAAAAGGTGGATTTTCTAAACTTCACAATTTTTTAAAGAGGGGGTATTATGCAAAATTGATTTTATGAAGCTGCCAGATTAATCACAATTGATCAACCCAATTCGAATGACTGCACAATTACCAAACCACAAAGACTGCAATTATTTAACTAAAACAATCACGTCTCTAAACAATAAAATACTCTGTTTTATGATGTCTAAAACGTGCTAACCCTGTAGTTTAGAATTTAACAAACAGTTCTAAAATATGTTTCTGTATTAGTTTAGCAGTTCCTATCTCAGTCTTTTACGGGTATTACGGGTAACCAAACAATCTTGACTCTCTTACTTACAATTAAATATTTTTTAACAAAACTTTTCAGGCAAGTAAAGCTTACATATATGGTCACTATCTAAACACATCTACTATACAGCTCTGGAAAAAAAAAAGAGAGACCACTGCAAAATTATCATTTTTTTTCTGATTTTACTACTTATATGTATGTGTTTGGGCAAAAGGAACATTTTTGTTTGAGTCTATAAACTACTGACAACATTTCCCCCAAATTCCAAATAAAAATATTATCGTTAGAGCATTTATTTGCAGAAAATGACAAACGGTCAAAATAACAAAAAAGATACATGTTTTCAGACCTCAAACAATGTCAAGAAACAAGATCAAATTCATTTTAAAACAACATAATACTAATGTTTACACTTAAAGGTCCCATGGCATGAAATTTTCACTTTCTGAGGTTTTTTAACGTTAATGTGAGCTCCCCTACCCTGTTTAGCCCCCCATGGCTAAAAGTTGCGAAATGTCTAAACTGAGCATTTGCGGTCCTTTTCTACGTTAGAAAAAAACACAGCTCAAACGGGCGATTCTGAACAAGGCAACTATGTTATGTCACATCGAAAAAAGAAATGCAAATGCAGTTTCACCCCCGTCTGGATGTCTACCCACCGTCTCTGTAAATCACGCCCAGAGAGTTTGGACCGCGAAGGAGCTACGCAATGCGAAATGCGTTTTTTAATTTGCCTGGAGGCACATGCGAGTGTTTCTAGGCTCGGAAGTCCTTTATCTGAGCCTCTGGACCTCTGAAACAGCAGTGGTTTAATTTTATTTTCTGTGAAAATGTGTTTTTTTCATTGAAATTCTTCTCCTTTCTTCCTCCGCGCTTAAAACGCGGAAGTGGGGCCAGCACACAGCGCACCTAACCAGCGGCGCATTTGGCCCCCCCCACCCGCTCCTCTAATAATAATAATAATAATAATAATAATAATAATAATAATAATTCATTGCATTTATATAGCGCCTTTCATGACACCCAAAGCGCTTTACAGTTCATTGTTCATTCAGTCCACACTTGGTGGTGGTAAGCTACTTTCTGTAGCCAGAGCTGCCCTGGGGCAGACTGACGGAAGCGAGGCTGCCAATCTGCGCCATCGGCCCCTCCGACCACCTCCAACACTCCTGCACACTCCACTTTCATACTAGGCAAATGTGGGTAAAGTGTCTTGCCTAAGGACACAGCGACAATTTTTTGCAACTAGCGCCCCACTGTGGCACCTGGAATTCCCAGTGGTCTCCCATCCAAGTACTAACCAGGCCCTGCCTTGCTTAGCTTCTGAGATCTGACGGGATCAGGCTTTGACAGGCAAAGCCTGATCTGACGGGATCAGGCTTTGACAGGCAGGTATGGCCACATAACCTAACCTATCTGTGTCCTTCTCATTTGCATTCAAGCAACAAGGCCCAGAATGAGTTGTTCAGAGAGAGATATTCTGACTCTGACAGTGTACATGTGTCTTTCTCATGCACTGAGTGTTGATTTTGAAGAAGGATTCATTTACAGTATTAGGGAACCATTAAGGCACCATATAAAAGCATCAAGAAGTACCATGTCATGGGACCTTTAAGAAGAGTTCAGAAATCGATATTTGGAGCAATAACCCTTATTTTTAATCACATCTTTCATGCGTCTTGGCATGCTCTCCACAAGTCTTTCACATTGTTCTTGGGTGACTTTATCCACTCCTGGCACAAGAACTCAAGTAGCTCAGCTTTGTGCTTGTGTTGGAATTCAACAGACGCTGGAATGGAATGGCTGTAATACATGTAGAGATGCTGATTTCAGAAAAAAATGCAGTGGTCTCTTATTTTTTTCCAGCGCTGTATTTGTTAAAACACTAGTTCGTTGGTTTATTTTTTACACTTGACCCAAGCGTTTCTGTGGGCAGTGTCTATATCACAGTGCGCTGACAGCTGTGTCAACGTACAGTCCATATCCTACACAGCCTCATTCATCTCCTTTGTCTCTGTTTAGGCTCTCATCCCACCTCGGCACCAACTCTGAGCCCTGACTGATCAAAACAGCAGCGTTTAACAGCTCCTCTTCAGCACTGACAACCTTTGACCCTCTCCTCATCCTCGTACAGGACGGTCCTCATTGTTGCTGTCTAAAACCTACAAAGTTTTTGCTATTTTTGTAGTTTGACATGGCTAGCTGATTTTCTATTTTTGCATAACTGCCCTGTTTAATTGTCTAATATTATGAAGATTATATTGAAACAAGTTAAAGGTCCATTCTGGAACTTTTCTGGTCTGCATTATGGTACTACACTACACTATGGCATTATACTTATTCCATAGAGACAAGAGACAGCTCAAGTTACAGCTCAGGTCTGTCGAGAGGCAAGCTAACTCACACCAAATAACTATAAATGCTAGATAGAACATTCAAATCAAAGCAATAATATCTAGACAACCAGGTGGAAAAGTTATGTAGTGCACCTTTAATCACTAAATCAAAACTAATCAGTTAATGTATTATCTGTTATTTAATTGATCAATCATTATCTGGACTACATACAGACTGAAAAACATGGCATGTGCTGAGAGATGACTCAGATAAAGCCGTAACTATGTCAATAATACAGGAATAACACAGGAAATCGTGTTTTTGATGACAAACCTATTCAGTCTGTACTCAGCCAAAATGTCCTCAGAAGCACTCACAAAACATATGTTGTAATTATTTATGCAATTCAAGTTTGAATTCAAATAATCATATATATATATATATATATATATATATATATATATATATATATATATATATATATATATATATATATATATATATATATATATATATATATAAGCTACTTTATAACTTGGAAATTCTAATCTTTTCATAAATGTAGGTATTATAGTGCTTCTTCATTTTTATTAAGTGCATAAATTAGTGGAAACCTTTTGTACACTCAACAAAAATATAAACGCAACACTTATTAAATTCATTCCAGATACACAATATTACCATTTCTCTCAAACATTGTTCACAAATCTGTCTAAATGTGTGATAGTGAGCACTTCTGCTTTGCTGAGATAATCCATCCCACCTCACAGGTGTGCCACATCAAGATGCTGATCTAACATCATGATTAGTGCACAGGTGTGCCTTATACTGCCCACAATAAAAGGCCACCCTGAAATGTGCTTTTTTTTTTTTTTGCTTTATTGGGGGTCTGGGGACTCAGAACCAGTCAGTATCTGGTGTGAACACCATTTGCCTCATGCAGTGCAACACATCTTCTTCGCATAGAGTTTATCAGATTGTCAATTGTGGCCTGTGGAATGTTGGTCCACTCCTCTTCAATGGCTGTGCGAAGTTGCTGGATATTAGTGGGAGCTGGTACACGCTGTCGTATACGCCGGTCAAGCACATCCCAAACATGCTCAATGGATGACATGTCCGGTGAGTATGCTGGCCATGGATTATCTCAGCAAAGCCGAAGTGCTCACTATCACACATTTAGACAGATTTGTGAACAATGTTTGAGAGAAATGGTAATATTGTGTATCTGGAATGAATTTTAGATCTTTAAGTCCATCTCATGAAAAATGGGAGCAAAAACAAAAGTGTTGCGTTTATATTTTTGTTGAGTATACCCTATTGGCACTTATGGCTGCCTAGAAGCGAAATCTACAAAACTGAATACGGACAAAACCATAGAAAAATGTGCAACAACTGAAGTCAACATTAAAACAATTACAGTGGCTTTCAAAATGGCGCCATGTCCCTCCCTGCACCTCTCGCCAACCTGTTTTTTCTTTGGTTCTGCTCGACTGCCTGGGTTCATTTAATGACCAAATACGGCTGGACCAGTGGAGAGATGCTGGTGGAAATGGAAAAAAGTGTGAAATGTACAATAATCATACCAACAAACCCTGGGGATGTTTTGTGCACACTGAAATAGATGGGGAGAAATAGCCACTTGAATGTAGATCTGAAAATGAAGGCTATTCATAATTATACGTAATGTCCCTGCAGTTGAACTTGCACTTAGGTCGCAAATTAGCACATCACTGAGAAGAGAAATAGGATTATGCAGTAATTTAGCTTCAATTGGCTTATCTAGTTTTCTCCTACTTATTTCTATTAAGTGAATATCAGCGGGACAGTGGTCAGGGCTCCCAAGGACAGACACATTAAGATTCTTTCAGTAGAACACATTAAGTCACTGTGCAAAAGTTTCACAAATTAGCCAAACACATGAATGTCTATTGATGGTGGCAAGAAGTTGAGGGGAGCATATTAACACAAGGAGTACAAGGAGGATCCACTTACACAGACCAATGACCTAAGGGTGGGCACCAAAAAGAAAAAATAAATAAATACGGTAAATAAATAAAAACGATGTAACAATTGCAAACAGACCAAGACTAAGTTGTACATGTACACTAACACAGCATTTTATATTAGCAATGCATCTGATTTCTACTCTCTTAAAAGCTCTATTTCTTAGCATTCTAATTATTCACCGCCATGAGTTTATAAGCACAACTTTCAGAAGCGGAGTTTTGCCGTCACACAGCTGATACTAACAACTCGCATGTAAGCCGCACACCAGTATTACATCCTGGTTTGTGGACAACAAAAATGGTTGATCCAGAGATACTTGAACTCCTCCACTTGAGGCAAGGACTCTCCACCCACCTGGAGAGGGCAAGCCACCTTTTTCCGGTCGAGAACCATGGCCTCTACGCTCCTACCCTCACCTATGGTCATGAGCTCTGGGTAATGACTGACAGGACAAGATTGCGGATACAAGCGGCCGAATGGGTTTTCTCCGCAGAGTGGCTGGGCGCACCCTTAGAGATAGGGTGAGGAGCTCAGTCACACAGGAGGAGCTCGGAGTAGAGCCGCTGCTTCTCCACATCGAGAGGAGCCAGCTGAGGTGGCTCGGGCATCTGTTCCGGATGCCTCCTGGACGCCTCCCTCGGGAGGTGTTCCGGGCATGTCCCACCAGACGGACGCCCCAAGGAAGACCCAGGACACGCTGGAGGGACTATGTTTCCCGGCTGGCCTGGGAATGCCTTGGGGTCCCCCCGGAGGAGCTGGAGGAAGTGTCCGGGGTGAAGGAGGTCTGTTGCCCCCGCGACCCAGGCCCAGATAAGCGCAAGAAAATGGATGGATGGGATGGAAAAATGCTTGATAAAAACACACTCTATAAAAACACACAGTGGTCTAATTTTGATGCTAACAGTTGCTTTTATAATACATCTGTACCGGGGGTATCTTTAAATGTCAAAAAGTCAAGAAAGTCATCTGTCTTTGGAAAAATCACCATTTTCTCTGTAATTGGTTAGATCCACCTGTCACTCCACTGAACATTCATTTCACCAAAATAGAACACTGACAGATTGTCCAGCCCTACAGTACATTCACACTTGTCCTCAAGTGTGAATGGGGCTCAGTTGGTAGAGCTCAGTTGGTAGAGCGCTTGCCTGGTGATCCAGGGGTTGGCAGTTCGAATCCCGCTCTTGACGGGTGGACCGCGTGTGATCCCAGCTCCCACAGATGAGCGCTGCCGTTGTGTCCTTGGGCAAGACACCTCGCCCCCAGTGTTTGCGGACACTGGTAGCCCCCATGGCTGAAGAAACATCAAGGCCCGTTGTGACGTGAGCCACCTGTGGGAGGATTCTCCAGCTGAGGTCCTGACCAAGCTGAAGCAAGAAGATCATGGAGATGGTCCCCGGGCGCAGTAATGTGCAGCCCACTGCTCCTGATGACAGGATGGGTTAAATGCAGAGGACCAATTTCGTTGTACTTATGACAATAAATAAATATTCTATTCTATTTGAGCCCAATTTTTATGAATCTTGGACATAAACCAGGCAGGGTAGTCCTGGTTTAACTCAGGATTACTTTAAGTCCTAATTTGGATATGATGTGTGACCAAGTGAACTATGTGTGTGACTCTGCTTGAGTGTTTTCCTAAACTCCTCTCTGCTCAGACAGTACTCCGCATATGAGACATCATTATATCATTTATGCTAATCATCTGTCTCCATAAAACATTCATTCATAATATTTCTCTAACACAAACAGTATTTCCCACTTTGATCTATTCTATACATCTCCATAATTCATTGAATTTCACCAGCAGCCGCTTGTCCAGTCTCACTTTTACTACAGACTTCATGGAGTGGGTGTATCTGCAATTCATTGGTCTCTGCTTCATATTGGTTTCATTTGAGGCCGTCAGTCAAGGCTGCGGCCCTCAGATATGAACTATCCATTTCAGGATTTTTCTTCCTTCTCATGTTTTCATTGAATTCAGCAGAGTGACAGACACTTGGAAAGGGCAGCTGTCAGAGCCATGCTTTCCTTATGGCAAAGAGAAACACTACTCTGTTGTATCGTACACTAAAGAGAGGGCTCTGCAGTCAAAGTAGTTTTTAGACACACAAAGTCATTTAAAGTGCACAACAAAGTTCTCTCTGATACTGCAGTAGTTCCAAACTTTTTGGTCTTGAGTCGCTCCTAAGCTTTATGCTCTGAGGGCATCTCAGTCCAGTACAGGTGTTTCTGTAGTCATAAACTTGTATTATCCTACAGACAACATTTTTGAGGAGTTAAATGTAATCCAAGTACATACTAGGAAGAGCTCGTACCCCCAGGAATTCCCATACCCCTGGTTATGTGTAGAATCGCTCAGTCGTCCAGGTAGAATCCATGGCAAAAGAAGAAATTCAATTTGTCAACTGGACAAAGTTTAATTAGACAAAAGTTTAATTGGTTGAATATGTTTCACAGTTCATCCAAGAACTGAAGAAGCAGCTTGGATGAGCTGCGAAACATATGTAGCCAATTAAACTTTTGTCCAGTTGACAAATATAATTTCTCCTTTTGCCATACCCCTGGTTAGGAAACACTGATACACAGTACAAACAGGACAGAATATTATTATTATTATTATTATTATTATTAAATATGTCATATACATAATACGATATTTATTGCCTGGACACATCAACCAAATTTTGTAAACACCAATGCTCACAACACAGGAGAAAGGTTTCTGAACTCATTTGCTCTGCTGACCCACTGACAGACTAAAATTATAGTTTTATATTCCAACTTAGGCAGCTCCTCAAGTAACATGTTGCAACCACTTTTATACTGGAAGCAGGTGCATACATAAGAATAAAAACATAGTTGTGATGTAATTATGAATTTCAAAAAAATCAATCACACATTTTGGGAAAAACCAACGTCTATAGCAGCACTATACTAAATACTGCTGTGACTACTTTCTTGACAGACAGCATATTCGTTTCAATATTTCCATCCAAACAGTGAAGAGTTAGAAAAGTCTGCCCTGGATCTCCCTGCAGCATCGTGCTGCCTGGCTGTCAATGAAGAAAATCATCAAATATTCAACGAGGGCTACAGTTATTGCAACAGTTTCAGTGAGGAATTGGCCAAGTTCTGAAGAGAAAAGTACAAGTGAAAAGTGACAGAACTAAAGTGTGCATTCTTGAACACAGAGGGATTCCTGTCGGAGCTCTCACTGCGCCGCTGCTGCGTTCAGATGACACATGAATAAATAAGTGGGCAGCCGGCGCTTCCCAGCAGGCGGCTCTGTGTCCCGAGGGCCACCTGAGAGCAGACTATTCACCTGACACCTGTAAAAGCATGCTTATGTGCCGCTACTACCTCACGTTTACGCACTGCCCCGTCACTGACACGAGAAGATACTAAAACAAAGACCACTCTACTGAAATACCTTTTAATACACTAAAGCACCAACCAGATTGCCTCATTATAGTAAGGAAATCAGACAACAAAGAACTGTGATAGCATATGTTTTAACCAAGACTTTAAATTAAATAAATTTAAACTCTTGTAGATCAGCCAAATGAGACGCGACGCATAAAAATGACCCAAAATGAGCCAACTATAGCGCGCGTAAAAGTAGTACGCACAGCTGGAGACGAGAGCAGACACTATTTGAATAACGCTACCTCTCAGCCTGTCACATTCACACCACCAAACACTCCTCTTATCCACTCCAAACAGACTGATCATTTCATTATCATTATCATTATCTCCTACCTTCCTCGTCCGTGTCCGTGGCTGGCTGAGCGCCGTTGGTTCGACTGCCCGTCCTGCTGCGCTGCGTTTCCAAGTATCAGCCCCTTCTCTCCCCTCCCGCTCTACTCCTGCCCCTCTCTCACCATAGTCCCGCTGTAATCTCCACTCAACCTGCTAAACTGAGGCTGTGGCTGTTGAGGATTTCAATTTACAGTGGAGAAAATGATCCCGAGCCAAAACTAAATAAGTGGATGTTTGCAAGCGCACGTCTCCCCCATTAGCGCGCTGTGAATGAGCCATAAGTCACAGTCTCACACGTGCAGAGCATTTACATGAGGTCAGACAAACGTAATGAACGGACAAGATGGACAGCTACAGTGTGATAAAATGATCTGCATAGAAACAACAACAACATAAAGGTGGGCCAAGTTTGAACCATTGCACCTGCAGTCTGATGTTAACAAGACTTGGCTTATACGAATTAAAAAAGCCTTCATAACTTAAATTAGGGATTTGCAAAGATTTAATGTGGCCTATCAGTTCCAAAGACTTCAAAATACGATCCTAATCCAACAAATTAGATAGATTAAATCGGAAATCCTTTATCAACAGCAGAGGTCATGAGCATTAGGAGTAGGCAATAGGCAGGCCGGTACTGACATCTAGTGGATATTGTCAAAATTACATCAAATAAGTTACACAAATAATTATATTGTCAAAATTACAACAAATCCAAATCCACTTTATTTCTATAGCACATTTCATAAACATAAACAGTTTCCAAAGTGCTGTACAGACAGAAAAACTAGCGACACAGCAAACATCAGGTACTGTAAATGATTCACTAGTCCCAAAACAATAAAACCAGTAAAACCAAATCAGAACCATGGAGTAAGTAAAAACAAAATAGAGTAAAATAAAATAAATTAATAAAATATAAAAGTAAAATAAATAAAATAAAAACACAGAGGACCACACAACTCATGCGGGATTAAAAGCCAGAGAATAAAAGTGGGTCTTAAGACGAGACTTAAAACACTCCACAGTGGGAGCTGTTTTGATGTGAGGAGGCAGAGCGTTCCACAGCTTTGGTCCAGCCACAGAAAAGGCTCTGTCTCCTCTGGTTTTAAGTCTCGTCTTAGGAACCACGAGTTGGATCTGGCCCTCGGACCTCAGAGCGCGGGCGGGGGTGTAAATCTGGATGAGGTCCGAGATGTAATCCGGGGCCAGTCCATTCAAAGCTTTAAAAACAAACAATAAAATTTTAAAATCAAATAAGTTACACGTGCACTTTTTTCCTGCTAATTACACTGGTCTACAAGCAAAATGCTTCCGGAACAAAAGTAGTGAATTTTTTCATGGTTTAGGTCACTAATAAAGAAAAAGTCAGAAGTGCTGATTGTCTATAGTTTCCAAGATATAGTATTGGGTCAAAATAGGAAATTTATGCAAAATAAGGCAAAAACAGTAGTTTATCAGAAGGTACAGTGTGTCTACAAGCAACCAGTTCTATCTGAAAGCCTGTCTGCACATTCCAGTACATTCATTTTAATATGACGAGAGTTTTAACATCAAATATTTTTCGATTTCACATAAGAGAGATGCCTCGAAATTGTGTGCACCTGATCTCTTAAGATATTTCTTGTTTATTTCTTGACGGATAAAGAAGTGCAAGTTAAATATTTTCAAAATATAAATATTATTTTTAAGCAAAAATGCCTAAATCTATTGTATAAACAGATGTGATTTTGATGTAAAACAATATCATTAAATATCTTGAATACATTAGCTAACCAGCACAGTTATCAATTGATTTTCAGTTCACCTTATCAATATAAATGAGATTTAGCCATTTTATGTAGGAAGCAGATCGAGTCCAAAAACTTATAGACCAATGTTATTACAATTGCCATGTCTAACCACATCCAGGAGTGGAATTATATAAAATAAGCAAATTGGTAAACCGGTCAAAATGTCTTTATTCTGATGTTTATAAGAGTGGTGGAACAGCCTGGCAGTTCATAATTTTATCACTGATCTTTTCTCTTGTTGAAATAAAATGTTCTGGATCATCTGTTCACATACTCACCTCCTACAGCACTTCTGTTCATGGGCTCCCTCTCACTTTATCGGTTTATCCCAAATCAAAGCCTGGAACAGAAAACAAGTTTAAATATTTTCTACAGATATCTTGAAATCCGAGGTGGCTATGTTGCAATACTGACTAATAAAGACATTTACGTGCATTAACTGTCCGTGAAAATACACTGTGGAATATAACATGTGCCTTTGCTGACCTCTAGTGGGGACTTGGCCCAACTGCAGCTACAGGTGAGTTTGTGGAACTTTGTGGAACTTTTGCCAGAAGTAAGGCAGATGTTTAGAATACATACATTTACAACGTACGTAATAAACAAGCATGCAGCATCTGATTCATATTTTAAGACTAGAAAAACTGAGCTAACTAGAACTTGTCCAGAAACGTACCTTCCAAGGAAACTATGTAGCTTGTTCCACGGTGCTAGCTAAATTAACACAACATGTGCACATAAAGTGCTCATATTCAGAGTATTTCCACCAGTAGCGGGGAGATAAAGTATGACAAAGCATAACATTCAAAGGAAATGATCTGCACATAAAATAATAAGAGTTGGGGAATGCGTACACAGGCTACAGTTCTGGAGAAAACGATCGTGCTGCATTTTTTTAGGGTCAGGCTTCTGTAGGCGACGTTTGTGTAGGCCTACCCTAGACTGAGACCTACACTACTGAGATCTATCCTACTGAGACCTACCCTAGACTGAGACCTACCCTACTGAGACCTACACTACTGAGATCTACCCTAGACTGAGACCTACCTTACTGAGACCTGCCCTACTGAGACCTACACTACTGAGACCTATCCTACTGAGACCTACCCTAGACTGAGACCTACCCTAGACTGAGACCTACACTACTGAGACCTACACTACTGAGACCTACCCTAGACTGAGACCTACCCTACTGAGACCTACACTACTGAGACCTATCCTACTGAGACCTACCCTAGACTGAGACCTACCCTAGACTGAGACCTATACTACTGAGACCTACCCTAGACTGAGACCTATACTACTGAGACCTGCCCTACTGAGACCTACCCTAGACTGAGACCTACCCTAGACTGAGACCTATCCTACTGAGACCTACCCTAGACTGAGATCTACCCTAGACTGAGACCTATACTACTGAGATCTACCCTAGACTGAAACCTGCCCTACACTACTACTGAGACCTACACTACTGAGACCTATCCTACTGAGACCTACCCTACTGAGACCTGCCCTACTGAGACCTGCTCTACTGAGACCTACACTAGACTGAGACCTACCCTTCTGAGACCTACACTAGACTGAGACCTATACTACTGAGACCTACCCTAGACTGAGACCTATACTACTGAGACCTACCCTAGACTGAGACCTACCCTAGACTGAGACCTATCCTACTGAGACCTACCCTAGACTGAGATCTACCCTAGACTGACACCTACCCTTCTGAGATCTACCCTAGACTGAGACCTATCCTACTGATGTTGAAGTTGATAATATATATAATTATTCCATCACCTACTAAGATCTACCCTAGACTGAGGCGTACTCATCATTTATCTGATTGTTAGGCCTACAGTAGAGTCTACTGCCAACTACTTTACATATACACTGTGGGATATATGGTGTGGGCAACTTTTCTGGAGGAGCGTTGCCACATACTTGTTTCCATGGAAATGGTTGTCTTTTCTAGAATGTACCACTGTATGGCATTACACTTATCTATCACCATGGAGATGAGCACCAGCCAGGTCACGTTATATTTCACAAGCTTACAGAAACCTTGCTTTTCAAGGTATCTTGGCAAATAAAACACTTGTAAGCTAATTGCATTGAAGCAGGATATTAAGTTTAATGCCATAAAGGTCCTTTCCACTTAAATCAACACAAAAAAGAACAATAGTTAAAAAAATACTCTAAGTCCAAGCCTCACTCACCATCTGGAGGTGGGTCCACAATGACAGCAGCTCACTGCTCCTCGCAGACTGCCCCAGCTGCACTGGTTGAAGGAGATCAGATGGGGTCAAGGGTCAAATGCAGAGAATCAGTTTCCCTCATGATGGATCAATAAAGTATACCTAATGTTACCATATTATGAAAAGCTCATAATCTCAAGTTGATACATTAAGCGATAATTTAGTAATGTGTCGATGTATTTTTAATTGTTTCCAGTTATTTGGAAGAGACAGACACCACATCATGAAGATTTAAGATTTTCTCACTCTTCTCACGTTGCCTATTCTGCGACTGGTGTATGTGCTTCAGCAGTGATTCCCAACAGGTGAGTTGGAGTCAAATCAATACATGTGTACAGTGAGTCTCATTCTTTAAATGCATACAGTTAAATGTGGATGATTAAACTTTGTCTGGTGGCTGGACTTTCAGATGTTATTGCTTTGTCCAGAATGTTCAACAACATGCCATTAAGCATATGCTGCCACCAGGCCAAGTTTACTCCATTGTTTTCAGTTTTTCTATTTATGAATCAGTTAATATAAAAACAATCTGAAAGATGTGACCTTGACTTTGGGATTCAGTGTTTGATTTAATCTTCTTAATGATTGTTTGTGCATGACGATGACATCGCTGAAGGTGCTGTGTCAGAGCAGCCTCACTAGTTTAATATAAAAGGTCGATTGAAGTGCAAGAAAATACAGAGAAATGACTGATCTTCACCATGAACTCTGACGCAATGGCCCAAAACAACGGCATCAGAGACCTAAGTGACTAAATCGAATATTGTCTTCTTCAGTTATTGCTTCTGCTATGAGGATTTATATGTAACCTTTTCACAGCAGTACAAAATAATGAAGAAAATCAAATTTCAATGCCAAACCTTGGTGAAAGGAACCCAGCGAGGGCAATGTCAAAAAAATCACACAACACAAAACACAAATCATCTCTTTCTCTATCGGACTCTGAATTTGAATTAAGATCAATTTGGAGCAAAATGTCTCTAGTTTCAGTCCAAAACCACTATGGAAAATAAAGCATCTTATTTACATATTTATTTTTGTATGTCTACTCATAAAGGCACATATGTTTTTTTGTTTTATTTAACCTTTCTGACATGGGGTCCGATACCTCCTTTGGCATTGGAGATTATTGCTTTGCCTGAAATGTTCCATAGTAGATTTTAACTTATGTGGGCAATAATTAAATTCAGTGTTCCTTCACAATATTAATGTTGAGTTCTACCTGACAAATGAGGGATTAGACAGACACCAAGGCTAAAATATTACATTGAAAAACATTCTTATTGGAGCATGCATGATTCCCTCTCCACAGATCACTCCTGTAACTTGGCCTGGTGATATTACCTACTTCTTATACTTTATACTACATTTATGCCATACTGTGGAATATTACAAGCAAATCAAAAGTATCTCCATAGAGACAATTAGCATATCATCCATATAATTACATAGTGCACCATTAAAAAGTTTGACTTAAATATGGCAGATGCTATTTGCACCCGGGTGTAAATAGCAAACATTGTTATTCACACATGGGGCAACTAGTCATTGATTAAGATTAAGATTAAGCCTTTATTGGTCTCACACACAATGACACACGGGAGAAATTTGACTTCTGCATTTGACCCATCCTTTTCAGGAGCAGTGAGCAGCCATCATTCGGCACCCGGGGGGCAGTACCGTGAAGGGTCTTGCCCAAGGACCCACACGCTCATTGCCGGGGGGGATTTGAATCCACAACCCCCGGGGGGAAAGTCAGTGACTTACCAGTTGAGCTAACCAGCAACCATTGTTGCTATTTACACCCGGCCCGGGTGTATTTAGCTTGGCACAGTACCCCAGTGTTCCTAGACAAAAATGCTATTTACACCCAGGTCGCACCTGAGTGTTCCTGGACAAAAATGCCCATATCTCCTTGGTGCCTGCTGTATCATAGTTAAGTCCAGTTCTCTGTATGAATTTGACCCAAACTGCAAAGAATGTTGCATTTATTGTTACACATTAGAAAAAATGCAGGATTGATCATGAGAAATAGAGAATTACAGTATTTATTTAACTGATAACGTAGAGAGTAATATCAAATAATATTGAAATAAATAATATGTACTTGCGATGTAAATAATATATACATGTGTATTTAACAGACCCTCCAGGAATTTGCGATGTTGCGATTTGCAACTTCAACGCAACTTCAGCCAATCCCCGCGAATTCAGGGCGGTGTTGCAATTTTGACCAATCACCGCAACTTTTCCGCAATTTTTCCTAATTTTGACCAATCATCGGTGACGTATTGAACGCCGATCAACTTCCTTCTGTGTAGGAGACATATCTGAGATGAGGTGCACGGTGCGTTTGTGTGTGTGTGTGCGGCAGAGGCGGTGGGTCACGTGAGTGTGGGTGTGTGCACGTACGGAAGTGTGTGCGTGTAAAAGCGCGCGCTCACCTGTCACACAGAGGAGACAGTCAGGGTTGGGGTGTAGCCGTATTTTTTGATGAACGCAAACCATTCATTCATCTGTCACGTTAATCTGTTCATCCTGCTGGTTTTCATGAGTTCCATTTCATCCTGCTGCGCTGTCATAGCTGTGTGCGCTCTTTTTGTAATAAATGCACAAAACACATATCTGGATCTCAGCGTATCTGTCACCATAGCCTCCTCTTTGCGCGTCACAAATCTGCGAGCCATAGGACCCAACCTCATATTCTCGGCGGCTAAAAGGTTTGTTTGGAAGCCGCAACATTCTGCTTTACTTCCGTGTGACAAAACAAAACTGCGGCCGTGTCCCAGTTCCCAGAGCGCACAGCTCGGAGCGCGGCCCGAAGGGGGCTCAGACTGCAGTCAAGGCGGTGCACACTTGCTCAGCCCCGACTGCAGTCCGCGGACCGCTTAACGACTGCGGTCTTCGGACCGCGTGTTAACTGCGCATGGGACAAAAAAGAAGTGGGACAGCAGTCGTCACGCCGGTGTACTGTCGAAATGTGTGACGCACATGCCCTTCGGGCCACGCTCCGAGCCGCGCGCTCTGGGAATTGAGACACGGCTTCTAATGGCAAAGAAACATGTCTGCGGCGCCATTTGCCCACTAAAATAACAGCAAAAGACCGCGTGTCTTTGTATTATTCTTTGTCAGTAATAACTCAGTATTCAAAATATTACTCAATTTTAATTACAAAAAGCGAAAATCGCAACTATTTATCGCAACTTTCACTTCCTCCCGCAACAAAATCGCAACAAAAACCTTAAAAGCACCGCAACTTTCATCGCAACTTTTTGGAAAAGCTCCCGCAAATTCAGGCATTTTAGCCCGCAACAATCACAAAAAATGCCCGCGAAATCCTGGGGAGTCTGATTTAATATGTGAAATGTAACAAGTTCAGTATGGAACATATTTATTGTAATGTGAATTCAGGTAAACTGGGCCACATTTTCCCATATCTATGCGAAAGTTTCCCAATTTACCTGAATTCAACCCTTCATGTTACAGTTGTCCAGTAGGCGGCACTCATCAGAGATAATCAGAATCAGAATCAGAAGGACTTTTATTGCCATTGTCAAGTGAAGAGAATTCACAAAACTAGGAACTTGTCTCTGTGATAAGGTGCAAACATAAAACACTAAATAATAATAGTAATAACTAGAGTATAGACACTAAATAATAATAATAATAACTCAAATATAGCTATAATATAGTAAAAAACAAAACAAAAAAACAATCCAAATAACAAAAAAGTTCAAATGAGGAGCATCAGCATGTGTAATTAACTGCCAGCTGTGGCCTTTGAGTCCCTTGAACCTGGCACCTGTATGAGTGTAGAGCATGCTCGGAAGTAAAACTACAATAATCTTTTATTAAATAACATTAACAGAACAAGTTAAGTTTTTTTTGAGATGGGTGTATATAGACGAATTGTGTCCATTTCCCTATTAACACCCAGGGTGCAAACAGACACAGGGAATAAAGTTCTCAACCTGATATACTTGTTTGTGTTAAAAGTTGTATATTACGCGTAATTGATTCTTGTGAGCTTTAAGCCATGTTATAATGTTGTTACATTGTCAAAAACTCACCTGCATTTAGTTTCATTTGTTAATTTGAGTAATCCTTTATCTCCAAAGCTCAAAATGTTCCCTTACGCTTTGTGATGTCATGAAGCGGTAGTTTTCAAGTTAACAGCTACCTTTTACATTTTGTTCAGCAGTGATGGGAATAACGGCGTTAAAATAAACGCCGTTACTAACGGCGTTACTTTTTTCAGTAACGGGTAATCTAACGAGTTACTTTATCTATCGTTATAACGCCGTTACCAGCACCAACACGCTGTTACCGCGCGTTACTGAACATACTCATTTTGAAACTGGCATCATGTGCGTGACTCGCATAGGCACAGGGGAATTTTTTTCTCCCTTTGGTGAGGGCGGGATAAGTAATGATGATTGGCTAAAGCAGAGTAAGATTTCATGTTGAACCAACCAGAGACACCCAGTGGGCGGTGGGCAGGTTCTACACACAATCCCAGCACACAGTAGTAGCGCGCACACACAATACACACACCCCGTGTCAGATGGCGAGTCCCGAGTCGAAGACAGAACTATAGGCAGTATTTTAACCTCGTCGAGGTAAAAGGTAAAAACGTACATGTTACGTGCACATTGTGTCAAAGACCAAAGACTTTGTCCATGCCCAATGTAAGCAACTCAAATTTAATGAAGCATCTCTCGACGGCGCACGCTTCTGTTAAACTAGTGGCCACCAGCAGGCCCCATGATGATAATCTCATGCTAGGTGCCGTTAACAATGAAAGCCACGGTGACGGAGCCACGTCAGCCAAGCAGCAAAAGCTGTATAATGCACTGTAAAAAAAATCCAAATTATTTGACATTTTTTAACTTTAAAAAAAAGTAACGCATTAGTTACTTTCCTAGGTAACTAGTTACTATTATAGTGCAGTAACTCAGTTACTAACTCAGTTACTGTTTTGGGTTAGTAACTGTAACTACAACACTGCCCAACACTGTTGTTCAGTAACGATTGGCAATTCTAGGGCTAAAACCATCCAAATAATTCTAGTGAAGGTTCATGGAGTTTAAAAACAGAGTAGAGCATTTCCTGTGTTACCACATGACATAAGGTGTAACAGAGTGTTTTCCATTTGAGGGAAGAACTTGTTTTAATGTGTGAATGAAACAAAACCTAACTCCAGGAATGTTTGTGATGAGGAAACAACATTATAACATTAAAAAATAATGCAGTATGGGCCTTTGTTTTTCTCATTCAAGATTTTCAAGAGTTTCTTATATCTGCCCAGGGACTTGAGCTCAGGTTTTACAATGCGATCCAATGTTCTTTGTTAGCTTGTTTTTATTTCATCACAGTTAAAAGTGCATTAGAAGCTCAGAGGACTGGCCAAATGAAAATGTAATTGCTTTAGGATAAGAATATAAACTATAAAGGAAGGAAGTACAGTGTAAGCTAATCTTTTTTTATTTTATTTTTTTTATTTTTTATTTTTTTCAAACTTGCCTCTTGGTTGTTAATGTAAGTTGTATATTATAGGTCCAAAGTGCCTTTCCAAATGTCAAAGTTTATTTACTTATTTTGTTTTTGTGTAGTGTAGAGTCACTTTTCATGCAAACTCTTTTAAATTCAGTTTTTTGAGGGAGTTCTGGTCCCAGTTCAGAGTATAGCAACTTGTGAATTGTGAGGACAAAATTGTGAACCGAATAATAAATTATGCATTTGTTTATTATTGCTGTTAATATTGTTATACTTGCCATCTAAACTTTTCATGGAAACACCAGAAATAGTCTCTTTTAATAACTGCCGTGCATATGATTAACAGTTCACAAAAGCATTGCAAACATAATCGTATTTAACATTTCCTACCTAGTTTTCCTTTAAGTATCTCATTTTACTTCCTGGATATTTGGTTGTTGACTGTTGCCTAGAAGCCACAGTGTAAACTAGGGCAATAACTTGTCTAATTTACACAGCAGCTTATTTAAATTACATGACCTTTATGTTGTGAAATTAATGTTTAAATTGAAAAATGTGTTACTTGCTCATAAAAAAAAATCATGCATTTTTGTATATGGTGACATACAGTACAGCTCTGGAAAAAATAAGAGACCACTGCAAAATTATCAGTTTTTCTGATTTTACTACTTATAGGTATGTGTTTGGGCAAAAGGAGTCTATAAACTACTGACAACATTTCCCGCAAATTCCAATTAAAATATTATCATTTAGAGCATTTATTTGCAGAAAATGACAAATGGTCAAAATAACAAAAAAGATACATGTTTTCAGACCTCAAACAATGCAAAGAAAGAAATCAATATTTGGTGCAATAAAACGTATTTTTAATCACAGCTTTCATGCATCTTGGCATGCTCTCCACAAGTCATTCACATTGTTCTTGGGTGATAAAAAGAGAAATTCAGTTTGTCAACTGGACAAAGTTTATTTGGTCGAAAACGTTTCGCAGCTCATCCACGCTGCTTCGTCAGAACTGATGTCAGAACTGAATTGAATTTCTCCTTTTACCATGGATTCTACCTGGACGACTGAGGGATTCTTCACACATCTTATGTTCTTGGGTGACTTTATTCCACTCCTGGTGCAAGAACTGAAGTAGCTCAGCTTTGTGTTTGTGTTGGAATTAAACAGATGCTGGAATGGAATGGCTGTAATACATGTAGGGATGCTGAGTTCACAAAAAAATGCAGTGGTCTGTATAGAGGTATTCCTTTTCGACCTTATTTATTTATTTTTAAATGGACAGTGTGTAAGATTTTTACCCGTTAATTACCGAAATTGAAGATACCCATTCAAAAATACAGTGTTTTCTAAGCATTTTTACTTCCATCATGAAATCAAAGTATTCTGTTGGACTTAGATATACGTGCATAAAAGGGGGATCTTCCCCATATAGAGGCAGCCATTTTGATTACGAGAGCCGCAGAAGGACATTTGGGCTCCGCCTTCGCCTTCGGCAAGGCTCGTGGTTTTCACACAACGAGATAGTACGCGTTTGGATAAACAACAACAAGCATGTTGCCGGATCACACGTCGTAATGGATCTAACACGTGTTTTGGACTAAATTGTTTTACTGGATTTTATTCGCTGGATCCTTACGGACAGATTGAGACCAAGCTTATGGTGAAATACTGGTGTTTGACCTGTCCAGAGCCTTCAAAGGTAAGCAAAGTAACATGGTACACGATCGGGAATGTGTGCTCTCATGCGGAAAGAAAAAAAAAAAACAGTGAACGCGTTTTATTTATACAGTAGTGGCGCGCGGTTCGTGCGTGGGTACGCGAGCTGTCCGCGTTACGGCGCGCCCGGGTGACCCTCGAGGTCTGCCGTAGCTAAAACAGGAAGTGCAATAGCCACCATCCACCTATGCGCCACGAATCCTACACACTGTACCTTTAAGGGGACATATAGAAAATTTTGTTAATTTCCATCTTAAGTCCCTCGGGATGTTTGAACAAACACGCTATTGACTGGTGTAAACACCAGTACTATCCCCTAAAAAGTAATAATTAGAAACAAATGAAAATCTGTCAAATGCACTTAAAAAGATGGATTAGAATCAGTGTGTTTGGGTGGAGAGCTATTTGTGACAAGCATATTACAAGGAATTTTTGAGACGAATCACGACATAAAAAACAGCTCATTAAGCCTTAAGAATACAGTTTATTGCATTGGGTATAATCAATTAAGTCTCTAATTAGAATCGAAATCTAATCTGAAATTACTTGCTGCTAAATTATGATGTTCTTTATAGTCTATTTTACCACTTTTGCAATTTTCTTAGAATTGTCTTGGATTCCCGAGCAGCTGCGTGAGCAAAAGACGAATCGATTATGTCAAAGTTACAAATCAAATTAAAGTCTTTGGGGTCACAGTCTCATAAAAAGAGCTGCATAAAATGTCTGTTCTTGTCGCTGTTTCATATTTCACTCCAGTGCGTCGTTTTCAAAGCCAGAACTAACTGCCCACATTAATTACTAATGTTTCTGAAGACTTAAGCAAAGATGAGAAGATGATCAGATTAGTCATGCTGTATCATCTGATTAAAAGCCTACTCCAGCAGACAGTTTGTGGAACTGGTTCACTTTTATTCACTACAGATGATATGATCAGTCGTAGTATATTATGGTTGAAGTGGATAGAATACAAACAGCTTAGAATATTTGTGCCTGCGTCGTCCCTCTCTTATATTATCTATCAATAAAGGATTCACTGCGTTGTTAACTTCAGTCTTAATACAATTTAAAGAGGCACTGAGGGTCCACCACCAGCTGCCTCTGTGGTGATGTTATTGTCATGGTTCATGTTTTGTCATGTCTTTAGTGTAGTGTGCCCTTAGTGTTTTATTTTGACATTTGTCCTCTCAGCTTGTTACTTTTAGACTTAGACTTAGACAAACTTTATTGATCCACAAGGGAAATTGCTTTGGGTACAGTAGCTCATTTATCGAATATAATATATAACAGAGGGTAAAAAAAAGATGGAATAGCAACCAAAGAGCAATAGACCAGTGTCACATGAGACATAATTATATACATAAAAATAATGATAATAAATGTATATGTACAAATCAGATTTAAATAGAAAAATAGTAATAAAATATAAAATACAATATCAAATAAGATGTACAATACCAGCTATATACAGTTGTAGGGAGTATTGTCTAGGGAGTATTATACTATCTATTGCGCAAGGGTGTGTTGTTGTACAGTTGTATGGAGTATGGTTTGAATGTAATAATTCATAGCATTTTATTTTATTTAGTCCTGTAGTCCTGTATCTCTCGCTGTTTATTTTTACTTCCTGCCTGTCCATTGTTTTCTCCACCCTAATGTGTTACACCCGTGTCTGCGTTTATGCCCCGTGTTCTCCTCTGCCCTTTGTTGGTCTATTGTCATTATTAGGGTCTCATCATATCATGCCAGTTTCGATTTTTTTGGATTTTGGTCATTCTTTGTTTGTTATTAAACAAACTTAAACAACAGTCCTGCATTTTGGGTCCTCCCTCTCATTAAACGTGACAGAAATATTCCACACAATGGCATTCACGAAATATCTACAGCTCTGGAAAAAAGTAAGAGATCACTGCATTTTTTTCCTGAAATCAGCATCTCTAGATGTATTACAGCCATTCCATTCCAGCGTCTGTTGAATTCCAACACAAACACAAAGCTGAGCTACTTCAGTTCTTGCACCAGAAGTGGAATAAAGTCACCCAAGAACAATGTGAAAGACTTGTGGAGAGCATGCCAAGACGCATGAAAACTGTGATTAAAAATAAGGGTTATTGCACCAAATATTGATTTCTGAACTCTTCTTAAGTGTAAACATTAGTATTATGTTGTTTTAAAATTAATTTGATCTTGTCTCTTTGCATTGTTTGAGGTCTGAAAACATGTGTGTTTTTGTTATTTTGACCATTTGTCAATTTCTCCAAATAAATGCTCTAAACAATAATATTTTTATTTGGAATTTGGGGGAAATGTTGTTAGTTGTTTATAGACTCAAACCAAAATGTTCCTTTTGCCCAAACACATACCTATAAGTAGTAAATTTTGCAATGGTCTGTTATTTTTTCCAGAGCTGTATTGCATTTTAGCACAGGTCTGTTCTATAATGGAATCACCTGCTTGTTTCCATGGAGATACATGTATAATGCCATAGGGTGGTACATGGGCACAACAAATCCATCTCCATGGAGACAAGCAGATGGCAGACCTTCCAACAGAAAAGTTGATTATAGCACTTGATGGAGCAGGGCAAACCGTTCTGTCTACTGTTAGCATAGTTTTGTGTCATTTCCAAGTGAATTACCTTTTATTTTACATGTGTCTTTTTTAATTGCTACTATGTTTGGTGAAGCTCATATCCTTTTTTAACCCTTTGGTGCTTCTTCCAAAACTGCAAAACAAAAAAGTCAATCTTTGCTGCAGTAACATGGTTCTGTCAGTATTTTAACCCAGCAGGCTTTTCCACAACGTTATTATTCGTGTTGTAAAGTTACATTATTTGAACAAAAAAAATATACAGCTTAAAGATTTTCTAGTAGAAAAGGTTCACTTGCTTCTCTTCTACTCACTACATACAGCTCTGGGAAAAAATAAGAGACCACTGCAAAATTATCATTTTTTTTTTTCTGATTTTACTACTTATAGGTATGTGTTTGGGCAAAAGGAACATTTTTGTTTGAGTCAATAAACTACTGACAACATTTCCCCCAAATTCCAAATAAAAATATTATCGTTTAGAGCATTTATTTGCAGAAATTGGCAAATGGTCAAAATAACAAAAAAGATACATGTTTTCAGACCTCAAACAACGCAAAGAAACAAGATCAGATTCATTTGAAAACAACATAATACTAATGTTTACACATAAGATCCCATGACATGGTGGTTCCCTAATACTGTATATGAATCCTCTAAAATCAAGCCTCATGGGAGGCATGGGAGTGCATGGGAGAGCCTCATGAAGACAGTTCTATTCATAACTATGTCTCTGAAACACTTTATTCTGTTGCTTGAATGCAAATGAGGAGGACAGAGACAGGCCAGTGCAGCGGGTGGGTTGTGGCCAAATACGCGCTGTGCGCTGTCACCCACTTCCGTGTTAAGCGCTTAAGAAGATACCAGATGTGTCCCTGTCAAAAAAAACACATTTCCACAGAAAATAAAATTAAACCACTGCTGTTTCAGAGGTTCAGAGGCTCGGGTAAAGGACATCCGAGCCTGGAGAGACTCTCACGTCTCTACAGGCAAAAAAAAAAAAAAAAAACGCATCTCGCATTGCGTAGCTTGTTTCGCTCCAAATTCTCTGGGCGTGATTTCCAGAGACGGGGTGAACATCCAGACGGGGGGTGGAAACCTTTCCCCGAGTGTGACGTCAGGAAGTTCCCTTGTTCAGAATCACCTGTTTGGGCTGTCTTTTTTTCAAACGCAGAAAAGGATCGCAAATGCTCAGTTTACACATTTCGCAAGTTTTAGCCATGGGGGAAGGGGGGCCCTAAACAGGGTAGGGGAGCTCACATTAACGTTCAAAAACCTCAGAAAGTGAAAATTTCATGCCATGGGACGTTTAAGAAGAGTTCAGAAATTAATATTTGGTGCAATAACTCTTATTTTTAATCACAGCTTTCATGCATCTTGTCATGCTCTCCACAAGTCTTTCACATTGTTCTTGGGTGACTTTATTCCACTCCTGGTGCAAGAAGATGAGATAAGATAAGATAATCCTTTATTTGTCCCACAATGGGGAAATTGCGGTGTCACAATGCAAATTTCAGAAACAGTAGGAAAATATGAGCATGCATCAAAATTAAGATAAATAATAATAATAATAAGTATGTACAATCAACTAAAAAACACAACACTGTAAGGTTAAAAGGCACAGGAACGCTGCACAATAAATGTCTTTGATTCTGAGCAGTGAACAAACAGCAGTTAAAGTGACTCCAGTATAGTAATATATAATATCACTACAATAAAGTGACTCAGATGATTGTGTACAGTGCAGTGATGGGCAGTGGTTGTTAAATAAATAAGTAGCAGGTAAAGTGACTTTAAATAATATTGCACATTGTAATTATTACTATGGAGATGACACATGGTTGCTATGGAGATGAACATGACTAGCATTGATCATTGTACAGTCTGACAGCAGCAGGAAGGAAAGATCTGCGAAATCTCTTTAACACAGCGAGGGTGAATCAGTCTGTCACTGATGCTGCTCTCCAGAGCCGATAGAGCGTCCTGCAGGGGGTGACACTCATGGTCCAGCATAGACATGAGTTTAGCCAGGACCCTCTTGTCCCCCACCTTCTGCACCGAGTCCAGAGGACAGCCCAGGACTGAGCTGGACTTCCTGATGACCTTGTCCAGTTTCTTCTTCTCCCTCTCTGTGATGCTGCTGCTCCAGCAGACCATAACATCAGTGTTATGAGTCCAGTCCAGTTTGTTGTTCAGATGAACACCCAGGTACTTGTAAGAGTCCACTCTCTCAATGTCCCTTCCCTGGATGTTCACTGGTGGGGGGGCAGTAGAATGGCGTCTGCGGAAGTCCACCACCATCTCCTTGGTCTTCCCCGCGTTGATGAGAAGGTGGTTCCGCAGACACCAGTCCACAAAGTCCTGCGTTAGTCCTCTGTACTCCGTGTCATCATCGTCTGTGATGAGACCAATGATGGCGGAGTCATCAGAGAACTTCTGCAGGACACAGCTGTCCGTGTTGTGTCTGAAGTCTGCAGTGTAGAGGGTGAAGAGGAAGGGCGCGAGGACCGTGCCCTGGGGCGCCCCCACACTGCAGGTCATGAAGTCAGATACACAGTCCTGGGCTCTCACAAACTGGGGCCGGTTTGTGAGGTAGTCCAGGATCCACTCAGCCAGGTCACAGTCCACTCCTGCCCACTCCAGCTTGTCCCTCAGGAGCAGCGGCTGGATGGTGTTGAAAGCACTGGAGAAGTCGAAGAACAAGATTCTCACAGTGCTGCCGGGCCTCTCCAAGTGGGACAGCGAGCGATGCATCAGAGAGATGATGGCGTCCTCTACTCTGATGCCGGGCCGATACGCGAACTGCAGCGGGTCCATCGCTGAGCCTCTCCAGAGTCTTCATCAGATGAGACGTGAGAGCCACTGGCCTGAAGCCTGAAGTTGAGGTCTTTGGCGTGCAGTATCTTGGGTACAGGTACCACACAGGAGGTCTTCCAGAGCTGTGGCACCACCTTCAGCTTCAGGCTCAGGTTGAAGACATGCTCCATAACTCCACACAGCTCATCTGCACAGGACTTAAGGAGCCTGGGGCTGATCCTGTCTGGTCCAGCAGCTTTTCTACTCCTTATCCGGCTCGGTTCTCTCCTAACCTGAGCTGTTGTGAAGGACAAAGAGCGAAAGCAAGAACTGAAGTAGCTCAGCTTTGTGTTTGTGTTGGAATTCAACAGACACTGGAATGGAATGGCTATAATACATGTAGAGATGCTGATTTCAGAAAAAATGCTGTGGTTTCTTATTTCTTTCCAGAGCTGTACACACTAATAGCTTTAAATCCATAAAAGTTACAGCATGTTCTTTGTCAAACCTTCTCTTGCTTGACCTTTCACCTTCCTGTCCGATGTTCCTTATGTGTGATGGACAAACCTGTGGAAAAGAGCACACACAGCATCAAATATTCACTATAATCTCTCCTATTCTTAGCCTTCCATTTGAAAGCATGTGTTGTTATGAGCTGCACAGATGAAATGTTACTACTTCTAGGAACAGACTGACCAATGTCATTTGGACCTGTTTTTCCATTACATGTTTTATTTTTATTGATAAAAGAGAGGAAATGTGTACAAAAGATGCCAGAAAAAGAAAATGATGTGTTTTTCCACTTTGGGGAATGCTGAACAGATGGTCTTTGTAATATTGGACCAAAAACTCATTTAATTATTTAGACTCTAATTATAGCACTTCTATAATCATATTTAATTAGATGCTTTGGTGTTTTCTAGTGTTTTAATAAGCCGTATGTTCAATGTTTACTGCAAGACAAATCAACCATATCATTATGACATAACAGATAATTTCTTCTTAGACTTAGAAAAACTTTATTGATCCACAAAGGAAATTGTTTTGGGTACAGTAGCTCATTCATCACATATTATATATATATACATATACATACATATATATATATATATATATATATATATATATATATATATATAACGAGACCACTGCATTTTTTTCTGAAATCAGCATCTCTACATATTGATTTCTGAACTCTGAAGTGTAAACATTAGTATTATGTTGTTTTAAAATTAATTTGATCTTGTTTCTTTGCATTGTTTGAGGTCTGAAAACATGTATCTTTTTTGTTATTTTGACCATTTATCATTTTCTGCAAATAAATGCTCTAAACGATAATATTTTTATTTGGAATATGGGAGAAATGTTTTCAGTAATTTATAGACTCAAACAACAATGTTCCTTTTACCCAAACACATACCTATAAGTAGTAAAATCAGAAAAACTGATCATTTTGCAGTGGTCTCTTTATTTTTATCCAGAGCTGTATAACAGAGGGTAACAAAAAATAGATGGAATAGCAAAAAAAGAGCAAGAGACCGATGTTAGATGAGACATAATTATAAAAAAAAAAAGTATATGTACGAATCAGAATTAAATAGAAAAGTAAGTAAATAATAAAGTATAAAATATTCTTCATGGAATCTGCTATTAGTATAGGTTAGTAAAGGTTAAATACCAAGAGGTGGGAGTTATATGAAAAGGTGTGATACGTGCAATGTGTAACTTTTCTGATTCTGATTAACCTTCTGTCTGTGACGTGAGTGGGGTCACCTCTCCACAGATCTGACCTGTAGCTTGGCCTGGTAGCGTCACCTTCTTATCTCCATAGATCCGTTTACTGCTGTACAGTGAAACATTTCAGTGAAAGCATCATTTCCGTGGAGACAAGCAGGTGACGCCACCAAATGTAGCAGATCTACATGTCAGATCTGCTTGCATGGGATTCAAAGTAATTTATAGTAGCCTCTGTAATGGCTTAAAATAGCAAAATAGACAGTATTGTTGAACATTTCAGGAAAGCAATAACATCATCATGGATACAAGCAGGTAGTGGATCCTCCCTTAGAAAAACTACATAGTGCATCTTTATAATCTTTATAACAAACTTGCTGTGTAATTTCAAATAGGATATGAAGTGGTAGCCTTTGGTGGTCCATCCTCTTGTTTACTTGGAGACCCTATTGGCAAACTATATTTGAAAGAGTAATCTTGATTTGATTATTTGTGATTAGTTTAGAGCTAGAGCTAGAATTGATTTGTTTCAGTATACCTCTCTTCATTTCTACATACAGTAGTCCTTCTTATGTCAAGCTACCTGGACTAATGGCCACATAACCTTATAATGTAAATTTGTTTTTTATTTAAATGAGGTACATACAGATACAGACAAAAGCATGAAAACCAATCTTCCTTTGCTTCTTAAGTGCATATAGGAAAGCCGCCCACACAGTCACCTTGTACAACAGAGACATCACATGAATACATTCTGTAGTATGGCCTGTGGTTTTCTGTACAGGATCTAACAGGACTAACAATACAGGGAGCGTGAGGCAGATAATGCAGGGACAGTGCAGCTCATCATTAGAGCAGTGTTGTGTGGTGTAGTCCAGTAACAGAGGAAGGGCAATCCAAAGGAGTGTGGCTAACCCTGTTAACAAGAAAACACAAGCTCTGCAGATACGGTATATGACCACAGATACTGAGACAATTGTGTTACCATTTATCAAAGTTCAAAGTCAGCTTTATTGTCAAAAACCATATGTACAGGTTGCAATTTCAAATTGCAGCGCTCCCTAGGCCCACAGTGAACATTAAACATCTTATAAACAAAACAAAAAACACAATGACTAAAACATCACATATACAGTACCCATAGCAAAAGTACAGTTATATGTGAGTCCAATAACAGAGGAACGGCAACCCAAAGGAGTGTGGCTAAGCATGTTAACAAGAAAACACAAGCTCTGCAGATACGGCACATATACGACCACAGATATTGAGACAATTGTGTTGCTATTTATCATCACAACTATCACAGTTAGATTTATTGTTAATCTTGTGTAGTGTTGATGCTGCTACAAATGGATTCTTTCCCACTTACTCTGAGCTTTGGTTGATGTGAGTATATAGATATACGTAGTAATCATAATGCAGTCCTTTTCTAGATGCTCAAAGTTACATCCAAATTTTGTGCACTTTTAATACGCTCCCCACATTCCATAGTGAAATGCTTTTTTGTTGCTATAGCTGGGTCAAGAAACACTTAAAATACTCTGTTCCACCTTGTGGCCATACCTGCCTGTCAAAGCCTGATCCCGTCAGATCTCAGAAGCTAAGCAAGGCAGGGCCTGGTTAGTACTTGGATGGGAGACCGCTGGGAATTCCAGGTGCCACAGGGGGGCGCCAGTTGCAAAAAACTGTCGCTGTGTCCTTAGGCAAGACACTTTACCCACGTTTGCCTAGTATGTGAGTGTTGGAGGTGGTCGGAGGGGCCGATGGCGCAGATTGGCACCCTCGCTTCCGTCAGTCTGCCCCAGGGCAGCTGTGGCTACAGAAAGTAGCTTACCACCACCAAGTGTGGAGTGAATGAACAATGAACTGTAAAGCGCTTTGGGTGTCATGAAAGGCGCTATATAAATGCAATGAATTATTATTATTAAATTAATAATTGTGATGTCATATGGAAATACCGGAAGTGCTTCACTGTGTTTTTAAACTCCACACAGCTTCTCTAGAATCATTTGGATCAATTCAGCCCTGGAATTTCCACTCTCCACTGAACAAAAGGAAAACGATTTCTGTTAACTTCAAAACTACCTCTTCATGACAAGGTGGAACAGAGCATTTTGAGCTTTGGAGATGTAAATAAACTAATAAACCAGGATTACTCAAACATACTGTATGTGGGTTAAACAAAACACAAGTCCAGACTGCTTTACTAGAATTACAAGACTAAGTTTGATCCAGTGATGCCAAATGAAACCACCCCCACCATAGACATGTTCCAATTACATGGACTTGTGAGGTACTCGGACACAATGGCATTTTCACATTTGTGTGTTTTGTTTGTTTTTGCATTGTCTGTGGACTTGCCAATAATGTGAAGTTTTTAGTGTTCAATCTCACACTCTCTAGGGAAAGCCTGAAGTCCTGACTGCCCAGGCAATGGCAATTTTATATGGATGCATAACACAGGTTTATTTGTAGAATAATGATACATTTAGCTCCAATAGTATCTCTCTTTAGCTCTGAGGGATCAAAGCCAGGTAGCAGAGTCCACTGTCTGATGTTGTCTGATGAAGGCTGCTGAAACTTTGTTGAAAGCTGCTAATAAATAAGCCATAGCCCCTAAAAGCTCAAATATGTGAAATATGTGACAGCTGTCTGCAAGCTTTTTGAAGTTATTGACCTCTGCTTCTCACAAGTTAGTTTATTTTTGCTTTTGTTCTTGATAAAAAGATGGTACGGACTGCAGCGCAGGCATATCACCCACTTTGGATAAAACAGGGAAATATAAAACCTGCTAAAGCATGGTTAGACTCATTAATCTTAGTTCTATCCAGCTAATGGGACATCTTGTTAAGCAGTGAGAAGGAGGATAGTTGTTTTTTTTCTTTTTCCCTCATTTGTGTTTGGAGTCGGCTTCCAACTCGTCAAACCTGTGACCTAGAAATCCACTGGAAAAGTTATTTTAAGTCATGCATTTTTCTGTTTTTCATAGTGGCGGTCCCAAACACATTCTCGCTCCTATACTGTGAATTTTGAACAGAAAATCAGAGTGAATCTTGATAAATACATTCTTTGTTACTTTTATCCACTATTTGGATGGATAAACAGTTGAAAAATGTATATAGTGCTTTTTGCTGTAAAAGTGCCTAGAACTAAGGTAAAGTAAATAATAGTAGTAACAGTAACCAGTAGTAGAGGAAGGCATAAGTATTAGCAGTACAAAAAGTGATATATTTGTAGTAGAACGGTGGCACTACTTTGCATATTAAGTCCAGATATCTCTATTTTTCATACAGAGGGATATCGGTGTGGTCACCACTCCCTCCATTGCACCTGTTTGTTTGACAGTTTGAACAAAATTAAGTTTTTCTCACTTCAGAATAACAGAGTTTAGTACTAACTCTGCTGAAATACCTAATCATTTTCAGTTCCCTCTAATATGTTCTTTTCTTTTTTGTAAACAACCATATTTGTTTTGATACGGATACACCATGCATGTCCCTGATTGGCTAATCCACCTGTCAATCACACATCTAAACTCTGGGAGATTCAAATGAAACCACACTCACATCTTCATTTATTACTGAAGAAATGTGTATTCTGAATCCCAGGCCGGGCAGTACTAAGAGAAGTAACCATAATATTAGTGAGAAGAACACAAAATAGCAGTAGTTGCAAAAGTTGTAATCCATTTGCAAGTCCAGAAACACCACCAACACAATTTGTTCCACTTCATTTTATGTTTACACATTTATTTGAATGCTAATTCTGTTTACTTCCTTGAATAATGAACTCTAATAATAATGCCTTTGTGAATGAAGATTTTATTGAAGTCCATCTGTTGAGAACTACTTTCTTTGAGAAGAGCAGGTATGGCAGGAAAACAAGTTTTAGTATGGATCAAATATTCATGTGCCTCTATAAAGTGTGCTTTTGTGGCCCTCAGGTTCACTTTACTACTGCTCCATCACAGTCTGTGTTTGGGCCACTGGAGACAGATTCATAGCTTGATTATTGAACGCTCCAGGGACTATCCGGGCCCGGGCCCTCCTCTGCTTCTGTGTAATGTAATATCATATGTCAACCCCAGTGTTTAGCCACATGCCTGCATAGATGGATTAGTTCCACCTCTCGATTCACAAACCTCTGGTGACAGCGCTGTCGTCAGGAAATCCTACCCACAATGCACTATTCATGCACCAGTCTACATCAGGTTTTTCAGGGACACTAGACTGAACAATATGAGAAGAAGACTTAGAGAATAATATTGTGTGTAATAAGGATTTGGGTTTAATTTAATTGTGTTGTCCTATATTGTGCAAAATTGATTCTTGTGAGCTTTTAGTCATGTTAGAAGGGGCTCCCATTGGCCCCATTTAAGTAGATTTTTGAGGTGCCACTACTGAGATGTCTTTCAATATTTTTTCTTGGGGTCTTCTCTCAAAATTTGAGCTCACTGAGTTTTAATTTTTGATACCAGTCACTGGCATGCCCATTCTTGTTTACTGCTTGGCAAAAGTACACTGTGTGACTTATTAACAGGTTTGTATGTTGAGGCATAACTCTGCTTAAAAGGTTCATTTTCATACTATGATTATTCATGGTTACAAAAGTAGTCCATGCTTTAGATTGCAGAACTGCAGCACCACTTCATAAACTTTATAGTGAAAAAGCCTTTGTAAATGTCTTTATGAACCCGTCTTCTGTTATAATCGAATGAACCATGTTTATTAACGGCTTGAATGCAACCCATAAATCACTTGGTTTATTGATAATACTATACTAAGCAGCTTATTAAGGCTCACAATTGTTTTGTTGTTAATGGCTTATTAATAGTAATAATGACAAATGACAAGTGCTTATTAATGCCGTATAAATACTTTACAAAATATTTTTGTAAACGGACATTGCTTGTCTGTACTGTTTTATGAAATATCCCCTAAATTGTCATTTCTAAGTGCAGCTAATACAATCTTTGCTGATTAATACAAATAAGAGTGAGAGGTTTGAGCATAAACGAACAGTTAACAGTTTTTCCATTATAGCTGAATATGGGCAAAAAGAGTATCTCCAGTAACCTGAAAATGTATTATTTTCAGGTTATTTTCAGGTAAATAAATAAAGGGAATAAAGGGTGCAAAATCTGTTTCCATAATCATTATTATATGCTCTACCTCAAATCTGAAGTATTAACAAAGTATTAAAATTAAAAAATACAATGAAATGATTTTAAAAAAAGACGTGGTCACAAATAATCAGAGTTTGAATAGTGTCAGTGAGAGATTGCAATGTCACGTAAACAAGCACAAATGATTAAGAAAAACATCTATAGCATGATGGCACATCACACCAAAATGTTGCACAAGCTATTTATGATAAACAATGAATGAGGACAAGGGCGTGAGCTCCTCTAGTCGAGGGACCTCCTCTGGTCTGATAGATTTTTATAATGAGTCATCAGTGCATTTGTCTGTCAAGCTTTGAGACGATTGCATTCATTTAAAATTCTCCATTTCATTTGGGGACCCCCTGAAATCATTTTGCAACCTTCACGATGGACTTGAACTCCCAGGTTGAGAATCATTGTCTAATGTAATGAAAGTCATTAGACAAATGGCAAGACAGAGAATCATACACCAAACACAAATGTTACAGGCAGTAGTCATGCCTTAGTGATCAGCTGTGCTGGTGCACTCTGGGATATGCATAATGGACTAAACCACTGCAATGAGTTTGTATATCATTTGGTGATTTGTTATGTTCTTTATTAATAAAGTATTGGCCATATGGAGGACTGTTTGGTTAATTTGATAATGTTAAAAAGATTACTGATGCATTCATTTTGTTCAGTAAAACCTTAAAACCCGGATTTGATAATTGGGGGACTGAGCTTTCTGGATGAACTGCCGTGAAGCAGCAACACAAAATACTTGAAGAGATTATTCAAACTACATTTAATAACAAGTTTTGATTAAACACTAAATTAACATTCATGATGTCTAGTTGCACCACAAATGGGAAGCTAATGGTACACTGCAGTGGTAAACTGTAATTATGTATCAGTTATAGTCCAGATAAAAAGACAGGAGAAGAAATAGTTTAATAGCACAATAACATTTTGTACAAACAAGATTATGCATCACACCAAAATGTTGCACAAGCTGTTTAATGTAGAGGTATAAGGGGCTCTATTGGAGTGTGAACTCCTCTAGTGCTGGGCCTCAAGTCCTGGGAGGGCCTCGTCTCCAGGGATCTGCTTGAGTCCTGGGAAGGCCTCAACTCCAGGGATCTGCTCAAGTCCTGGAAGGGTGTCGACTCCTGGGATCTGCTCGAGTCCTGGGAGGACCTCAACACCAGGGATCTGCTCGAGTCCTGGGAAGGCCTCAACTCCAGGGATCTGCTCAAGTCCTGGAAGGGCCTCAACTCCAGGGATCTGCTCGAGTCCTGGAAGGGTGTCGACTCCTGGGATCTGCTCAAGTCCTGGAAGGGCCTCAACTCCAGGGATCTGCTCGAGTCCTGGGAGGGCCTCGACTCCTGGGATCTGCTTAAGTTCTCACCATGATCTTTAGAACCATTTGGTCCCACATGGAGTTTGAGAAATGCACTCTCTGGAGCATGTTTCCTAGATCTTCAGTTACATTGTCCAGCACAATGCAAAAAGAGATTTTATATGAGGGCAAGTACCAGCAGAGAGATTGCTTTACTTTTTCCAGTCAGCTCATTTTGTTGGGACATGTGTCTTACAGAAAGATAAAACACCATTTTAAACCTTAACTGTTCATAGTTCAGGTAAATTGAACCACATTTTTATAGATAATTTTAAGTCTAGCTGTGAAACAACATCAGACTGCACTGTACATGAAAAGGTCATTCAAACATTTTATAAAATTTCTTATGCCCAGTTTCTCTACAGAGATGTAGGTAATGGTGGTAAAGCTTTAAAATAAAGTTTTAGTATTTAGTTTTAAAGTATTCTCTCTCAGGCCAATACGGAGACATTGATGCATGCTTTTGTCACCAGCCGTATAGACTACTGTAATGCCCTGCTCTCTGGTCTTCCCAAAAAGAGTATTTCAGGTCTGCAATTATTACAAAATTCAGCAGCACGTGTCCTGACTAGGACCAGAGGGCGGGACCACATTACACCGGTCTTAAAATCTCTGCATTGGCTCCCTGTGAGTTTCAGGATAGATTTTAAAGTTCTTTTACTGGTTTTTAAATGTCTTAATGGTCTTGGGCCTTCTTATCTTTCAGAACTGCTTTCCCCTTACGAACCTTCACGGGCCCTGCGCTCCTCCGGCAGCAGGCTCCTGGTCATTCCCAAAGTCAGGACACACACTCACGGAGAGGCGTCTTTTCAGTACTACGGCCCTCGTCTATGGAACTGCCTGCCGGAGGACCTCAGGGCTGCAGAGAACGTTCATGTTTTTAAGAGTGGGCTCAAGACTCACCTGTTTAGCTTGGCCTTTGATTGACTTCTGTCGTCTGTTTGCTTGTCTTTTGCTTGTTCTTTGGTTTGTTTGCTTGTATATCTGTTTGTTGTTTGTTTGTCTGCTTGTTTGAATGTTTGCTTTTTTTTTTTTTTTTTTTCCTGGCAGCACGGTGGCTGAGTGGCTAGCACTCATGCTTCACAACAAGAAGGTTCCGGTTGCCCGGGCCTTTCTGTGTGGAGACTGCATGTTCTCCCCGTGTCTGGGTGGGTTTCCTCCGGGCACTCCGGTTTCCCCCACCAACCTAAACATGCGCCATAGGTAAAATCCTCCAGCTTAGGGCCTGACCAAGCCTTAATAACAAAACAAAATCATGGGGATGGTCCCCGGGTCAAATATAGAAACAACTTCTCCTGTGCGAGATCAATAAAAGTCAATCTTCTAATCCTTGACCACTGTAGGGCGCTTTGTGTTACAATTTTGTATGAAAAGCGCCTTATAAATATTGTTTGTTTGTTTGTTTGTAAAGTTCCTTAAGCTTAAAACAAAAAAAACATATGACTAGAATGTTGTTCCCTTCTCAAAAACATGTTTCATTCACACATATTTGAGTAATCCTTTATTATTAGTCTGTCTAATCTCCAAAGCTCAAAATGCTCTGTTCCACCTTGTGATGTCATGAAGCGGTAGTGTTCAAGGTGTATGAACTTCCTGTATTACCACATGACATCACAAGGTGGAAAAGAGTGTTTACAGTTTGAGAGAAGAACTCACTCTAAATATGCAGGGTTTGTGTGTTAAATGTGTGAATGAAACAAAACAGAACTCCAGATATGTCTGTGATGAGGAAACAACAACATCACATAGATTAAAAAAAAAATAGACTATGATGGGCTCTTTTACCAGCAAAGTATACAAAATGTAACTAAAGAGACATTATTATATGTATATCATTTCAATGTACTGGTCATGAGGATAAAGGTTCTAAAAGTTTAAGGTTTACTTTCTTTTCCATAAGAAAATTAATTCTCTGCCAACCCATTCTTCAATGTCACTGGGGCAATCTTTCAGGAGCCGTGAGCAACTGCAGTGCTGTGCCCAGGGTCTCACCTTGACATCTTCATGGTTATGGGTACCTAGTGAGGATTAGTGAAATTAAATTGCTAAAATGAATTATGTATGCAGCATATTTTCATATCCTAGTCACAAAACATATCTGTCAGGATTAAATAGCTGGACTTACTTAGATTAAAAGCTGGCGTTTTGGAAAGTAAGTCGGGCTGCTTTAGTTTTAATCCTTTGATATTTTATTCATGACTATCTGATCATTTGCATCAACTATCTGATCAAATCTAATTTGACTTTTTCCTCTGAACCATGATCTTGAACTTGGACGCTCTGGTAGCATCAAAAAGTGTCTTTAAAGGGCCCATATCACACTATTTTCTGATCTACAGCTCTGGAAAAAATAAGAGACCACTGCATTTTTTTCTGAAATCAGCATCTCTACATGTATTACAGCCATTCCATTCCAGTGTCGGTTGAATTCCAACACAAACACAAAGCTGAGCTACTTCAGTTCTTGCACCAGGAGTGGAATAAAGTCACCCAAGAACAATGTGAAAGACTTGTGGAGAGCATGCCAAGACGCATGAAAGCTGTAATTAAAAATAAGGGTTATTGCGCCAAATATTGATTTCTGAACTCTTCTTAAGTGTAAACATTAGTATTATGTTGTTTTAAAATGAATTTGATCTTGTTTCTTTGCATTGTTTGAGGTCTGAAAACATGTATCTTTTTGTTATTTTGACCATTTGTCATTTTCTGCAAATAAATGCTCTAAAGGATAATATTTTATTTGGAATTTGGGGGAAATGTCGTCAGTAGTTTATAGACTCAAACAAAAATGTAACTTTTGCCCAAACACATACCTATCAGAAAAAACTGATAATTTTGCAGTGGTCTCTTATTTTTTTTCCAGAACTGTATGTTATAATGTTTCCTTATCAAATATACCTGGAGTTGTGTTTTGTTTCATTCACAAATGTTTAACACACAAACTGCATATTTAACAGAAATCATAGAATCATTTGGATAATTTCAGCCCGTGAATTGCCAATCTCTATTGAAAAAAAAAGGTACAAGAAAGCTGTTAACTTGAAAACTACCATACATGACTTACATGACATCAAAAGGTGGAACGGAGCATTTAGAGCTTTGGAGATATAGACAGACAAATGATGGAAGGTTAACCAAACACGTGTGACAGAAACAAAACACAACTCCAGGTATGTTTTTGATGAGGTAACAACACTATAACATGTCTTATAGCTCACAAGAGTCAATTTTGAAAATATATACAATATATTTCTATATTGTTTTCTATATTGAAACATCATTACATACATAGTACATACTTAACCCGTACATTGGTGTTTTAGTTAACTTAATAAATGTGTTTCCAATGACCCTGGTGAGATACGTGAGGAATCCTCCAACAGAAAATGTCTCTTCTTTGGTGTCTAGTTTGCGGCTCAAGTATTATCCTCCTCATATATTGGATCTTGTTGAGATGAGTTGTGTGTTGGCGTTAGTGCAGTGAGCCAGCAAGGTTATGGCTGCCAAACACTTTTCTTATACAGCCTCAGGCCAGTCACTGCTCAACTCTGGAGCTACATAAACAAGTGGGATTAAGTCATGTAAACAGCAGGAACTCTCGACATCAGTACTGGATTAAAATACTTACTATTACTACTATTGTTGAATAAGATATAAGCCATGTTAGTAAAAGATACATGCAGAGAAGTAAACAGTGGTTTGATTAGACACATTTCAAATCTGAGAGACAAAATGTATTCCGGTACAGCAGTACTCCTATTTTCATTGATTTTTTCTGTGGCTACTACTACATGAGTATGGTGTTTAAAGTAATTATATCACACTACTATTTCAATTCTGATACCATTAAAATTCATGACAGCATAGTGGCTAACTCCAATAGTGTATAGTTGAGTTTTTTGGCTCACATTAATGACATCATCAAAAGGAGTCATCTCAAACATTAGAAATAATTGAGCCTGTCATTCCCGCATTTGAGTAATGTTAGCTTGATTATATTTTCATTATTTTACTCACCAGAAACAGTTAAACATTTTATCTGTCAGTTGAAATCTTACTTAGCTGTTTATTTTAAGTTAAAAAGAGAAGAAATTTTTATAATGTTTATTTTTAGACGTGGCCTCCATGTTTCTCTGCACTCATCTTTAGCATATACTGTATTTTGAGCATATATTTTTACAGCACACATTAGATATTATAGGTTTACCAATCATCAATTTGCTTAGAAAATATACAATATAAAGTATTGAAAGTGTATATAAAGTTTAGGTTTTCAGTTACTTTAAAACATAAAAAGTGGAAATCAAATATGGAATGTCTCTGCTCATTTAAACCAAACTTGTCCATGTGTTCTTCAGATACTGTACACCTCAACTATAACATCCCAGTGGTGCTCTGTGTTCACATCAGCACAAACAGACTGAGCTCTGATAGTTCAACCCAGTGTCAGACATGTTTCTTCAGAGCCTCTTTTACAACGCTGTGTGCTGGGGGAACACACTCTCACCACTGACAGCACAGGGCTTAATAACCCACTCCACGTTGCCACATCTGCCCTGGGCCGAGCTGTCAGTGAGCAGGCAGGTGCACAGATGAATACATAATACATGTCCACTCCACAAACGGGACCCAGCTCTTCCACAGTGACAAGAACGATGCTGCGGTCTCACTCTAACAAGAAGAACCCCCTCTTTATCACCACAACCTCTGCTCTACAGTCGGTCAGTCAGTCTGGGCATATTGTGATGAATGTGAGGTGCAGCTGTTTAATAGTAGCATGTTTACTTTGTCTGTCCCCTTCCTACTTCTAATTTTCTTTTAAAGGTCAATCAATCAAACAATATTTATAAAGAGCTTTTCATACAAAAAAAGTAACACAAAGCGCCTATATTGCGCACAGTTGACTCTTGTGAGCTTTTAGCCATGTTGAATCTTGTTACCCCAAAAACATACTTGCAGTTGTGTATTGTTTCATTCTCATTTCATTCACATTTTTGAGTAACACTTTATTATTGGGCTGTCTACATCTCCAAAGCTCAAAATGCTCTGTTCCACTCTGTTGTGATGTCATGAAGAGGTAGTTTTCAAGATTACCTTTTACCTTTAGATCAGATTGGCAATTCAAGGGCTGAAATTACCCAAATGATAGTGAAGGTGGATGGAGTTTAAAAACACACTGGAGCATTTCCTATATTTCCACATGACATCACAAGGTGGAACAGTGTTTTCACTTTAACAAAAGAACCTAAATGTGAAGGGTTTGTGTGCTGAACATGAAAACAAAATGAATGAAACAAAATACAACTCCAGGTCTATTTGTGATGTGGAAATAACATTAGAAGAGAGATCAGAAAATAGCGTAATATGGCTCTGTAATAGTAGCACATTTACCTATCAATATGCTACATCTAACTTTATTTTGTATTAATTATTCTTTAAATTATAATTTAGAGAATCTTTATTGAGCTTTTTTGTACTTTGTATTTTTGTACTGGCCTTCAAATATCACCTTATCTTAGTGATAAATGTATATACAGCTCTGGAAAAAAATAAGACACTACTGCATTTTTTTCTGAAATCAGCATCTCTACATGTATCACAGCCCTTCCATTCCAGCGTCTGTTGAATTCCAACACAAACACAAAGCTGAGCTACTTCAGTTCTTGCACCAGGAGTGGAATAAAGTCACCCAAGAACAATGTGAAAGACTTGTGGAGAGCATGCCAAGACGCATGAAAGCTGTGATTAAAAATAAGGGTTATTGCACCAAATACTGATTTCTGAACTCTTAAGTGTAAGCATTAGTATTATGTGGTTTTAAAATGAATTTGATCTTGTTTCTTTGCATTGTTTGAGGTCTGAAAACATGTATCTTTTTTGTTATTTTGACCATTTGTCATTTTCTGCAAATAAATGCTCTAAACAATAATATTTTTAATTGGAATATGGGGGAAATGTTGTCAGTAGTTTATAGACTCAAACAAAAAGATTAATTTTTTCCAGAGCTGTATATTTAATTGACAAATTAGGATTAATAATTTCAAATACCAGACAATTCTAACTCCTCATCTCAAGAGTTTATTTCAATTTATCATTTAAATGAAAAGAAGTCCCACCTTTGTCTTTGAATTACACTCCTTATTTTTGTTCTGGCAGGTCTATGAGAAACAATAACCTGTAATTAAAACAGCCCCATTCATTTCAACAAAAATGTAGGTATTTGTATTTTAATACAAGATACATATTTTTTGTTTTACTCTTTTCTGCTCTCGTTGACCACATGACTGTACAAAGTGAAACAGTCACGTGGTCAAATATAACCTTGTCTTAGCGATAAATGTAGATATATTTAATTGAGAAATTAGAATTAATAATTTCATATGTCGGACAATTCTAACTTAGTTGTGGCATAAGGGAGGATGCTCAGTCATGGCGTGAAGGGATATTGATTTCCATAAAATAATAAACTCATTCCTCATCTCAAGAGTTTATTTCAATTCATCATTTAAATAAAAAATAAGTCCCATCTTTGTAGCTACCACTAAGTCTTTGATTTACACTCCTTATTTTTGTTCTGGCAGGTCTATGAGGAAACAATAACCTGTAATTTCATTCATAACGTTTAAAAAGATATCAACAGTGTGATAACAATACAAAAAAATTATGAAAGAAGAGTAATCTTTTGTTATCTGCCCCTCTTCCCTTTTCCAGACAATACATTAACGCTAAAACATTTCATCGCTACATTCCATTTCAATCACAATTCTTAATCAATTGTAAACACAAAGCTTCATTTTTATGTGGAACAACTTAGTTTTCTTTTTCATACATACACATTATACTGGATTTTATGTATTTTTTAGACTTAGACTTAGACAAACTTTATTGATCCACAAGGGAAATTGTTTTGGGTACAGTAACTCACTCATCAAATATAATATATAACAGAGGGTGAAAAAAAAGGAAAAGAAGTAGATGGGAATGAGGGAAAAAAATAGAATAGCAACCAAAGAGCAATAGAACAGTGTCAGATGAGACATGATTATATACATAACAATAATGATAATAAATATATATGTACAAATCAGATTTAAATAGAAAAGTAGTAGTCAAATATAAAATACAATATCATGTAAGATCTGGGCATGTCCCACCGGGAGGAGGCCCCTGGGAAGACCCAGGACACGCTGGAGGGACTATGTCTCCCGGCTGGCCTGGGAACGCCTTGGGGTCCCCCCGGAGGAGCTAGAGGAAGTGTCCGGGGTGAAGGAAGTCCCCGAATAAGTGGAAGAAAATGGATGGATGGATCAAGTAAGATGTTCAATACCAGCTGTATACAGTTGTAGGGAATGCCATTTTAAATGCCATTATTGTATTATAATAATATATAATTAAAACAGCCCCATTCATTTCGACAAAAATGCAGGTATTTGTAATTTAATACATATATATATATATTAGTTTTACTCTTTTCTGCTCTCGTTGACCACGTGACTGTAAAAGTGAAACCTTGGAGAGAGGCAGGGGGCGGAGAGAGAGGGGGCTTCTTAAGCGCGCGGTGGAGCTCAAAGTCTTCGCCTTTACTTTGCTCTTTGCTTCTCACTTTCCCTGCGCTGCTCAGACCTTGAATTCGCTTTCTTTTTTTCCCCCTCTCTCCCTCCTTTTCTTTGCCCAACTCCGCTCAAAGACATCGGTCAAGTCAATGAGGCAGACTTCCCCGAGGGCAGAGCCGCGGCTGACCGAGTTGCAATAAATCAAACAACCCGGATCGTATCGCGCGCAGAGGTGGAGAGACGCTGACCGGGCACAGACGCTTCAGGTGACCGAGGAACGATGGAGGCGCGCGGCTTGTGTGAATGAAGGACCCCCGCTCTCTCCCCGCCGCTGTCTGTAGTGGATTACAAAGTGAACAGTCTCAAAGTGATTACAGCCAATACGCTCTTACGGATTATCTGGGAATCATGAACGCGCCACCGGATCGCAGGAAAAATGTGCGACAGCTGGCTCTGGAGATTGGCATCAGGGTTCTGCTTTTTGGAGTGTTTGTGTAAGTCCAGAATTTATCCTTCTTATAACACATGAATACATTTTCTCTGTGAATATGCGTATGTACTCAGCCATGTGCGCTTGTAGTGACTGTGGAGAGGTTGCACGTTGCTCGTTTGCCGCGGAGTGGTGCTGAATGAACAGGTAGCAGAGCCGGGTTTAGTTCAGCACCACGGACAGCTCCGCGTTAACAGGTTACGCTTCAGCGGACCCGCTTCAGCACCACGGACAGCGCTAACAGGTTGTAGGATCAGACACAATTCACAGCATTTACCCCTTTAGCGACTCTGAAGTGCTTAGTTGTCTCTGTCTATGGGAAGATCCCCTGAAAAATCCATTGGAAAAGCCCCAGTCACACTTTCTAAGCAACGACAGTGGTGACAAGCAAGATTTTATAAAATGTAAAAGTGTGATTCTTTGAGATTGTTTACAGCGAATAGTGCTTTAAATGTTTTGGGGAGTCTAAATTTTACACAGGCTTAGTTATAGCCATCCCCATGAATACATGAACACACTCTAGGTACAGGTGCAGGTGTAGACTCACATAATCTTTACATCACACAGCAAAAAAGCTTGACACAAAATATTGACACTTAAATCTATCAGAAAATGACTTAAAAGTAGTGAAATTATCTGTCTTAAATTATCTTAAAATAAACTACCTTTAGACTAGAATTAAGCCATCTCAGAACTAGCAAGTAGATAATAAATCTGAAAACAAAGATGAATAACTTGATATACAGTACAGTAAGTTTTAAAATCTTGGCCAGATCAGATAAATTTGCAGTGTAGAATGACCGTAGTTTAATCTTAAAATGGAGAGCAGGTTCTATTTAAAATGCAGATATTTGACCTGGTTTATCTTTGTAATTACTTATCGACATAAATTTAAGACAGAAGACAGACATTTAAACTAGCACAATGTTCACTATCTTCTGCCATCATATTTGAACTTAGGTGAAATATTAAGTAATGATATTATTAAATCATAAATACATGATTGTTGATGAGGTTCAACATGTGTGAATTTTCTGTATGGAGAGTTCTTTCACTAACAAGGAATCTCCAAGTGTTGTCACGATATTCAAATTTCGATTTTGATATGGATTGGATACTGAGTACCGATTATGATTATGATGAGTAAATTATTATTTTAAAAGCTCTGTTATTATTATTATTATTATTATTATTATTATTATTATTATTATTATTATTGTTATTATTATTGTTATTATTATTATTATTATTATTATTATTATTATTATTATTATTATTATTATTTAGAAAATAATGTGATTTTCAACACAAAATAATAGAACGGGTTTATTGTGCCATTTGGTCTTACACTAGTTCTGATAAAACTCAAGATGAAATTGTTGTTGTTGTTATTGTAATAAATTTCTTTGAATCGAATATTGGAAATAGAGGTTGAAATCTTTTTTTTTTTTTTTTTTTGAAATGATAGACTCTTTATCCATTTTATTGTTTTGTGTTGTTAATTGAAATCCAAAAGAACGAATGGCACACGGACCGATGTAATTGCATTTAATTTATTTCTGTAAATCATACACATTATACACCTTTAATTTATATGTATTGTCTCTTGAAATAAAGACTATAATAAAAAAAAAGATGAAATTGTTCAGGAAAGGTCAAATTGTTTCCAGTTATGTGATTCCCCCCCAGTATCAATACTTGCTTGAATGAGTATCTAGTTTTCGTACTAGTTTAAGTATTGAATAATATCTGATATTCGGACACTTTTAAAGATCCCATGACATGGTACTTCTTGATGCTTTTATATGGCTCCTTAATGGTTCCCTAATACTGTAAATGAATCCTTCTTCAAAATCAATACTTAGTGCATGAGAAACAGAGATAAGATGAAAAAGAGTCAAAAATATCTCTCTCAAACTCTTTATTCTGGGCGTTGTTGCTTGAATGCAAATGAGGAGAAAAAAGCTGGCCAATAGTAGAGGGTGGGGGCGTGGCCAAACGCTCCGGTCTCCGTTGTCAGCCCACAGCTGATCCATTTCCTTGTTTTTGCACGGGGGAGAGATTTGAAGCGTTCCATTGAAAAATAAACACATTTCCACATAAAATACAATTAAACCACTGCTGTTCAAAGGTCCAGAGGCTCAGATAAAGGACTTCCGAGCCTAGAAACACTCGGACGTGCCTCCAGGCAAATAAAAAAACACATTTCGTATTGCCTAGCGCATTCGCAGTCCAAACTCTCTGGGCGTGATTTACAGAGACGCTGAGTACAGACAGACGGGGGTGGAACTGCATTTGCATTTCTTTTTTCGATCTGACGTCAATAAGGTGCCTTGTTCAAACTCACCCGTTTGAGCTCCGATTTTTTGTAACGCAGAAAAGGATCGCAAATGCTCAGTTTAGACATTTCACAACTTTTAACCATGGGGGGGAGGGGGCCCTAAACAGGGTAGGGGAGCTCACATTAACATTCAAAAACCTCAGAAAGTGAAAATTTCATGCCATGGGACCTTTAACAACCTTACCATAGAGTTATATTGCCATCCATCTGAAATCATGACATAAAATGCTAAAATAAAATAAATGCAACCTAAGTTCAGCACCAGAGAGTGCTACGCTAGCAGCTTCTCAGATTGGACATCTTACATAGCCAATTTTCTTTCTTTATAGATTCTTTGGCTCACTCTAGACTGTACACATATAAACTGATTGTAAACTGGCATTACATTACGATTAACAATAATAAAATATGACAATGAAATACTGTAGATTGATGACATTTTTTAGATTTTTTTTTTGTCCAGATCTTGACCTGTACATTTCTGACATGTCTTCTATTGCTTCGAAAAACTACACACTACAAAACATTACATCAGAATCAGACTTCAGCACCACGGAGAGCACAGTGCTAACAGGTGGCGTGCTGGACCAGACACCATCGGCAGCGCTTTGCCCTGCGGTTCTTTGTCTACTCTGGGAATACCTTGTTTAAAAGTATACTGATTGTACTTGATTAAATGTGGCTCAGGGAATCTGCTAAGACTTTGTAAACGGGTTAGGTTCAACACAGCGGGGGATGAATTATTTATTGTCTGGGTGTCCTGCTGGTGATAAGCCTGGTTTGCATCACTATTGTGTCATTTATTGATTTTCTGCTCAGTGCCATATGAAAAAGAACCCCAGGGTGTTGCTTTGTAAAATGACTCACCTTTGCAGCATCTCTCTTGGAATCGCTCCATGTCTGTAGATGGTTCAGCCTGTGGTGGAGACAGTTGAGGTTGATTTAGTGTTTTTACATTGGAGTGGTTCTGAGGCTGCCCAATCTCCCACAGCTCACATTTCAGTAAACCCATTTGGCAGCACCATTTTGGAAGATGATTACAATCAAACAGAATTTTCAGAGAAATTTTGCAGTAAATATTGAATTATTTATGACAAATGTAAAGGCTTTTAAAGTGACGTGGTGCAGTGAGGCATCATATGAAATATTCAGAGCGACTAAAAATGTGACTTATTTTGTGATATTGTTGTTGAAACTGCTTTTATAGTAAGGGATGTTATTTTATGTTATCCCCACTACTTTCTGTTTGAAGTCAAACCATAGAACACAGTTCAATTTTGATACGGTTCGATCATAGTCGCTGATTATTTGCAGGGGTCTCTCAAATGCAGAAGACATATTGAATATGAATTGGGGCGGCAGTAGCTCAGTTGGTAGAGCATATGCCTTGTGATCCAGGGGTTGGTGGTTCGAATCCCGCTCTTGACGGTTTGACCGCATGTGATCCCAGCTCCCACAGATGAGCGCTGCCGTTGTGTCCTTGGGCAAGACACTTAACCCCACCTCGCCCCCAGTGTCTATGGACACTGGTAGCCCCCAGAAGTACATCAAGGCCTGTTGTGACGTCAGCCGTCCTCCTGTGGACCCACCACCCGTGGAAGGATTCATGGGGGCTGGTGCATTGTGTTCTGGGCAGCAGAACACTGCTTGGACTACTGCCCCCGCGACCCAGAAAATGGAAAAAGCGGAAGAAAATGAATGAATATTGAATATCAAATATCCTTGTATATGACATTTTTAGATTTTATTTTTTCTAAATCTCAAACTGTACATTTCTGAGTTTAACACTGTAAGACATTCTTGAATAGCTTTGAAAAACTACACTCTACAAAACATTACATCAGAATTAGGCTACGTCCCATTACTCTGTCTTACCCCTACCCCTTCCCCTTCCCCTTTATCTACATCTTTGTCTTGCCCCTTGATACCGAGCTGAGAGGGCTCGGGGTACGAATGTTCCCCTAAGAAATGGGACAACACTCGATTACCGTTTGCGTCATCATCAATTGCCTCTACCTGGCTGCTACGTCTACAGAGGCGACAACAACTGACGCAAACAAACGTAAACAAATGTCAAGGATTATCAGGTACCTCAGCTCGACAAAAGAAATAGCTTGTTTATGCATGAAAGTTCGATGAAAATGATAACGTCGGCTAAACAGACATCACTACAATTAAAACCGCAGCAACAGTCCACTAAAAGTAACGTAGAACATAAGCGTCATAATTGTAAACCATGCTAAACTGTTAATTGATAATTACAGCTGCTGAAAATATATTTATGAGACTCCTTGGCTGGTCGATGTGACGCTGCCATCCTGATCCCAAAACCTGCCTGAGCTTGTAGGCGTACCCCTTCGTTTCAAGTCTGGTCGAGAGCTTACTTCGTTTGGGTATGTAGCCCTTGGTCGTGGCCCTTGATCAAAATTAGAATCAGGACACCCCTTGCCCTCATATGAACGTGCAGAACCAAGGGGTAGGGGTAAAATGGAGGGGTAAGGCGGAGAAATGGGACACAGCATTACACAACATTACATTACGATTAACAATAATAAAATATGACAATGAAATACTGTAGATTGATGACATTTTTTAGATTTTCTTTTGTCCAGATCTTGACCTGTATATTTCTGACATGTCTTCTATTGCTTCGAAAAACGACACACTACAAAACATTACATCAGGATCAGACTTCAGCACCACGGAGAGCACAGTGCTAACAGGTGGCATGCTGGATCAGACAACAATGGCAGCCCTTAGCCCTGTGGAACATTCTAAGGGCTATCATTCAGGAAGAAAAGTCTAATTGGTTGATTTGCCTGTCAATCACGCCCATCAGAATAACAAGATGTGGTTCCTGACTATTTATATCTTGCTAAAATAAAGCACGTGATCTTGGCTGACCAGGTAATATCGTTGGACTTTCTTCTCTGCATTTTACTATCTTTTCTATTTTTAATTATAAATTAGAACCTAAAGCTTTTATCTGAAATGCAATTAGTTAATCTTGCTTGTGACCTAAGTCTAATTATAATTAATAATGTCAGTGGTTGGATAATTACACTAAAAACTATATTCAAGCAGCGGTATTGTGAAGAAAGCCTGTTTTATTTCTAATTATACTCTATGACAACCTTTATTTAGACTCGTCTTATCTTTCGCCCACGATTTTGCACATTTTGTGTTTCTTTCAAGTTAATTTCTGTATAGTTTAATGAGTTGTATTCTCTCTATGGGACCTTTACGTTGGCCTGTGCAGCTTAGTTAGGTGCTCCTTCTTTGTCGCCAGTGTCAGACAATGTTAATGATGTTAATGAACCTTTCCAGTCCAACAAAGCCAATCCAAGATCTTATCAGCAAGAGGGAAATTGGCCTCTCAATCTCCTGGATGTGTGTAAGAGATATAAGAGGATATATGTTTAAACAGTGCCCCAAAAGATGTAAGGATTAAAGTAAGAATGAAAGTGAGAGCAGATAGGGTTAGGGTTAAGAAGGTTAGGAAAAGTAGAGGAGGAATAGAAGGATTGTGATGTGGAGGTTGTGGTAGGAGACATATGGGGGAGATAAAAGACATTAGGAACTCTTTATATTAACTACACTAGTCACAGCCTTAATAAAGCATGGACAAAGACTTAATTCATACTGAAAACATAGTTTATTAAGAATGATTCAGGTTTAGTATCTACTTATTAATATGCTGCCAACCCTAACCCCTTAAAGGCCCATATTATCCTATTTTCTGATCCATGTTAGATTTTTTTTTTTTTCCTTATCAAAAGCATAGTTGTGTTATGTTTCATTCTTACATGTTTCACAAACAGAGGTAAAAAGGTAGCTGTCAACTTGAAAAACACCGCTTCATGACAATCACAAGGTAGAACAGAGCATTTTGAGCTTGGGAGATGTTGACAGGCTAATAATGCAAGATTACTCAAACGTGTGAATGGAAAAAAAAACATATTTTTCATATTTTTCTAACATGGCTTCAAGCTCACAAGAGTCAATTTCACATAGGATCTTTAATGAGGTACTTTACAATGCCTGAATCCTTGTTGTTCATTATGAATCAAGTCTCTTTATGAAGGCTAATTAAGGTGTATGCATTATAAAGACATTAAGAAGAAATGAAGTAGTTGATGTGCGAAAAGAGTATGCAGATGATAAGGTTTGACAGAGTTAAAGCATAAACAATCCCAGAATTCTTAGGGCTGCCAGATTACATGCAATCATATCACTGTTACACATGTCTTGATTTGGTTTGGTCCTGGTTTAGTCCTGATGTATACCTGGTTTGGTCCTCTTCTAGTTCTGGTTTAGTCCCGGTATTGTCCTGACTACGTTATGGCGTTAAGCCCTGTTTTGATGAGGTGTGGGTGGAAGTATGAGCGCAGCTTGTATCTTATAATTGGACTGTTTAGTAAAACACAGAGGCTGTATTAGGTAATATTACCCCCTTAAGTTACACACAGAAGGTTAATTTTGGTAAATAACCTGGCTAACTCCTAAATCAACTTAATGACACCACCCACACAATCCAAAAACAAAATCGACTACTTTATTTTCCAATTAAAATCATAACTCAGTAGCGGGTGTTGCATTCAGAGTAGTAGTTGCTCTTAAATACAAACAAAACATGTGGTCAGCGAGACCAAAATTCCTCTCCAAAGTGTTAGCGGTTATATCTTGAATCCTTGCCAACAAACAAGCAAGTTTTTAGTTTTATCTTTTATTCTCAGGAGAAGTTGCCTTTCTGCAGCTCTCACTATCTCCTCTCTACAGTTATGTGTCAGTTCTTATACAGTCCCTTTCGCCCAGAAGTCCTTGGATTTCCCTTTAAATCATCTTCAATATCTCCCAGTCTGATAAAGGCGCAGGTGTCATGGCCGAAGCGCTGTTTGATGCTCTGCCCACCTGAACACAGCTCACACACTGCTTTAGAGCCAGTGCTTCAGGCCAGCATTTCACAGCCAGGACACTGCTTATTCTTTCAAATCTCTATTACAGAATGTAGTTAACCTTCATTTAATGTGCATATGACAGATTAAACTACACATTTAAGTTAACATCATTATATTTAAAAGCTTACACAAAAGATTGGCTATTTTTTTTCAGTTTCTTTCTCTGTTTTTTTCTTTTTTTGAGAACGTTTATGTCTAATTTCCTGGCTGAACACGGAGAGCAGATATTTTAATTCCATAACAGTTACCTAGCAACAATAATAATGTTAACAAGGGCCAAAATCAGTCTAATTTGCACAATAGTTGTATAAAAATGAATAGGTGCCTTTCGAAGCCTTCAAGGTCACCATACAGAGCAGTTTAAAAACAGTTCAAAAGAATACATAAATACACAAATATAAGAAGAACACATCAAATCAAACAATGCCTAATAAGCTGCAGGGTTTAAAGGTTCAGGTGCAAAAGCAGAGTTGGAAATGAGTTTTCAGGCAGGATTTGAACAAAGGAAGTGATTCTATGACACAGAGGTCTATTGGCAGGTTGTTCAAGAGGTTTAGGTTTCTTTATTAGTCTTCACCAGGGAGCCTGCAGCCTGAAGTGACCCAAATCCAATTTTTTTGCCCCGTGCGACCTGTATCTGATCTTTTAATGACAGTCTGAATGACACAGATCCAATTTTTTCAAATGCGACCCAGGCCACTTGGATATGTGGTCCTAAAACTTTACATATCCGATCTTTTGACATGCGACTTCAGTCTGAACGGCCAGTTCGCATTCATCCGACCTGGGCGTGTTTCCTCCAGTGAGAGGTACAAGGTACAAGTAGGTGCTCACAAAGGTACACAAACGTTTTTCTCGACATGCGAAAATAGTATATGAACTCTGTGTCAGTGAAGCAGCGAAGCACATAGCAATCCCACCAGTCTTGGCTGCGACTCAGCACCAACATATTCCTTTCTACGGACGTTGCTGCCACTGCCCCACAAAACGCCGTGGCCTTCTCTTTCTCCATCTCCTCCTTAAAGGGATATGCCACCCCCAGGTCAAATTTGGGCATCTCCCCACAGTCCAGAGACTAAAATAAGTGGTGGAAAGCGTTTTCCTGCTCACCCAGCCATTGTCCGAGTCTGTCGCCACTGACCGCCGCGGTATCTGGTGCTCCTCCGCCTTAGACTGGAGTCTAACGTCGCCAGAGAAAGATTTCGGCCAAAAGGAATTAATTTGCTCGATGTGTTTCCCAATTACTTTCTGTGTAGTGCGCATTCATATCGAGTGCAAATAAATGTGCAAATCAACACGGAGAGCTTGCCTTGGTCATTTTGGGTGGGAACTATTTTCCAGTGCGGAAGAATACAGCCGAATCACGCACCACGTTGTGCAACAGGGGAACTCCCTTCCCGGTGCGTAACTGGGATTCCCCTGGCAGCGTACTGCGTGATTCGGCTGTATTCTTCCGCACTGGAAAATAGTTCCCACCCAAAATGACCAAGGCAAGCTCTCCGTGTTGATTTGCACATTTATTTGCACTCGATATGAATGCGCACTACACACAAAGTAATTGGGAAACGCATCGAGCAAATTAATTCCTTTTGGCCGAAATCTTTCTCTGGCGACGTTAGACTCCAGTCTAAGGCGGAGGAGCTGCAGATACCGCGGCGGTCAGTGGCGACAGACTCGGACAATGGCTGGGTGAGCAGGAAAACGCTTTCCACCACTTATTTTAGTCTCTGAACTGTGGGGAGATGCCCAAATTTGACCTGGGGGTGGCATATCCCTTTAAAACAAATAAGTTGTACATGTTCTGGCTCCGGTATGAAAGCAACTTTAGGCTACTTCCATAAACATTGAGCACGATGGCTGAGTGTGAGGTCACCGTGTCCTCCAAGGCGCATGCGGGACACTTTTTGGACATTTAAAGTTCACACCAGAGATCACATAGAAGTCGCATTTAATTGGAAATGTGAACAACCTTGCAAAAAAATCAGATTCCACAAAAAAATCGGAATTGAGCATTAAGCCCTGCAGTCTGAACGTAGCCTTTGAGGTAAGGGAAGGTTGCAGTACAGACAGAAAAACATACAATATACATACACAACATCAAATAAAAAGATAGTGTTGTTGCCACAGATGTAAATTTAACCCCCCCAACCCATCACCTGCTTCAGCATTCCCGCTAACATCCACATCATTCCCCATCCCCACCATCATTACCCTTCACACAAACCACGCACCATCACTTTATAAAAAATACATATACACATTCATCCTGTCATAAATAAATATAAAATCAGTCCCCTCCTTCTACACCCCATCCCAAGCCAAACACATTCACTCTAAAATACCCCCCAAATGCTAACTCAAGGGTCCATATCATTCCAGCAATCACCTATTTTGTCTGGTTGTTAAGTAGCTTAATAGATATGGGGACAAAGGAGTGCTTATAACGGTTACGCCTGCACAGAGGAAGCTTGAATCTCCTTCTAGAATTGAGGAGGACGTATTCACAGTTCAGTACATGAGCGCTGTTGTCTCGTATTGTATTTGAGGGAGGGGCAGAGCTGCTGAAGGCCATGGCCCGCACGTAGGACAGACGAGCTGGAGGTGTGGAGAGGGAGTGTACGGCTGGAGCAGATCTGACAGGTAAAGTGAGTAACATGGCTTCAAGGTTTGAAAGTTAATATGAGTATTTTGAAATCGATGTGGAGATCTCTGAGGTGGAGTTTTGTGAGGATGGGGGTGATGTTTTCTGATGATGGGGTTTTAGTGAGAATTCTACTGGCTGATTTCTGGACCAACTCAAGACAAGTGAGTTGCAGTAGTCGACACAGGATGTGATTAGGTATAATGTATGTGAACAGTGCTGTGGTGGGAGAGAGAAGGGCGGAGATGGTTGATATTGAGGAGGTGAAAAGTGACTGACCTGGTGATAACCTGGGGGGAGGGGGAAACTGGAGTTACCGGTGGTGAATAAGAAGCTGTTAGTATTGGAGACGTGTTTTTTAGGGCTACGTTTATATGTTGACGATCTGAACAGAAGACGCAAAAGTGGCGTTGCGTCTTCACTTTTTATTCCGCATTTAGACAAGTGTTTTCGGGAGGAAATCTGCATGCATACAGTGACGGAAAGTGTGTAGAATTGGATTGGGTATGCATGCCAGGTGGCTAGGTGGTGCTGTGATACATTATCACTATGTCCGCGCATATGCGTAGAATCTTCCTTCTTCTCATCTCCGCCGTGAAAAGCAAAACAATACATGGCTACCTGTAGCAAAAAAATAAAAAAAATAAAGTGTGGTCAGACGAAGAAGTTTAACTATTGCTTCAGACCACGTTAGACTACAAAGCAACGAAGGCGCAACAAGGTGTGGACTGGGAGTCGTGCCAAACAAAGTACACTGATATATGGACCGATGTGACATAAACGCGTACGCGACGTCAGCAGATTTGACCAGAGTTTTGCGTCTTGGGCAGTGTAGATGAAAACGCTACAGCAGTGCATATTCAAGTTTTCCATTTTGGAGGGCTGTTTCAGTTTTTTGCGTTTTTATGCCCCCAAAATGCTGTCGCTGTCTAAACGAAATGCACTTCCGATAAAATATTTTGTTGTTTTTACCCACAAGTGTTCTTGTGTAAACAGGCCCTTAGGAAGAATTTCAGTTTTATCACTGTTAAGTTTTAAAAAGTTATGATGAACTGTGATTTGACATCAAGAAGACAATGGGAGAAAGAGGAGGGAGATAAAGCGTTTCTAAAAATAAAGCCAGATAAAAAGTTTCTGAATCTTGGGTAGCAACTATTTTTTCAAGGTCTTTGGAAAGAAATTAAAGTTTGGAGATAGGTCAGAAGTCATTCAGCTTGGAGATATCAGATCCTGTTTTTTTATAGTGGGCGTGATTAGTGCTGTTTTGAGTGACTGTGGGACAAGGTCTGAAAAAAGTGAGGAGTGAATGGTGCGAGTAATGAGAGAGGACACGGAGGGGAGACAGGCTTTAACAAGGAAGTAGGCATAGGGCCAGGTTGACAGGTGGATAGTTTCGAGTTGCAGATGATGGTGGAGATTTCAGTGGTTGTAGGGAGCTTGAAACTGGATAGAGTAGAACATTGTGGAATAGTGAGAGACAGGCCTTCCTGCATGGAGAGGATAAGAGATTATGAATAGAGTGGATTTTGCTGTTGAAAAATGTCATGAAATTATTGCACAGGGTGGATGAGTTCCTATGTGGTGGAACAGTGTGGAGCTTTAAGCATGTTGTTAAAACGGGTAGTGAAATTTGCTGATGATACAACATTATTTTGCCATGGAAAAGATATAAAAGAGGTCACAAATAGAGTCAACGAAGAGCTAAACAGAGTAAAATATTGGTTTGATTTAAATGGATTGATTCTTAATGTTAAAAAACAAATAAAACAAAGAAAAAAGACGGCAAATAGATGGGCTACAGATTAAGAGAGTAAGTGAAACAAAATTTTTAGGAGTCATGATTGATGAAGGTCTAAACTGGAGGTCCCATATAAATTACACTAAAAGCAAAATTTCCAAAGCAGTTGCTGTGGTGCATAAAGTTCTCACTAAACATTACGGCATTATTAATCTTGTAAAACTTACCTACAGCCATTATTTGTTTTACAGAAAAGCGCTTTGAGAATTATCACCAACAGCCATTATAGAGAGCCATCCAACCCACTATTTGTTAAACTTAAAGTGTTGAAAATGTGTGCTATTGTTAAATTAAGTCTCCTCAAAGTCATGTATAAAGCAAAGTGCAGAGTGTTACCTGTAAATATTCAAAGACTGTTTGAGATGAGAACAAGTACTACATTTTAAAAGGAACCAATATGTTTAAAAAAACCCAGATTCAGAACCAAGATTATGGAGCGAACCATCGCTGTGAAAGGAGTTCATTTATGGAAAAGTCTTGACAAAGAAATCAAGTACAATAATGACAATAATTTAAAAAAAATATAAAATCCAGTGTAATGTGTATGAATTAAAAAAAAAAGTTGTTGAGCATAAAAATGAAGCTTTCTGTTGACAGATGATTAATAATTGTGATTGAAATGGAATGCGTGAAAAGTCCCTCAGTCATCCAGGTAGAATCCATGATAACAGGAGAAGTTCAATTTGTCAACTGGACAAAGTTTGTTTGGTTGAAAACGTTTCGCCGCTCATCCGAGAGGCTTCGTCAGCTCTAATAAGAATACTGGTAAGACACTTGCTTATATCTTGCTGTAGGGAGGAGCTACCTAGCTAACTACTTTCCGGAACTATCTCATTGGTTTCCGTCTTTTGTTTCTCTGGCGTCTAGCTAACGATCTCTATTCATCCCTACACGCCTGTTTTTCACACCTCTGGCCCTGACCTGGCTAGCCCTATTGTTTCCCTGTTTGCTTGATCTAGGCTTAAGAATGGAATTGTAGATGGGATGCAAATTATGTCTGACTCCACCATTTCTGTTCAGAGAAGGATTCTCTTTTTTGACAAAAATAGCCTCTTTAACTCCCCTCTCAAACCAATTCTACAATCCTACAGCAAGATATAAGCAAGTGTCTTACCAGTATTCTTATTAGAGCTGACGAAGCCTCTCGGATGAGCGGCGAAACGTTTTCAAACAAACAAACTTTGTCCAGTTGACAAATTGAACTTCTCCTGTTATCATTGAAATGGAATGTATTGATGAAATGTTTTATAGTCACTATTGGTGTTAATGTCTGGAAAAGGGAAGAGGAGCAGATAACATAACATAACATTTCTGCTCCCTTTCATTCAATATTTTTGTATCGTTATCACACTGTTGATGTCTTTTTATATTTAATGAATGAAATAAACAAAAAAAAAGAGCATGGGAGTTATGATTAGACAAATATAATATAAATTACACAACTTTATTTTGTTGAATCAGTTTAAACTGCCAGAAAAATATGCGTCAGTTCCTGCATTTTGGAATTTTGGACTTTTCCATGTGACATAGAAGAGGTATTCCTTTTTATAACTTATAACTTCTTCCTGTATTTTTGTACTTTTTTCCACAAACTGCCAAACTGATGTCACTATGGTAAATATTTACCACATTTACTATGAAAAACATGAAAACCTATCAAATGCACTTTAAGTTTGAATGCAGACGCTTTATCAACAACAAGAGATCCATTGGTCCAACTTTGACTTTTTTTACTGCCTGGATCTCTGACTTTATTTTTCTGTTCATTTTTTTCACCATTCTTTCGGATAAGATTCAGGCAAAAATACTTAAGCATAATTTTTGCAGTCAATAAAGACCCTTGGAGAGCTATTGTGCTTGTGAATGGTGGTAATGAAGAACAACAAGCCTGCCATTTTCTGCATGATTATCCTATTGATTTTTACTCATATTCACTCATTATTATAAACACAGACCAACAAGTATTTTTGTACCATTTATAATACTATAGACTAAAGAATTTATCACAAAACTTAAATCTGGATATTTATTGCAAGAAAAACGAAGGGATTTTATCTAATGTTTTTTGCACAATAATTTATTTACATTTTCCTGTCAATCATTTCTGAAAAATGACTAGACTACAGTGTGTTATTGTGCGTACAAGTTTGTCTCAACTGAAAAAGAACAACACTGAGTGGATGGAAAACATTAAACTACACTCAACAAAAATATAAACGCAACACTTTTGTTTTTGCTCCCATTTTTCCTGAGATGGACCCAAAGATCCAAAATTCACTCCAGATACACAACACTACCATTTCTCTCAAACATTGTTCACAAATCTGTCCAAATGTGTGACAGTGAGCACCTCTGCCCCGCCGAGACAATCCACCCCACCTCACAGGTGCGCCACATCAAGATGCCGATCCGACATCATGACCAGTGCACAGGTGCGCCCCAGACTGCCCACAATAAAAGGCCACCCCGAAATGTGCATTTTTTTTTTCTTTATTGGGGGTCTGGGGACTCAGAACCAGTCAGTATCTGGTGTGACCACCATTTGCCTCATGCAGTGCAACACATCTTCTTCGCATAGAGTTTATCAGATTGTCAATTGTGGCCTGTGGAATGTTGGTCCACTCCTCTTCAAAGGCTGTTATGGACGAAGAACACAGGTGCATTTTATTGATGGCATTTTGAATGCACAGAGATACTGTGATGAGATCCTGAGGCTCATTGTTGTGCCATACATCCATGAACATCACCTCATGTTTCAACAAGATAATGCACGGCCCCATGTTGCAAGGATCTGTACACAATTCTTGGAATCTGAAAATGTCCCAGTTCTTGCATGGCCAGCATACTCACCGGACATGTCACCCATTGAGCATGTTTGGGATGTGCTTGACCGGCGTATACGACAGCGTGTACCAGCTCCCACTAATATCCAGCAACTTCGCACAGCCATTGAAGAGGAGTGGACCAACATTCCACAGGCCACAATTGACAATCTGATAAACTCTATGCGAAGAAGATGTGTTGCACTGCATGAGGCAAATGGTGGTCACACCAGATACTGACTGGTTCTGAGTCCCCAGACCCCCAATAAAGCAAAAAAAAAAAAAATGCACATTTCGGGGTGGCCTTTTATTGTGGGCAGTCTGGGGCACACCTGTGCCAAGATGCCACATCAAGGCATCTTGATGTGGCGCACCTGTGAGGTGGGGTGGATTGTCTCGGCGGGGCAGAGGTGCTCGCTGTCACACATTTGGACAGATTTGTGAACAATGTTTGAGAGAAATGGTAGTGTTGTGTATCTGGAGTGAATTTTGGATCTTTGGGTCCATCTCAGGAAAAATGGGAGCAAAAACAAAAGTGTTGCGTTTATATTTTTGTTAGTAAGTAAGTAAGTAAGTAAATTTTATTTATAAAGCACATTTAAAAACAGTGAGAACTGGCCAAAGTGCTGTACAATGTCAAAAGCTAAAATAATAATAAATAAATCGGCAGCATAAAATACATAAGAACATTTGACATGGCACAAGTACACATAATATGAAATAAAAGAAAGGATAAAAGAGATAAAAGAGTTAAGAGGCAAAGGCCACAGTGTACAAATGAGTTTTTAGCTTGGATTTAAAAGTGGTTATTGTTGGAGCAGATCTGATGTCAATAGGTAAACTGTTCCAGAGACGTGGAGCTGCCACAGCAAAAGCACGGTCCCCTTTGTGCTTGAGGCGGGAACGGGCAACACAAAGGAGACCTTTGTCGGCAGATCTGAGGGACCTGGGTGCAGAGTAGTGTTGCAGCATGTCTGAGATGTACTTGGGGGTCTTGCCTTGAAAGGACTTAAAAACCAAAATAAGTATTTTAAATTGAATTCTAAAACAAATGGGAAGCCAGTGCAGAGAGGAGAGGACAGGAGTAATGTGTTCCTGCCTCTTGGTGCCTGTTAAAAGTCTAGCAGCAGCATTCTGCACCAGCTGCAGGCGAGCTAGCTGGGTCTGGGGGAGGCCAAAGTAGAGGGCGTTGCAGTAATCCAGCCGAGATGTTATGAAGGCATGGATAACGGTTTCCAGATCTTGAACAGAGAGTGATGGCTTGAGCTGGGTGATCACTCTCAGCTGGTAGTAACTATTTTTTATGACTGTATTTATTTGTTTTTTGAAACACAAGTCGGAGTCAAAGATAACCCCAAGGCTTTTGGCAGAAGGCTTAACAAAAGAGGAGAGGTGAGATAGATTGCCAGTAACTGTGGGTATTGATTTAGGGGATCCAAAAACTATGACCTCGGTCTTGCTGTCGTTGAGTTGTAGAAAATTGTTGGCCATCCAAAGCTTAATGGCCTCTATACAGTCTAGGAGAGATTGGGCGGAGTCCTGTGATGTTAATGGTAAGTATAATTGTGTGTCATCAGCGTAAAAATGAAAGGAAACAAAATGTTTACGGATAATGTCCCCAAGGGGGAGCATGTATAGGCAGAAGAGTATTGGCCCTAAAATTGAGCCTTGGGGGACACCATAGGAGACCGGAGCAGAAGCAGATGAGGAATGGCCGATGGAAACTGAAAAAGTTCTATGTTGGAGATAGGACTTGAACCAAAGCAGTGCTGTCCCTTTAATGCCCACCCACTCTTCAAGGCGGTTGAGGAGGATGGTATGGTCCACTGTGTCAAAGGCCGCACTGAGGTCCAATAGGACCAGGACTGCATTTTGACCCGCGTCGAGTGTGAGAAGCAAGTCATTTGTTATTTTGAGCAATGCAGTTTCAGTGCTGTGCCAGGCCCTGAAACCTGATTGAAAGGGCTCCAAGATGGCATGCTGTGAGAGGAAGGGGAGAGCTGGGACAACACTACTTTTCGAGCACTTTAGAAATAAACGGGAGTTTAGAAATGGGCCTATAGTTGTTCAAGCAATTTGAGTCCAGGTTGGGTTTCTTGAGTAGAGGTTGGACAACTGCATGTTTGAGGCAAGCAGGGACAGTACCAGATGACAGACAAGAGTTTATAATAAGTTGAAGGGAGGGTCCTACGATGTCAAAAGCCTCCTTTAACACGGAACATGGAACCTCATCACCAGGGGACGTGGTGGTTTTCATGTGTAGGACAATGTCCTTTAAATCGACCATGGAGACAGGGTTAAAATGACAGAGAGTACCTATAGAGTGTGGGGGTGGATGAAGCGATGGAACAAGAGGAGGAAATAGAGCTCTGATGTTCTCAATTTTCTCAATGAAAAAATGTAGGAAGTTCTCACAGAGATCCGAATTTATAATGGGAGCTGGAGAACAAGGTGGGTTGATGATGGAGTTTATTGTGTTAAACAGGATTTTCGGTCTATTTGAATGCCGGTTTATGATATCTGAAAAATATCTGGCTCTGGCTTCTTTGGCGGCGGCCTGAAAAGATAGCAGGGCAGATTTGAAAATTTGAAAGGAGACAGTAAGACGGTCTTTCTTCCATTTCCTTTCAGCTCTGCGGCAGGCCTGCCTGAGTGAGCGGGTGTGATCATCGAGCCTCACATTAGATTTAAAATTTGGGTGTTTGTATCTGAGAGGAGCCACTGAATCCAGAATCTCTGAGCAGGATGAATTAAATAAAGCAATTAAATTGTCAGAGCTACATGAGGCATTAGCTGCTGCAGTCATAGCTGAGGCTACATCTTTACTTAAAAAACAATCAGTGAACTGGGCAGTAGCCTGTGAGTTTAAGCAACGGAAGTACTGTCCAGGGGTTCTGACTGTCTGAACAGGATTTGCAATGTTGATATTGAAAAAAATGGGCTTATGATCAGAAAATGAAGCGTCGTCAACTGAGATGTTCTCAACAGAAAAACCATAGGAAAGGACAAGGTCCAGAGTATGACCCAGTATATGGGTGGCTTGATCAATATGCTGGGTGAACCCGAACGCTTCCAATACCTCACAAAACTCCTTGACCATAGGCTTATCCGGACAGCAGACATGGATATTAAAATCACCCAGCAACAACAAACGATCATACATTGACACAAAGTGAGATAAAAAAGATGAAAATTCTGCTATAAAATCTTTGTCTGGTTTAGGGGGTCTATAAATCAATATACACAACAGTGGGTTGCGTTTTGTTTCCACAGTCATACATTGCAGTTCAAAGGTGGAATAAGTCCTCACGGAAAGCGGCTGGATTTTTAAAACGTTATTATAAACAAGAGCTACTCCACCACCACGACCGGAGCGCCTTGGGGTGCTAATAAAAGAGCAGTTTGTGGGGCACAACTCACCAAAGGCAGAGGACTCACCAACTCCAGCTGGAATCCAGGTCTCTGTTAAAAATAATAATTCCAGATCATGACGGGAGAAAAAGTCTTTCAGTATGAATGTCTTATTTAACACTGATCTGCTGTTGACAAGCGCCACTTTAGCCTCGATGTGTGTAGCAACCTGCACACACCGGAGTATTCCAACAGGCGGATGTTATCCGGGTTTACCCCACCGCTGCTGATACGAGGCCGCGGTCGGATGGAAATAGCAGGTCCCGAGGAGAGCCGAGGGACAACGGGCACATGGCAGGAGTAGTTCAGATCCCAGGATCGCTGCGTCAGGAAGAGATCGACTCGACCCGTGTGGGGTAAGCGACAGCAGCGGGAACCCGACCATGGCTGAGAAACAGCGAGACGAGCCCAGGCTCTGATCTTCACTCGGAGACCTCCGCGTTTACCACGCCGCTTGCGACGTTTCTGGCGGCGAGGAGAGCAGCAGGGGAGCCGGAGAATACACTCCACGGGCAGGTGGGAGAACGTAGGATGGTGACTGAAGCTGGCAGCAGGATTTACACTCGTGTACTGCTCGAAACAGCTTTTAATATGAAGTAGAGATTGGCGGTCGTAAGTATGAAACGCCTTAAATTGTTCACAGAGCAGCAGAAGGATTAGCAGAGAAAGACAAAACAAACGAGCAGGTAGGAGCTCTTTGAGCAGACGGCAGGCCGACAAACACACTGGCGCCATCTCCAAACCTATGTGACACTGTTGAGTATATGTAAATCTGAGGTTAAGAATTTATAAATGTCTGAAGGTATTTCAGAGGACATGCCTCAGATTAGTGTCTGTGGTTGGAACATCCCAAAAGTCGATGGTTGTCAGATTCATTACGGTCTGGTCTGAGCCTCCCGAGTTTGTGATATGGCAAAAAAAATCATGATTTGTTTCTTTCCTATCGATCCAGCTCAATTTTCTATTTGATTGTATTTTTCTTAGACTTAGACAAAATATTGATACACAAGGGAAATTATTTGGACACAGTAGCTCACATTACAATGAATATAATAACAAAAATATAAGTGTATTTTCTTTAAAAGGAAAACAAAACAAAATGCATTAGTTTTCAGTGTTGAACATAAACAAGACAGACTATAAATCATTTCTGTTTTCCACAGTCTGAACTCTGCTCCTCTGCTCTGCTTTTACTGACAGAACTGGCTTTGGACCTCATGACTAAAAAAACCCAAGCCTATAATTTATCACACTATGAGTCTTGGCCAAATCTCCATCTCACCCAAAATGTGATTTACCACCTAGCCCTTGTAGGCATATTTTTACTGACTGAACTCAAAAGGTTTGCTACTTTGAACTGATTCTATGACTTTTCTGATGGAGGGCCCGCCACATGCTTTTCTGATGTTATTCCTTTGTCTGGAATGTTTCACAGTATGATATTAATTGTTCTATCTTCATGGAGTCCAAACCAGACCACGTTACAGGTCATATCTGTGAAGAGGCAATCCCACCTACTGTCAGAATGTCCGTTTTTCTAGGTATTTTTGAGCTATAAAACCACCTGTAATTGAATAAAAATAAGGTAGAGCAGTTTAATGTCAGACTGTGACATTACAGGCAGAGCAATGACATCTCCATAGAAACAAGCAGGTGATGGATCCCCAACCAAAAAGTTCAAAAAGTTACACAAGGCACCTTTAAAATCTAAATCCACTTCATTTATATAGCACATTTTATAAACAAAAAGTGTCCAAAGTGCTGCATATAAAGATAACATAAAAACAACAAAAGGTTTTAAATATTACAGGGAGTATAAATACTCAATTTAACCTAAAAAACTAAAACCAGTTAAGTCAAATACCGCTATAATTACAAGCTTGCAAAGTCTGTCCTAGTCTCTGCTTGTGTTTCCTCATACACTGACAATATCTAGGGTCTAATTAGTCTCTTATTTGTGCTGTGGATACAAATAGATCATACTGTTAATTAACGGCACAATAGACAGCTATATTTTTAGCTCTTGTTCTTGTACTGTGATATGATGACAGAAGGAGTGCCATTGTTAGACTAGAGGTAGCAGTAGTAGTGGAATTGAACTTCCTCACAAAGCTTTGGCCCTTAGTCCTGTGGGGCAGTGCTCTGTGTTGAGTTTCACCTTTCTGTTGCAGGTGAAGTGATGGATAATTGAGGTCAAGTGCGATTACATTTTGGGCTGTCCTCTTGAGGTGTAAAGAGTGCTGTTTTTAGCCTCGCTGTGGTGCAGAGGGGAAGATGGGTGTGGGAGAGAAATAAGGCCAGATGATTAGTGTCCCAGGTTTTTCTTATGAACTAGAAGTCTTACTATGTTAAAAAATTGTTATGCTTGCTTACTTTGTTAGTTTATGTGCTTATTTAAAATCAAGAGATAATAGTTGTGGTTTAAAGTGAGTATGATAATTTTTTAATTATTCTCTAATTTTGATTTAATATTATAGTTTTACATTGATCAAGAAGCAATTTGCAAAGAAAAGTTGAAAAATATGTTGAAAATGATTTAAAAAAAAAAAGTTAGTGCATAAGGAACACATTTTTGTGATACTTTAAAGGTGCACTGCGTAACTTCCCAGCAGGGTCTGACAACTGCTTTTTTCCATAAAGAATGTTCCACTGTAGGGCATTAATCTCCCTGGAGAAAGCAGGCAGCGAAACCAGGTCATTTTCTGGTCAGATCTGTGAGAGGTAAGATGATTCACATTCAAGAATGTAGGGTTTCAAGGTACTTCTGAGCCATAAAAACACTCCCAATTAAATAAATACAAGAAGGATACATTTAATGTCATACTGTGGAACATTCCAGGCAAAGCAATAACATCTCCATGGAAGCAAGTATGTGGCAATCCCCCCACCAGAAAAGTCACACAATATATTGTACTTTAAACATGTTTTCAACAAAATGTATAATATTTATTATAATATTTATTATCCAGCCATTTTCTTCCGCATATCCAGGGCCGGGCTATGGGGGCAACAGTCTAAGCAGGGACTCCCAGACTTCCTTCACCCCGGACACTTCCTCCAGCTCCTCCGGAGGGACCCCAAGACGTTCCCAGCGTGTCCTGGGTCTTCCCCGGGGCCTCCTCCCGGTGGAACATGCCCGGAATACCTCCTTAGGGAGGCATCCAGGAGGCATCTGGAACAGATGCCCGAGCTACATCAACTGGCTCCTCTTGACATAGAGGAGCAGCGGCTCTACTCCGAGCCCCTCCCGTGTGACTGAGCTCCTCACCCTATCTCTAAGTCACTCTGCAGAGGAAACGCATTTCAGCCGCTTGCATCTTGTACTTTTGGTCATTACCCAAAGCTCATGACCATAGGTGAGGGTAGGAACGTAGATTAACCGGCAAATTGAGAGCTTTGCCTTTCAGCTCAGCTCCCTCTTCACCACAACGGTCCGGTACAGCGACCACATCACTGCTGACACTGCACCGATCCGCCTGTCAATCTCACACTCCATCCTCCCCTCACTCGTGAACAAGACCCCGAGATACTTGAACTCCTCCACTTGAGGTAAAGACTCTCCACCCACCTAGAGAGGACAAGCCACCTTTTTCTGGTCAAGAACCATGGCTTTGGATTTGTAGGAACTGATCCTCATCCCAGCCATTTCACATCCGGCTGCAAACCGCACGTTGGAGGTCCCGGTTCAATGAAGCCATCAGGACAACATCATCTACAAACAGCAGAGATGAGATGGCCGGGACAAAAACAGCACTGCTCCTCCTGGATCCGAGGTTTGACCATCGGTCAGATTCTCCTCTCCAGTACCTTGGAATAGACCTTACCGGGGAGGCTGAGGAGTGTGATTCCCCGGTAGTTGGAACACACCCTCTGGTACCCCTTCTTAAATAGAGGGAATACCACCCCAGTCTGCCAGTCCAGAGGTACTGTCACCGACCGCCACACGATGTTGCAGAGACGTTTCAGCCAAAACAGTCCCACAACAGCACCCCCCCTCTTTAGATACTCAGGACGGATCTTATCCTCCCCCGGAGCCTTGCCATCGAGGAGCTTGCCAACCACCTCAGTGACTTCAGCCAGGGTGATGAACGAATCCACCTCCAAGTTTCCAGCCTCTGCTTCCTCCTCAGAAGATGTGACAGTGGGATTGAGGAGATCCTCAAAGTATTCTTTTCATCGTCCGACAACATCTCCAGCTCATCAACAGCTCTCCACCTGCACCGTAAACAGTGTTGGTAAAGCACTGTTTCCCCCTTCTGAGGCACCGGACGGTTTGCTAGAATATCTTTGAGGCTGTTCAATAGTCCTCCTCCATGTCCTCTCCAAATTCCTCCCAACCGAGTTTTTGCCTCTGTGACCGCCCGGGCTGCAGTATGCTTGGCCCGCCGGTACCCGTCAGCTGCCTCAGGAGTCCCATGAGCCAACAAGGCCCAATAAGACTCCTTTTTCAGCCTGACAGCATCCTTTACCTCCGGTGTCCACCACCGAGTCCGAGGATTGCTGCCGCGACAGGCACCACAGACCTTACGACCACAGCTACAACTGGCCGCATCAACAATAGAGGCTAAGAACAAAGCCCACTCGGAGTCTATGTCCCCAGCCTTCCCCGGAATCTGGGACAAGCTCTCCCAGAGGTGTGAGTTGAAGGTTCCCCTGTTCCCAACAGACCTTCACTATACGCTTGGGCCTGCCAGGTCTTTCCGGCTTCCTCCCCCGCCAGCGGACCCAACTCACAATCAGCTGATCAGCTCTGCCCCTCTCTTCACCCGAGTGTCCAAGACATGCAGCCGGAGGTCAGATGACACAACAACAAAGTCGATCATCGACCTCCGTCCTAGGGTGTCCTGGTGCCATGTGCAATGGTGGACACCCTTGTCCTTGAATATGGTCTTTGTTATGGACAAACCGTGGCTAGCACAGAAGTCCAATAACAGGGCACTGCTCAGGTTTAGATCAGGGAGGCTGTTCCTCCCAATCACCCCTCTCCAGGTATCATTGCTCACATGGGCATTGAAGTCCCCCAGTACAATGGAGTCCTCGGTACACTGTCCAGTACCCCTCCCAGAGATTCCAAGAAGGCCAGGTACTCTGCTCTGCTGTTCGGCCCGTAGGGCGACACAACAGTGAGAGACCTGTCCCCAACTTAAAGGTGCAGAGACACGACCCTCTCGTTCACCGGAGTGAATTCGAACACATGGCGGCTGAGCTGTGGGGCAATGAACAGGCCCACACCAGCCCGCAGCCACTCCCCGAGGGCAACGCCAGAGAAATGAAAACTCCAGCTCTGTGTCTGGAGGTGAGGCCAACTATGTCGGTAATGCTCAACCTCCTGCACGAGTTCGGGCTTCTTCCCCCCCCAGCGAGGTGGCATTCCATGTCCCCAGAGCTAGTCTCCATGTCCAGAGATCGGGTCGTCGAGGTCCCTGCCTTCGACTGCCACACAAATCTTCCTGCACCAGCCCCCTATGGATCCTTCTGCGGGTGGTGGGTCCACGGGAGGACGGCCCCATTTCGCTCCTTCGGGCTGCGCACGGCCAGGCCCTGTGGGAGAAGGCCCGGCCACTAGATGCTCCGGGCGACGTAACTGGCCTTGCTGTGTTTCTCGTCATAACCGCTCTTAGTCTGACCTGTCCCCCAGGACCTGTTTGCCTTGGATGACCAGGGGCATGAAGCCCCCGACAACATTGCTCCCGGGATCATTCGGGCACTCAAATCCCTCCACAACGTTAAGGTGACGGTTCAAGTAGGGGATAATATTTATTATTTATTTATTATTTATAATAATTTCTTTGTACATTAGAGGAGTTTTGCTGGGTAACAAGTTATGGAATTCCCCCATTTTAAACCTACAAATGCGCCAAATTGGGAAATAAGAGTGAATGTTTTTGTAAATTAAATCTTAAATATAATGATCTTAACTGTGTTTTAGTAAAATGAGTAGTCTAACTTGCCACTTTAAATTTGCTGTCAAAATAAGGACTACACAAAGGCTGTATTTGTTTTCCTCATAGACTCATTTGTTTAAACTGATAATAAATAATATGACATTTTAGCCTAATTACCCCTGACATTTTTTACATTATTTAGATAAGTTTGTGATGTTCCATTAATGTTTTATTCATGAGTCATTTTGTTCGGTCCTTTAATCTTAAATGGCAGTTAAACTATAACAGTATTGACTAATAGTTTTGTCCATTACAACGGGCTTGTTATTTAGCCTCTCTGAGACATTTTCTTATTTACATTTCAGATCTGATGGAGAGTTTAAAAAAGATAAGTTTTGGCTTTTGTTCCTGTAGGGAAAGTTGTCCTTTGCATTTGACCCATCCTTCAAGGTGAGAATGCTTGCTAAGAAAACATTTGAATTGAATTACAGTACTACACAATAAATCCTTTTACCTGACCTGTATATGTACTGAATGTATGCACAGTATCTTCAAGTGGAGTATGTCCTTCTATCCCTGAGTTTTCTCTCTTAATTGATCACCACATCCAAACTATGCCCTTACCTTCACGATTGATACTTTGCAGCTGATGTCATCAACATTCCCTGGGGGTGTTATGCTAACTAGGGTCATTAATCTGAGCTTTGTTTGTTTTGACCTGATATGTGTTGTCTCACCTCTGCTCTTTTTTCCCTTAAATTTTCATCTTCTTCTTAAAAGTCTTCTTAAAAATCTTAAAAGTTTTTTGGCAGTATTTACTAATGTATGCTTTGTGTTCACCATGGTAACTTCTGACCATTTCGCAATTAACATACTTGTGCTGTAGAACCCCCCCCCCTCTGTGTTATGTCTCTGCAAAGAATCAATAGTCACTACTTAAAGGGATATGCCACCCCCAGGTCAAATTTGGGCATCTCCCCACAGTCCAGAGACTAAAATAAGTGGTGGAAAGCGTTTTCCTGCTCACCCAGCCATTGTCCGAGTCTGTCGCCACTGACCGCCGCGACAGACGGCTGTATTCTTCCAGTGCGGAAGAATACAGTCGAATCACGCAGCACGCTGCCAGGGGAATCCCAGTTACGCATCGGGAAGGGAGTTCCCCTGTTGCACAACGTGGTGCGTGATTCGACTGTATTCTTCCGCACTGGAAAATAGTTCCCACCCAAAATGACCAAGGCAAGCTCTCCGTGTTGATTTGCACATTTATTTGCACTCGATATGAATGCGCACTACACATAAAGTAATTGGGAAACGCATCGAGCAAATTAATTGCTTTTGGCCGAAATCTTTCTCTGGCTACGTTAGACTCCAGTCTAAGGCGGAGGAGCTGCAGATACCGCGGCGGTCAGTGGCGACAGACTCGGACAATGGCTGGGTGAGCAGGAAAACGCTTTCCACCACTTATTTTAGTCTCTGGACTGTGGGGAGATGCCCAAATTTGACCTGGGGGTGGCATATCCCTTTAACCTTAGCCTTTTTAAACACATATCTTAACTTTAAATCATGTTGTTGATCTAATAATACAGGATTTCCATAAGAGGGACCTGATTTTTGTTCCCATAAGAGAGACAGGTTCCCATGAATCGAGTTTGTAGGCATATTCTAGATTCTTCCCCGTAAAGTGATAAAAACCCACCGAGTACTGAGCTGCTGATAATCAGAACATAGAAAATAAATGTTTTGTTCTCATTTTCTATCACAGACATTTCAGAAATGACTCCACATCAGTCAGAAGTCCCCCAGGAAATAAAAACAAAAAAACAAAAACAACGCAATATTCACCAATTCACATGTGCTGCTGCCCTGCTTCAGACACAAAGCACATTTGTTTACTCTCCGTGGACCACATACAAAAGCAGAGCCAGGCTCACCTGTGCAGGGGAGGTTAGCATAGCCAGTTGTAGTCTCTGTCTGTCTCTGGAGATGCTCTGACCTTATAGAGACAAGCAAAGAGAATGACACGAAGTTAACCTCACTATCAAACTGCTAATTCAACACCACAGCTATATCTTGATGAGCTGCACCCGCCTTTGTCCCAGGAGGAAAGCTAAAGTTCAATCTAAATGGAAATGGATCTTTGACATTTCACAATATTGAGAAAGAGAATCAGAAAGAGGAAATAATATTGTGTGTTCAGTGGGGATAATAACACTGGAACGATTTTCTTGTAATCCAGAGCAAACAGTGAAATGGCGCTGCTCCCTGGTTGGCTGCTTCGTATGTCCTCTTCTATAAACCAAACTATATGACTGAATGAACTCAAATGAAAACGTATTTGGTGGAAAATATTTTTTTTTGAAACAAAACTCATTCATATATGCTCTTTGTAACTAAAATGTAATAAATGTTTTGTTATTTTAGCTACTGTGTCCAAGTAAGTTCACAATATTGTATCAATGAAGTTTGTCTAAGTCTAAGGCTGAAATTGTCACGAGGAAACAGGAGGGATGACCCAAAATGCAGGACTACTGTTTAAGTACTTTAATAAACCAAGAACTGACCAAAATCCAAAAATCCAAAGAGGCAAGACATGACTACTAATGACAAAACGTGACGAGACATTGACGATGGACCAACAAAGGGCAGAGGAGAACATGGGGTATAAATGCAGACAGACACAGGTGTAGCACATCAGGGCGGGGAAAACAATCAACAGACAGGAAGTAAAACTAAAACAAGCTGACCAGAAATGTCAAAATAAAACACTGAGGACACACCAAAGGAATAAAATACACAAAATGTGAAATAACAGCCAAAAAAAACATGAACCATGACAGTACCCCCCTCTCAAGGGACGGCTCCCAGACGTCCCCAAGAGCCACAATGAACTCGGGAGGGTGGAGGGGGCCTGGAGGAGGGACAAGAGATCTGAAAAAAACAGTCAGAATGGTCTGGGGTCATGAAGGCAAGGGCAGTTCACAATGGAGATGGCAGTGAAGTTAGGTGGGATGTCTGGAGCTCAACTTGGATGAGGGGCAGGGCTGAGATCTGGCAGCAAGCTCCCTGGACGGAGAGCGATGTCCAGCGAAGCTACCGCAGGGGCTTGGGAGAACGACCACCCCAGACGGAGAGATGTGTCCAGCGGTGGCTCAGGAACAGAAGCAGGTAAGCTCCCTGGACGGAGAACTTTGTCCAGCGAAGCTACTGCAGGGGCTCGGGAGAACGACCACCCCAGACGGAGAGATGTGTCCAGCGGTGGCTCAGGAACAGAAGCAGGTAAGCTCCCTGGACGGAGAACTTTGTCCAGCGAAGCTACTGCAGGGGCTCGGGAGAACGACCACCACAGACGGAGAGATGTGTCCAGCGGTGGCTCAGGAACAGAAGCAGGTAAGCTCCCTGGACGGAGAACTTTGTCCAGCGAAGCTGCTGCAGGGGCTCGGGAGAACGACCACCCCGGACGGAGAAATGTGTCCAGCGGTGGCTCAGGAACAGAAGCAGGTAAACTCCCTGGACGGAGAACTTTGTCCAGCGAAGCTGCTGCAGGGGCTCAGGAGAACGACCACCCCGGACGGAAAGATGTGTCTAGCGGTGGCTCAGGAACAGAAGCAGGCAAGTCGAGGTCAGGGATCTCCAAAAAAAAGCTCCAGCAAAATAGAATTCAGGGATGGTGGGCAGTCTGTAATGGCATTGGGCACCAGTGACTCTTGAGAAGGAGGTGGGAGCTGAAGTGGAGGAAGGAGGGCTTAACAAGCAGGGCTGGGCTACCATCTGCAAGCCCCATGTCTCCTCCTTGTGACTCTTCTGGAGGTAGCAGACTCATTGCAGGCATAGTCCCGGGCCTGCTGCAGAGCAGCTGCAGGAGACAATCCACTTCCCACACATTAACAAAAAAAGATAGTAGTCTGATTTGGTTGGTCCTTTCTGTCACGAGGAAACAGGAGGGATGACCCAAAATGCAGGACTACTGTTTAAGTACTTTAATAATAAACCAAGAACTGACCAAAATCCAAAAATCCAAAGAGGCAAGACATGACTACTAATGACAAAACGTGACGAGACATTGACGATGGACCAACAAAGGGCAGAGGAGAACATGGGGTATAAATGCAGACAGACACAGGTGTAGCACATCAGGGCGGGGAAAACAATCAACAGACAGGAAGTAAAACTAAAACAAGCTGACCAGAAATGTCAAAATAAAACACTGAGGACACACCAAAGGAATAAAATACACAAAATGTGAAATAACAGCCAAAAAAAACATGAACCATGACAGAAATACTAATATGAATATACAAGCTAATAATATTAAATATGAAAACAAAACAAGGTTAGAGGATTTCAAAGGGGCATCACGTATCTTTTTTGGGGAGGGTCAGCTAACTGCTTGACGTTACAAGCAGTTTGACGTGGGGTTATTTCTGAAAAATGTGACCAGCCACGAAAAAAAAACAGTCGTCCCAGAAACCTTTTGAGTTATTCACAGATTCACAGATTCTGAAAGTGTAGAAGTTTTCCAATGATGCCTTACACATGGAAATCTGAGAGCATTTGAAGAATTTGTGGCCATTTGAAAGCATGCACATAACAAAAAACATAACAAACATTAATGTCTTAAAAACAATCATTCTATAAGGCAAAGCATAAACATATCCATGACAAACAGGTAATAGACCCTCCCCTTTAAAGTCGGATTAATATGATCCAGTAATTCATAATTTTTACCCATTAAAAACTATTAAAATGATAATAATACAATGTTTTCTTCTTTTATGCCTGTCATGTCACTTAGTAGTGCGTTTTTAAATAAATTAAAGGGTCCATATTAAGCTATTTTCAGATCTATGTTATAATGTTTCCTCCTGGAGTAGTGCTTTGTTTCTTTCACACATATTCAACACACAAATCCTGCATATTTAGGCTGGTTGAGTTCTTCTCTCAAACTGAAAAGCTTGTGATGGTAATACAGGAAGCGCTCCACAGTTATTTTTTTTACTATGACTACATGACATCAGGAGGAGGAACAGAGCATTTTGAACTTTTGGAGATGTAGAAAACAAATGATAAAGGGTTATTCAAATATGTGTGAATGAAACAAATCACAGCTCCAGCTATGTTTTTGAGGAGTATCAACATTATAACGTGGCTTAAAGGTGCAACTTTTCTGACAGAGGGTCCACTACAGCTTGTTCCTGCTTTGTCTGGAATGTTCCACAGTATGGCATTACATTCCTCTAGCTTGCATTTACTCACTTACAAATATTATACTGATGGGAAAATATCTCAAAAAGCACGTGTTCTTACTGTGAGCAGGCTCTCCTCTCCGCAGATCGGATCCGTAACTTGGGCTTGTGGGGTTACCGGTAATGGAGCCACTACCAGAAAAGTTACACAGTGCACCTTTAACGCTCACAAGACTTCATTTTGTGTAATATAGGACCTTTAACACTGTTTGGGACAAGAGGGCCACAGCAGAGAGGAGAGAGATAAGATGGATCCATGCACTTAGAAGATTCGGATTGTTTCTAGATTTTACAGATTAAGACCCGAGGCGCCACTGCTTTAAATGAAAACCACTCACATCGAACGCCCTATCAGCTGTATCTATAACTACAGCTATCATTCAGACAACAGCCCACAGAAGATACTGTAAAATAGAATACTTTTGTCATTGCTATGGCTACAGACCTGAAGGTGTTTCTATTTTTCTTGTTAGATTATTTTTCAGAACAAAATTATGCTAAATTAGTACTTCGTAGCCTTGAAATGGTGCAATTTTTTTGTTTTTTTTGTTTTAATCTTTTCAAACAAGAGAATGCAGCTCACAGTCTTGACAAGTCAAAGCCAGATTTTGGAGATGTTTTTGGGGAAGAGCAGAAATGTCAGGCCCCTGGATGGTGAAATAAGACAATTTTTGACTTGCATGTTACAGATACTGTATTTGTTTTTGTCATTGTTAAGCTCAAAACAGTGCAGTTTTTCCACGATAAAATTCAATAACAATTCTCTTGAGTATTTTTAGCTGACTTGATTTATTTATCAAATAAACTTTACAGATTTTGGTTACTTTGTGCACATCTGGCTTTCAAATGTTTAAAGCTACACACTCCATCACCTGCTTGTCTGTTACTGCTTTGACTTGAATGTACCACAATATGGTATTAAAATTATTTGTAGTATTTCATTCCAAATGTTTCCATTGCTCAAAAATATCTTATATAAAAAAAATGTTTTTACTGTGAGTTTGCTTGCCTCTCTACAGATCTGACTTGTAAGTTGGCCTAATGGAATAACCTGCATATCTCTCATGGAGATACAGTAGGTTTAAGTTCAAAGTAAAAAAAAACGGCCCATGTTACACTAAAATAGAAAAAAATTCTGTTCCATCTTGTGATGTCATGTGGTAATACAGGATGTGCTCCACTATGTTTATAAACTCCACACCTTCGCTGGAATCATTGGATAATTTCAACCTGAATTGCCAATCACTACAAAACAAAACAAAAGGTAAAAAGTAGCTGAAAACTACTGCTTCATGAAATCAGAAGGAGGAACAGAGCATTTTGAGCTTTGAAGATGTAGACAGACTGATAATGACCACATTTTTATGTAGCACTTTTCCACCTTCGAGGCACTCAGTGAGATTTACAACAAGGAACTACTCACCCATTCACACACACACTCACACACCAATGTACGCAGACACTGAGGGTGAAGTGGGTTAAGTGTCTTGCCCCGTCAGTGGACAAACGCTCTACCAACTACTGTCACCCCCAGTAATAAAGGGTTACTCAAATATGTGTGAATGAAAACACAACTCCAGGTATGTTTTTGAGGAGGTAGCAATGTTTTAACATGGCTAAAAGCTCAAAAGAGTCAACAATACAATAACAAAACAATAACGTCACCATAAAGACTAACAAGCTGACCCATTACGAGCAAAGTTACGAGGTGCAACTTTAATCAATTTCCCTTCAGATCTTTACAAAGCAATGCTGACCCTTTATGAGAAAAGTTCTTCCACTGTAGCTCAGAGTTAGACATATGGGTCTTTATGAGGCCTGCTGCTTTACGGACTGTGTGATTATCAAGATTAGACTCGGTTACATTTTGCTTAAGGATGAATGAGGTGCCATTTGAGCAGTCATTATGTGAGACAGGTAGTGTGTCTCTGGGGGTGGTTTTTCACTCCAGCTCAAACCCATTAGAGGACAGAAAAAAACATCATAGTTCATGCATCATAGTGACATTTAAAAGTGTTTCAATCAATTCTGAGTCCTTCCGTCTTTTTTATCTCAGGGAAGACATTATTGTTCCAGATTGTTTTTTAACTTAACCATTATTTTATCAGGAAGTCCCTTTGGATAAAATTTTTTCCAAGGGAGACTTGCCAAGAGGCACTTCAACAAGTACAATAAAAAAAAGAGCAATGAAGGAAAAAAGTAAAACAATCTAAACTATCCAGCTGGGGAACAGCATCTGAAACATAGACTGTATATAGAAATGGACATAGCTAACCCGCTAACCGCCACATTCCAAATAGGAAGTATGCATGGGGGCGTTTCCGGCTCCATCGACTTTGGCTCCAGTTGACTTTACATTGAGAAACTGTCGCATCTCTCTATGTAACTGCTGCAGTGAGCCTAATCATTTTGATCTTAAAATGTTCAGATTTACTCACTCTACATAAACCTGGTGTTTTTATTTTGCTTTTTTGTCCATAATCCTATTCCTGGAACTCAGCTCCAAATTTGCTCCTATAACTACTAGTCATGAGCTTCATTTGACTGGAGCTGAATTCCAGTCAAATTCCACTTCTTTATACAGTCTATGATCCAAACATTTCAAGATAGAGAAGAAATATTAGACATTATTTGTGCTAATGATTTTAAACATGCTCTTTAGTATGCCATTGCTTTGTCAATTCATGTCTTAGAATTTTAAATAACATCTATCTTCAGGCAATAGACACACGTGATGCTCTCTGGCAGTGGAAGGATTTTTTGTGTTGGATAAACTAGAGTTTGCAACGTTTTCCAAAATGCTATCAATCGGAAGTTGTAATTAGTGCAATTAGATGCCAGAAATGCTTAGGGGTCATTCCAGAAATGGAGGACATTTGGGCTTTAAAATTCTTGAAAAATAAACCTTCACTTTTCTGATTTTCTGCTACATATTCATCAATAATAGGTAATAAACTATCAAATGCTTGATTAGCTCAGCTTACGGATCAATGGTACAATGTACATGATTTATTTGGTTTATTTATTTACTCTAATCACAGTAACAGGGTTGCAGGAAACAGGGTTGCAAATCCGCACTAATGTTAGCTTTATCTCAGGAGTAGAAGCTAGCTGTTTAGCTAGCTGTTACTGCTAAATAAGAGGAGAAACTTATTTATGCAAATAAGTAAAGGAAAAAAAAAAAGTCTTATTCTGATCATTTGCATAACAGGGTTGCATGAGGTAGAGTGAGTCATTCAATCAAGGCTAATTATGTTATAAAAATATGAAAAATAGAAGAGAAGACAAACCTTTGCTCTACCCATTCTTTTGGAAAACTGTTTGATGATGTCAAGTCCAGGGTATCATGTGGTTCTGCTTTCTTCTTCTTCTACCAGGCTAAAAATGTTATGGTAACAGGGTTGCGTACATGTTGTAGGACACATGTTCCATGAATAATAATTATTATTTGAAATACGTATTATGTCTATTAAAACAAATGTTCTCACAGTTACAAGAGATGGCAATGAAACAATACAAAATAAATAAATAAATAATAATAATTTGAACTGTTTTATTGGGACCAAGCAGCGAAGCTGCGAGGCACCCATAGTGTTTCTACTGATTCTTATTATTATTATTATAAAATATTCTTCCGCCTCTGGGAGTCTATGGCAACCCCTAGAACCGTCTGGTAAAAAGTTGTGAAATTTTGCATGGACATTCCAGCCAGTCTCCTTATTACCCACAACAATTTATAGGCCCCCACCCCCAACCCTCTAGCGCCACGAGCAGGTCAAAGTTTTACGTTTGATTGGCTCTCACAACAAAACAATAAGAGATATAAAAAAACGCTGGCATATTTCTGATGAGGCTCAGTCCAAAGATGCTATGTACCAAATTTGAGCAAAATTGGTCCAAAATTGAGGGAGGAGAAGCATTTTGAGTGTTTTTCGTAAAATTCAAAATGGCGGAAAATGTCATAGGGTGACGTCATATGGTGCGTTGGCCCAAGGAGTCCAGGGATGCCAAGTTTTTGAAAATTGGACATACGGTTCAAAAGTTACACGCAGAAATGTACCTGAAAATTCCTTCCGTACCCCCGATTCGCAAAAACTTGGAATCCCTAGAATCCTTGGGCCAAGACGAATCCAACGCATCCTATGACGTCATGTCCGCCGGAATAGAATGTCCGCCATCTTGGATTTTATGAAAAACACTCAAAATGCTTCTCCTCCCTCATTTCTGCTTGTAACTTTTGAACCCTAAGTCCGATTTTCAAAAACTTGGTATCCCTGGGATCCTTGGGCGAAGACTGATCCAATGCATGTCATCAAATTAGGCTGGGCCAAGCAGTGACCCAGCCTAATTTGATGATGTGCGTTGGCCACTAGGGGGCGCTACAACAAGCAAAAATGTGTTTTGGGCGAAGACTGATCCAACGCACGTCATCAAATTAGGCTGTTTACTGCTTGGCCCCACATTGCTGCTTGCAGCTATATTTTGAGATTCAATTTGGTCGTTAGAGGGGTGGGACAAGAGGAAAATGGCATTTTGGGGTACTCCAGACTTATTTGGTATTTTAAAAACTATTTTCAAGCATTCTTTTCTCTTAGTTTTTTTTAGATTTGGTCTCAGGACAAGTAAATTCACTCAGAAACCGTATGTTTTAGTATTTTGTATGTGGATTATTTAATATTTGATGGGTGGGACGTAAAATGTCCTCCAATTCTGGAATGGCCCTTAGAATGAATCTGGCAATGATCTATGGACTTATAAGACCTTTTACCAGTGAACTAACTAATCACAGGTAAAAGCTTCATATCTGAGTGCTTAGAGGGACTGGACTTACTAAAAAGGATTCCTCAAACAAGCATGAATGAATAAAATAATAAAATACAACTCCAGGTATGTTTTTGATGAGGAAACACTGTTATGGCATTAAAAGCTCAAAAAAGTCTATTTTGCATCATGTCTCCTTTAAATGACTTCAGGGGAATCAGTTCCAGTAGCTGCAGTGCGTTTTGAATATTTATATTGTTTTAAGTTGATGATGTAACCTTGGGCCATTTATCTTGTTGCTTTAATGTAATGAATGTCCAACTCCACCCAAAGAGCTGCTTTGCTGATACTGAACTAAGCAATCTTTTAGAAGAAAAACTGTCAGCTTGCAGGGTCAGAGGTGACAGGTGGGCGCTAGGTTAGTTAAAACTCTTAAAAGCTCTATTGGCGCTCTCCAAATTACATAAGCCTCCTCTTTTGCAATTTATCCTGCAAAGATACAGTGTGTTTTCTTAGTCTAACCTCCAAATATAGAACATGTTATAATGCAATGATACCTTGCAGTGATATAATGCATGGAGAAGCTCTACATGTATGTGTATGGCCGAATGTTCATCAGTTACCATGGAGACACAATGCACACACTAGCAAACACAGTCAAATAAGTTTTTAGATTGTTTGAAGACTCATGGAAAATGTTTTGTCTGTTTGATTTTCAACAAAAAGGGGAGAGTGACTAACTGAAACATTGTTGGTTAATATTTGCTACTTTGTGACTGCAGTGTTATTTGAGACTTGTTCAACAGCACAAATCAGCTCACCTGTTGTAGTTCCAACTAAGTCCATTCTTCGTGGTCAGATTGTGTTAAAATAAAGCTGAGATTAAAGTGTAATAAAACCTCAGACAGAGCAGAGCCTATAGTTAGCATCAAACTCACAGGATGACATCAGCTGCAAAGTATCAATAGTCTCATGTAGTCTTAGTCATGTCTCAATTCCAAGTGTGCACAGTTCGGAGTGTGGTTTTAAGGGCACTCCGGACTGTCCAGAGTGCAGTCCGCGGACCACATGGGCGTCGACTCCATTTTCTCCCGTAGAAGAAGTAGTATGTGGTGCATGCTGGGATATATGAGTGCGAGAAGTGTGCATGGATGCACAGTTGGTTCACACCCCGATTTCCATGGAAACGACTGTGGTTTTCAGGGTGCATTTTAAGTGTGCATGGGATAAAAAAGCAATGGGACAGCAGTTGTCGTGCCAGAAGTGACATATGCACCCTTAAAACTACACTCCAAACTGTGCACACTGGGAATTGAGACAAGGCTTCTGTCTGGACACTTTTGCAGACTCAGGTTTGTTGTTGGATTTCCCACTTCCCACACTTGGTCCCCCAGATCAAACCACTTTAGCATGCACCGTCTGCGCTCCTGTCATGACCTCTGACCCCACCCTAACCCTGCACTCTCCCCAGCTCCTCTCATGTGGAACTCTTATTGTTTCTCTCTGTCAAGTTTTCTTTTTGCCATAATAATTAATCTGTATTCAGGTGCAGATAATGATTTTGTATATTTATGTTATGCTGTTTATTGTTACCCATTTGATGCATTGTACATAACCGCAGTCCTAGACACTTATTGTACAGATGTTTTGTAGCCACATAGCTTTCCTCTGCTGGCACAGTGTTGTGTTAGATTATTGCTAAGATGGATCTAAGATGGTTAATTATCTTGATTTTGATCGCAAATTCATAGTCTCCTGCTGTTCTTGCAACACTGTAATTTCCCATTTGTGTGACAGTTAAAGGTTTATCTTTGTTTACAGAAATCAGAATCAACTTTAATACATTTAAAAAAAAATCTAATGTCATGTGTTATTATTAGCCAAAACAACTTTTATGAAAGAGCTAAAACTGCTGGACCACTACTGGTGATTATTTACCTGGCCAGCCAAATGATATCTCTCTGTATTTCCCATACAGCGCGATACCATTTGGACACCCTCGATCCACCCTCGCTCCTCCGGTTAAAAACGGACTCCGCGATTCTGATTCGTTCAAAGATGGTGACGTCAGTGCACCCGCCTTTGCCCGCAAAGTCACTCTTAGGCAGCGGAAGTTCCTCCTCAGTTTTGAATCAAGATGGCGCAATCTCTGATTGGTTCACTTGCGCTTAGACAGCTGTCTGTCTAAGCGCAACCGCAGCGCATTATGGACCAAGCGTTACCAGACTCACCGCTGCTACAGCGATGAGTCATGGATTCTTCCAGGCAAGGTTATACTACAGTGTCAGGATTCAAAAGTGAGTACTAATTAGCTGGAATGTATAGTTCATTTGTGTGTTGACACAAGCTCCATATCTATTGTCCTTCCATATGCAACCGTTTTATACCTTTGACTAACTAAAATAATAAAATGAAATACTATAATATCATAGTAAATAAATTATAAACTGTGATACAACTTGTATATAAAAATGCAATAGACACCCATCCTTTGTGCTTTTTCTTCCACTTACCTGTTTGCTGGGGCAGCAGTCTAAGCAGACTTCCCTCACCCCAGACACTTCCTCCAGCTCCTGTGTGGGGGACCCCAAGGCGTTCCCAGGCCAGCCGGGAAACATAGTCCCTTCAACATGTCCTGGGTCTTCTACTATGAGTTCCTCTCATGTGACTGAGCTCCTCATCCTATCTCTAGGGGAGCGCAGCCATCCTGCGGAAGAAAACTCATTTCGACTACTTGTATCCACAATACTTTCCTTTCGGTCATTACCCAAAGCTCATGACCATAGGTGAGCATATAGGAATAATAGACTGACCCGTAAATCAAGACCTTTGCCTTTTGACTTCTTCTTCACCACAACAATAATGGATACCCACAATATGAATGTGAAACACTATCACTTTATTATCTGCAAACCCCCCGCAGAATGACATTAACTTTGTTTACCGTTTTTCTTGCCTTTTTCTATATGGTCCATTGAGACTTCTATAAATAAAATGAATTGAACCATAACCCCAACACATATTCCCATGTCTCCTATGTCCAATAATGTACATCTGGGTGCATTCTAGGTCATACAATCTGAAACCTGTATTATCAGTAGAAATGAAGTTTCTGATCTTGACAAATGCGTGAATGGAGAAATACAGACAGGAAGGATGAAACAAAAGCTTGACAAGATCTGTTTAGTCCACACCGCCACCTCCTCGTCGTGATTGAACCATGTTGGAAAAAGACAGTGAACTCAGACGTATGGGGCTAAAACCAAATAGAAAAGTGGACAGGTTAATTACTGGCTCCTCTATGAAGTGTCTGTTGGAGCGGGCTCATCCAATTACTGTGCACAAAAGATAGATAAATCAACAAAGGTGTAACAATAGCAGAGAACAAAGGTTAGGGTGGACGTAGTTAACTTCTTTACTCTTTTGCATTAATAGATACTGTGGGTAGGCTTTGGTAAAGAGATTAAATCACGAAGCAAAATCACTATGAATTTTAAATGGAAATATGCCTTTTCAACAGGCTAATAATGGTACTTTAAATCTTATTCTTTATCCATAATTGTGAATTTGTAACTTTTCAGGCTCTCTTTTATAGGCTTAGCTAAATTATTTCACTGACTATCCTACAATAGAAAATAAAAACTGGAAAAAAATATGAAAAAAATTAAGCTACAATTACACATAATAGCAAAATACACCCTATGTAATTTACCTTACTGATACCATAAAACAGGCTCTCAAAACCTTCACACCAAGTGCCACCAAAGAAAAGATTTGGCTTTCCAAGTACCACAAGTACTGCTGGACCTAAATCAAGTCTATCATAGAGCTAAACCAACTATATAATTTCCACTGTACTTTTAAACAAGAAAATATCTAAAAGAAGAATGAACTCTAAATTGTGCAAACCCACAAACTGAAGGGCTATCCAAGTACCAACAGAAGGACCTCTGTTACCACAATTTGAGACATGAAGTAGAATACATCATTTCCTTCTTATCGTGGTTTGATGGTTCTGCTCCTTCAGTCTCCATGTGGTACATCCATCCATCCATTTTCTTCCGCTTATCCGGGGCCGGGTCGCGGGGGCAACAGTCTAAGCAGGGACGCCCAGACCTCCTTCACCCCGGACACTTCCTCCAGCTCCTCCGGGGGGACCCCAAGGCATTCCCAGGCCAGCCGGGACACATAGTCCCTCCAGCGCGTCCTGGGTCTTCCATGTGGTACATTCCACTGATTTCTGAGCTACTTTCTTTTCTTTTCTTTTCTTTAAGACATTTATCCCTATTGAAACTACACTCAACAAAAATATAAACGCAACACTTTTGTTTTTGCTCCCATTTTTCCTGAGATGGACCCAAAGATCCAAAATTCACTCCAGATACACAACACTACCATTTCTCTCAAACATTGTTCACAAATCTGTCCAAATGTGTGACAGCGAGCACCTCTGCCCCGCCGAGACAATCCACCCCACCTCACAGGTGTGCCACATCAAGATGTCGATCCGACATCATGACCAGAGCTCAGGTGCGCCCCAGACTGCCCACAAAAAGGCCATCCCAAAATGTGCATTTTTTTTTTTTCTTTATTGGGGGTCTGGGGACTCAGAACCAGTCAGTATCTGGTGTGACCACCATTTGCCTTCGCATAGAGTTTATCAGATTGTCAGTTGTGGCCTGTGGAATGTTGGTCCACTCTTCTTCAAAGGCTGTTATGGACGAAGAACACAGGTGCATTTTATTGATGGCATTTTGAATGCACAGAGATACCGTGATGAGATCCTGAGGCCCATTGTTGTGCCATACATCCATGAACATCACCTCATGTTTCAGCAAGATAATGCACGGCCCCATGTTGCAAGGATCTGTACACAATTCTTGGAAGCTGAAAATGTCCCAGTTCTTGCATGGCCAGCATACTCACCGGACATGTCACCCATTGAGCATGTTTGGGATGTGCTTGACCGGCGTATACGACAGCGTGTACCAGCTCCCACTAATATCCAGCAACTTCGCACAGCCATTGAAGAGGAGTGAACCAACATTCCACAGGCCACAATTGACAATCTGATAAACTCTATGCGAAGAAGATGTGTTGCACTGCATGAGGCAAATGGTGGTCACACCAGATACTGACTGGTTCTGAGTCCCCAGACCCCCAATAAAGAAAAAAAAAAATGCACATTTCGGGGTGGCCTTTTATTGTGGGCAGTCTGGGGCGCACCTGTGCTCTGGTCATGATGTCGGATCGGCATCTTGATGTGGCGCACCTGTGAGGTGGGGTGGATTGTCTCGGCGGGGCAGAGGTGCTCGCTGTCACACATTTGGACAGATTTGTGAACAATGTTTGAGAAAAATGGTAGTGTTGTGTATCTGGAGTGAATTTTGGATCTTTGGGTCCATCTCTGGAAAAATGGGAGCAAAAACAAAAGTGTTGCGTTTATATTTTTGTTGAGTATAATTGGAACCCTACTGGATCTGGTTGAAAACATGTCTGAACTAAAAACAAAACCAGAGATGACACTGACACTGCTGCTTAATTGACACTTAAATGACACAGATACTGCTGCTTAAATTACACTTAAATGGCACTGACACTGCTGCTTAAATCACACTTAAATGACACTGACACTGCTGCCTAAATGACACTTAAATGGCACTGATACTGCTGCTTAAATTACACTTAAATGGCACTGACATTGCTGCTTAAATGACACTTAAATGGCACTGACACTGCTGCTTATATATACAAGTCTACTGCACATGCTACGGGTATATATGAAGTTTTAGCCATTGTGTTTATCGTCTTGTTTATCAGATGTTTTATGTTCACTGTGGGCCTAGGGAGCGCTGCAATTTCAAATCCTGTGTGTGCAACCTGTGCATATGTTTTTTTTTCACAATAAAGATGACTTTGAACTTTGAAAAAGCCTATAATAAATCATGAATATAACTTTTTTTTAACAAACACTGATTTTATAACTTCAGCCCCTGCTCCTCCAATTGAGTTTGAGAGCCCCGCCTTAAACACTGTTTTTTCTGTGTTCTGTGCAGTGCCCAAGGATCACACTTGAATAGAATATGGACTGACAAACAGGAAAGGTGCCAGGCTGGAGCTGTTTGTGCTGACTAAATGTGGTGGAAAAAAACAATGGAGGAGGCAGGGTTGTGGAGATTCCATAAGAGAAAGAGAAAGAAATGAATGGAGACAAAAGAGAGGGAAAGAGACAGAAAGAAGACAGACAGAGAGAGAAGCAGAGAGAGAGGGGGGGTAGAGCGAAGGAAGAGAAGAGACAGACAGAAAGAGGAATGAGAGAGAAGAGAAAGAGGAGAGAGAGGGAAAGACAGATAGGGAGAAGGAGGTGGAGAGAGAGAGGAGAGATAGAGAAAGATGACATAGAAGCAGAAAGAGAGGGTGGAAGAGACAAACTACAGAGAGAGGGAGGGAGAGGGGGCAGATAGAGAGACAAATAGAAAGGAGGGGAAGACTGAGATCAGAGAGGAAGAGAAGGAGAAAGAGATATAAAAAGAGGGAGAGAGACAGAGAGAATGAAAAAAGGAGCAAGAGAAGGGATGAGATGGATATAGAGAGGATGATACATATACAGGGAGGGAGGGAGAGAGGGGGTCAGAGGAAGAGACAGAGAGAAGGAAAGAGAGGCAAAGAGAGATAGAGAGAAAGGGGGAAAGAAGAGAGAGGGGAGGGTGATGGTAGAGGAAGAAAGAATAAGAGAGGGAGAGAGGAGAGAGACAGAGAAAGGGAAAAGAAATAGAGAGAAAGAAGAAGAGACAGAAAGAGAAGAGGGTGGGAGAGGAAGAGAAAGAGAGAGACAGAATTGAGAGAGGGAAGAGAAGAGAGGCAGGAGAGACAGAGAGTGACAGAGAGAGGGGGGAAGAGAAGAGAAATAGAGAGAAAGAGAGAGTGAAGAGAATAGGGAGCCTGTGGGAGACGTCTGGGGAATCCTGTGCTCCAGTCTAAACCGTTGTGGCGTTTCATTATTAACTATCAGTGCATGGGCTCATTACATGTCACCGTGCCTGCTGCCATTTAAACATGTCCTCTCCACTAAATCACAGCACGAGAGTGGCCATTCATCCACACGACTGTCAGGACCGGGTTAGGATCACAGGAGATTGATGCAGGTGAATGTGAGAGCGTGTTTAGATTAGTCTGTACTGGTGTGAGTTCAACAGAACACAACAGACACATGTATTATATTGTAGTGTTGCTGTCATATGCCAACTGTCTGTTTGCCTCTCACCATGGATCAAATTGATAGTTTGCACCTCATGTCATCAATATTCCCCAGGGGTGTGAAGCTAATGGGAAGCACTACTCTTTTAGAAGATCTATTACTCATGTTAGATATAATCTGAGCTTTATTTTAACACAGTCTGACTAGAAAGAGCTCATTTGGTTTGAACTACAACAAATGAGTGGCAAAAGGAGAAATTCAATTTGTCAACTGAACAAAAGTTAATTTGGTTGAATACCAGGCTTGGGGAGTAACGGATTACATGGAACGGCGTTAAGTAAAAGGATACAAAAAAAAGGTAACTGTATTCCCCTACAGTTACAAAGAAAAAGACGTAATCAGATTACAGGTAAATTTAGTGAAAATGGGGATTACTTAGCAGGATTACAATTTGAAAGCATTTTATGTTATTTCATTTTTTCATTTAAAGCCGGAGGTCATATGTAGGGAAAACAACGTACAGACTCGCGCCGCACACCGTGCCCGCGCGCGCTCTGTGAAACAAACTTGCAGGGCGCGCGCTGTGGAATACACCTGCAGCGGCTCGCACTGAACTTCACCAGGTCGCACTACGGAGTAAACTTGCAGCGGGGATGGCTTCAAAAAACGCATTTAGCGGGTGGAAATATAGGGACAATTTTATTTTTAAAGAAGAAAAAGGGAACAACATCAGAGTGCAGTGCAAATTGTGCCTTCCAGCAGTTAAAAACCTGTCAATGTCCAAGGATTCTACTTCCAATCTCAAGAAACATTTACAGGTAAGATCGCTAATATTAACGCTTTGATACTGACAGGCCCTAAATGTCCTGCTTCAGTCATGTTATGTGTGAATATGAGTCATTTCTTTGTCTTGATTCATTGGTAGGAGCCAGTTTCGAGTTAGCTATCGACTAGCAAACTATTAGCAAGCTAGCTAACGTTTGCGGTCACAAGTACACTTTGTGCATTTGTAGAACGATATTACAATATTTAAACATTATCTAGGCAACATAGTCATGCTAACTGATCCATGAAGACCCTTTAGACAATTCCGAGCAAAGCTGTCGTTAGATGTAGGCCAGCTAGGGTGACCATTCGTCCGGATTTCGTCCGGACAGTCCGGTTTTAGAGCTGTCTGTCCGGCCGTCTGTCACGTGTCCTCCTTTTTTACGTTTTGTCCTCCTTTCGTTGCATAAATCGTCATAAACCCCCACCCATTATTTACACTTGCTACTCTGCGATGTTCGCCGTTTCCCAATTCAGAAAGTGCACGGTTCGGAGCGTGGTCTCAGTCTGCAGTCGAGGCTGTGCATACTCGCTCAGCCCTGAGTGCAGTCCGTGGACCGCATGGCCATCTGCGAGATGGAACAGGTCCCGCCTCAGCTCAATGAGCTGGGTGGTCTGCTCCTTGTTCCCTAAATACAAAAATATTATTCTATTGCGACTAGTTATGCTTGGAATTCCTGTGTGCGACATCCGAAATGTTATTGTTGTTGTTATTATGTTATTTAATTAATTAATTACTGAATTAAGCATACTCTATCATTGTATCATTGTTTGATTTTTTATTTCTGCTTTGTGATTATTATTATTATTACTTTTTTTTTTTTTTTCAGAGGAAGCATCCAAGACATCTGCATTTGAACGAAGGAAGGGAAGACACCATTCCATCTGAGATGAGTGAACATGGACAAGCACAAGAAGTCTCACATCCTCCTTATAAACAAGCAAAAATTGGACTTGGACACAGCACATCCCAGAGTGCTGTTAGTAGACTGATATTTGAATTTGTGATTGATGATGTTCAGCCTTTCTCCTTGGTTGAGCAGCCTTCATTCAAAAAGCTCATAGAGGGCATCAGTGGGGGCAAAACAGTCATGTGCAGAAAGACACTCGTGCAACATATTGAGAGGGAATTTGTTGCCATGAAAGAAAACTTGACTGCAACACTTAAGAAAGTGACACATGTGTGTACAACAGCAGACTTGTGGACTGCACACAACAGAAGTTTTTTTGGTATGACATGCCACTGGATTGAGGAAGATACTCTTGAGCGGAAGTCAGCAGCACTGGCCTGTGCGCGAGTGAAGGGACGGCATACTTTTGATGTCCTTGCAGCAAAAATCTGCGAAATACATTCAGACTTCAAAGTGCAACACAAAGTAAGGGCCACAGTTACAGACAACAGAAGTAATTTTGTTAAGGCTTTCCGGGAATTCGAAACAACTGAGGAGGCAGCGCCAGATGACTTTGATGATGGAATCAGGTTCTTGGATATGGATGCAGCTCTGGAAATGGAGGGAGAGGAAGAGCTTCAATTTTTCCTTCCCCCTCATCAACGGTGTTCAGCACACACACTCAACCTGATTGCCACTAATGAGGTGGACAAAGCAGCATCAACAGGGCCATCTCGGAGATTGTATCGAAGTGCAATGGGAAAGTGTGCATTTATATGGAACAAAGCACATCGATCATCAGCAGTTGCAGAAGTAGTGCAGGATATTGCCAGTATGCGGGTTTCCGTTCCATGTGTCACAAGATGGAGCTCTGAATATATGGCCATTTCCAAACTGATTGGACTTAAAGAAGATCAGCTGGGGGACATTTGCACAAGACTTGGAGTGACCAGGCTGAACCCTCATGAAATGACTTTTCTCAGAGAATATGTAGCTGTGTTACAGCCACTTGCTCAATCCATTGATCTTCTACAGGGTGAGAAAAAGTGCTATCTTGGGTTCCTCATTCCTACAATCTTAAGCCTCAAGTCTAAGCTCTCTGACAAATTGCCACAGGTGACCCTCACAGCACACATCATTACTGCAGTCATTAATGCAATTGACAGTCGCTTTGCTGCTGTGTTGAGCAGCCATGATGCAAAAATGGCAACGACCACCATGCCAAAATTTCGCTTGTGTTGGCTTCCTGTTGAGCAGAAAGAGGATATGTGCAAAACAGTGATTCAGGAGGCAAGCTTTTTGGAATCCAGAGAACCTCTTGCAGCTGCAGTGAACACAATGTCTGAGACTGATGGATCAGATGAGGATTTTTTTGTATTTGGGAAGGCAAACAGGACTGACAAAGGCACAGCAGAAGAAGAGGTTCGGCGGTTCCTCGATGATACTGTGAAGAGCATGGATACCCTAAACACATTTCCTTTGGTTAAGCAGCTATTCATGAAGTACAATACTACACTACCGTCCAGCGCGCCAGTTGAACGCCTTTTCAGTTATGGAGGAAATGTACTTACCTCATCTCGTAGCAGAATGTCTGATGACCACATGGAGCAAGTCCTCCTTCTTCGTTACAACAGAAAGTTTTGCCCAAAGCTAGGTTTTGATTGAATGTAGGCCTACAGTGGGGCTGCACATTTCCAGTTTTGAGTTTTACAAATGGAAACCCCCAACACACTAATCTGAAATTGTGAAATGTTTTTATTTAATTTTTTTGCAATGTAAGCTTTTCTTTGTGGTCTTAAAGGGATATTGCAGGTTTTTTATGTTAATCTTTATGGGTTTCCTTCTAAAAGTTACGTGTGTTGACACCGGCTTACTTCTGACTTCGGCTTACTTGTAAACTTACTTGTAAACTTCCGCTTGCGGCGGACCAGATCCGCCATACACTTCCGCTAAAGGTGAACAGGCCTGGTACATTTAGCATGAGCGCAATGATACGAGCCGACAGAGACAACATTCAAACGCTAAATACGCTGCTGGATGTTTCCTTGACAACTGTCTCGGATGCAAATATATCACTTTTCGGACAAATGTTTTGTTTTGAGAAGAAAAGCAAGCTTTATTTCCTAACCCCGCGAACTTACCGGACCTACTTACGAGGGCTCCAGACGGTGCGCCGAACCGGGCTCAGCAGAGAGTGTCAGAGGTAAGCCGGTGTCAACACACGTAACTTTTAGAAGGAAACCCATACAGATTAACATCAAAAAACCTGCAATATCCCTTTAAATTGTAGTACTGTACATTAATTTTGATTTAGGGACTTTAAAAATCCACAAATAGACACCAAATTGTGTGAGTGCTTCTAATTCATGTAAAAAAGTTCAAATAAGATAATTTTGTGTTTACTGAGTAATGAGCAGATTGTATCTGTGTTGTTTACTGTTCTGCACAACTATACCTTTTTATTGAGAATGTTGAAGGTGACCACTGTATTTGTTTGTTAAAATAATATTTAATATTAAATTGTACTATGTGGTCAAGACTTGTGCACTTTCATTGTAGGACTATACGCTACTGCCCAAATTAGCTTTCCTCAATTTCTTTTATAATGCACAAAAGTAAGTAATTTTCTTGTTTTCTTGTTGTTATAGGATATTTGGTGTTAAAGTACAGTGAACCCTCGCTGTATCGCGGTTCACTCTTCGCGGCCTCGCTGTTTCGCGGATTTTTTTTTCCAATTTTTTTTTTTTTTTTTTTCAATTTTTTTTATAGTGTAACTTTTTTTACAGTGTAACATTCTGTCCTGCGCCCTGATTAGCTAAGAGACTAGACCAGGACTAAACCAGGTCTAAAGCAGGTCTAAACCAGGACTAAACCAGGTCTAAACCAGGACTAAACCAGGTCTAGACCAGGGATGGTAGGGACAGAGTCTCAGATGTCCTTCACGAGAGCGCCTGGGTGACAGGAGGTGTGGCCTTTGTTTACTTGCACGAGCCATGGAAGAGACTGAGTGCGAGCCGGACAAATGGAAGAGCCAAGAATCAACATGGACGGGCCTGGCGCCTGGCCGCGCGGCGTCCGGGGGAGCCGCAGCGGGGGGAGGACACTCGCGCGCACAGAGGAGACAGTGGGTCTTTTCCCCTCACGAACCCGACCCCGTCCTAGAGAGCTGTGGAGTATTGGCGACGCATTGATAGCGGTCTGATTTTGGAGCCGGGGTGAAATGCAACCAACTCTTGTGAGCGCAGGTTAGTCTTACCTGGTCTTGTGGTGCTCAGAGGCGTCTGTTAGTGGTTTGGCACTGTTAGCATTGGCTTGAGTCTTGCCCAAAATGATATCCAGGTCGCTTTCCACTCGACTTTCGCACATGGCATGGATATGTGGTACCAAAACAAACACACGTGTCCGCGCGCACGTGTCCGCGCACACGTGTCCGCGCGCACGTGTCACGTGACCCCCCCCCACTATTAATATATTTTAATGAAAATCTACAAAAGTTTGAGTGTTTAAACAAGAGAAAAATGTTAATACCAGTCTCAGAAAGGTGTATAATGTGTCTGGTGAAGCGTTTTCAGCCTTAAAACATGTAGAATAATTGTAAAATATAAAATTGTCCTACTTCGCGGATTTCACTTATTGCGGGCTATTTCTGGAACCTAACCCCCGCGATAAACGAGGGTTCACTGTAATCCAAAAGTAACTGAAAGTAATCAAGTTACATTACTTTAATATTATAGTAACAGGATTACGTTACTGAATACATATTTTAAGGAGTAACTAGTAACTGTACCGGATTACATTTCTAAAGTAACCCTCCCAACCCTGTTGAATACGTTTCACAGCTCATCCAAACTGCTTCTTCAGTTCTGGTCAGACGCTGGTGGACACTGCCTATGTCTGCCTGAAGGGAGGAGCTAACTACAATGAAATTCTCTGTGACTACCACACATATTTTTTTTTACAGTTTCTGTTAGTTAGGTAAGCCTAATCAATATGCAGTGGGGGTCTGGGGTCTTGTTAACAGAACCATTCAGGGCCATAATGGGTGTTTTCACACCTCTGGACCTGACCTGCTGGCCTATTGTTTTCTTTGTTTGCTTTGATTTACGTTTGAGGATAGAGTTATAAATGGGAGACAAATTATGTCTGTTCAAGGAAGGATTCTCTTTCTTGACAAAAATAGCCTCTTTAACTCCCCTCTCAAACCAGTTATTTTCTCTGGCCAAGATCTGTACCTCACTGTCCTCAAAGGAGTGGCCTGTGGCTTCTAGGTGGAGATGTACGGCAGATGAAGGTCCACTCTGGCATGCCCGTCTGTGTTGGTACAGTCTCTTGTGAAGTGGCTGTTTAGTTTCTCCAGTGTAGCGCTCACTGCAGTCTTTGGTACACTGAATGGAGTAAACAAATAGGTGTGGTAGTTTCAGAGTAATTTCATTGTAGTTAACTCCTCCCTTCAGTTAGATATAAGGCAGTGTCCACCAGCGTCTGACCAGAACTGAAGAAGCAGTTTGGAGGAGCTGCGAAACGTATTTGACCAAATAAGCTTTTGTCCAGTTGACAAATTGAATTTCTCTTTCATGGATTCTACTTAGATGACTGAGGGATTCTGCATACAACAGATGAGACGACTGAGGGATTCTACATACAACAGATGAGATGATTTGTGCGCTTGTATCACAGGCTCCAGAAAATGTATTGTTTAAATCCTTTTTGTACTTTTTCTAGACTATATTAAAACATTTTTTGCAGTTTACTAATGTGTGCACTGTGTCACCATGGTAACTGTTCATCCAGGAGAGATACATGTGTACCCCACTGTGATGTTACTGCAAAGTCACTGCAAGAAATGGGTCCCAGCACCATTTAAACACAATGTTATCTTTTATTCTTTTATAACTGCTATATTCAACAGCATATAAGTTTCACTTTCATTTTTGGTGCTCTGAGTCAAAAGTTACTCCCCCTTCCTAGTCATAGTCATAGTTTGCTTTATTGGCGAAAAACAACAATATGTACATGTACACAGAGTGAATTCGAAATTTCGTTTCCCCACTAACCAGGCAGGACAGTGATAGAGTGGCTAGGGGAGGGGCCGCTGCGCTTGCGCGCGCCACCAACTGGGAGATACAGAGTGGAAAAGATGCAATACAATCAAGATTCAAGATTCAAGATTCAAGATTGTTTATTTGTCATATGCAGAATCAACACAAGGTCAACAATGCAATGAAATGCTTAGGATCAGTAGAACCGTTGACTCGCTAAGATAGTCAAGAAGTACTAATAACATGCAATAATAGTACATGGTAAAAAAAAGTGTTGCAAAAGTGCAGGGGAAGAAGTAAACAATATAATAAACAATATAATAAAATATGTAATAAAATGTAATAAAAAATACAAGGTACAATGTACAAGGTGCAGGTAGGATTAAATCAAAGATCAAATAAGGTGTAAGTAAAGTATTTCACAGATTGCACATAATATGGTGTGGTGTAGGTGTTGCATGTTGATTTCGTATTGCACATAGTATGGTATAAATATTGCACATAGGTTATTGCACTGATTATTGCACAGGTAACAGTAATTTACAGTGAGGTAGTGACAAACATGATATATTCACACAGAGCAGCAGCAGTAAACATAATTATGCATAATGAAAGGTAGTTTAGTGCAGTATTATTGAGAGTTCAGTATTTAGAGTATTATCCAGAATTCAGTAGTCTGACAGCTTGGGGGTAATAGCTGTCTTTGAGTGTTTTTGTGCGTGCTGGCAGGCTCCTGTATCGTCTACCAGAGGGTAGCAGACGGAAGAGTCCTTGTGCGGGATGAGTATGGTCCTTAGTGATGCTGCGTGCCTTACGCAGACCCCTGCTGTGGTAAATGTCCTGGATGGAGGGGAGACTGCTGCCAGTGATGTCCTCTGCCGCTCGCACCACCCTCTGTAGTGCTTTGCGGCTCTGAGCGGTGCAGTTCCCATACCACACTGTGATGCAGCCCGTCAACAGGCTCTCAATGGTGCACCTGTAGAAGTTTGTGAGGATGCTGGTGTTCATACCAAACTTCCTCAACTTCCTCAGGAAGTAGAGTCTTTGTCGGGCTTTCTTAACCACAGTGTCTGTATGTAGTGTCCAGGACAGATCCTCAGTGATGTGTACCCCAAGGAACTTAAAACTGCTGACCTGCTCCACCTCAGCGTTGTTAATGGATATGGGGGGATGCTGGTCTACACGCTGTCTCCTGAAGTCCACGATCATTTCCTTAGTTTTGCTGACATTCAGAGAGAGGTTATTTTCCTGACACCAGCTGGTCAGTGATTTCACCTCGTCTGTAGGCACTCTCATCGTTGTTGGTGATGAGGCCTAGGATGGTGGTGTCGTCAGCAAACTTGAGGATGGTGTTGGAGCTGTGCCTGGCGGTACAGTCGTGGGTGAACAGGGAGTACAGGAGAGGGCTGAGAACACAGCCCTGGGGTGCACCAGTGCTGAGGACACGTGTGGAGGAGACATGGCTGCCGATCCTCACCGCCTGTGGCCTGTTGATGAGGAAGTCCCATATCCAGCAGCAGATGGACGTCCCCAGGCCCAGGGCGGTGAGCTTAGAGACCAGTTTGGAGGGGATTATGGTATTGAATGCAGAGCTGTAGTCAGTGAAGAGCATTCTCACATATGTGTTTCCTCTCTCCAGATGACTGAGAGAGGTGTGGACTGCTAGAGCAATAGCATCGTCTGTAGACCTCTTTGCTCTATATGCAAACTGCAGGGTGTCCAGGGTGTCGGGGAGGGAGTCACAGATGTGTCTCTTAATGATTCGTTCAAAGCACTTCATGATGACAGATGTGAGTGCTATGGGCTGATAGTCATTAGGACAGGATGCTGTAGGGGTCTTTGGGATGGGGACTACAGTGGAGGTCTTGAAGATGGTGGGCACGATAGACTGGCTCAGAGACAGGTTGAAGATGTTGGTGAACACACCCAATCAATGACAATTATACACAACATGTAATGACAGAAAAACAATTAGACAAGTAACATACGGTGTGTTCTTTGGCAACAAGGCAGAAGGGTGGGGCAAGGGAACAGATCAGAAATCAATGAAATTGATTGAAAACTGAAGTAGAAGCAGACATGATAAAAATAGACAGGGCAGTATTACTTAATACATGTGAGTGTGAGTCCAATAGTGTGTGCCAATGTTTTTGTAGAGTCTGTGAGATAAGCGGCAGCTGTCGGCCTTGGACATGTTTGTGCAGAAGATGCAGTCAAAACAAAGAGTCCAGTTCAGTTGGATTACATTTTCAGGAGAATTGATTACGAAAGGGAAATTTAATAATCGATACATTTTAGAACCCAGGCGAACAGGCAATTTGCCAGATCCCTGGTTTCTGCGAGGCCCCCAATTCCTGCAGGTCTGTGCGACTCGCAATCCTCCCCCTGGCACATATGATAATGAATACGGACTGCGCCGCTGACCCCACAGTTCCATATCCATTTCCGCGATGTTATCCAGTTCCAGGGGGATCCCACAGATGGGATGAAACAGTTCATCTGTGTTTTTCCTTCTGATGTTGCCCCGAGTTCGCAGCTCCCCATAAAATGACTGTCCGGCGGATCGGGACTCTTTTTATCTGCTCGGCTCCAATTAGTAATGGGTCAGAAAACATTTCCCAGGCCAATCCAGATGTCCTGCCATCAAAATTTCAATAGTAATCGCTCCGTGTCCTCCAGTAACAGCGGTGCCAGGTGCACGACGTGTCCCTCGTGTATCAGGCAGCACGTTCCCTTAGGACTCTCTGGCTCTTCCGGACCGGCGCTCCTCCGTGAAAATATACAAATTACATAGGGACCAGTTCCAATTCATGATTTAGGATTTGAAAATCTGTTCCAACAGGAGAAGAATGACAAGGCGAGAGAAATAAAACATCAGACAGAGCAAGGTTTAGGGAGGAAGAAGAAAAAAAAGCGTGAAAACAAACTAACAAAAAAAAACATTACAGTTGCTGTGTATTTTGCTTATGAAAACTACTGCATTATTGCATTAGGTTTGTCATGTTGCTGTAGGCAAATCTTGCAGCTAACCATAAGTACGGTTTGAATAGGGTCCAGAAGAGATCACAAAAATACTCAAATGCCTGAATGACATCCATACCCTGTCCAGGCATGGTTTTGGAGAAGGAACTGTTTAATATGGTAGAAAGTTAAAAAAAAAAAACTTTTTCTGAGAAGCAAAAGTTTGTTCAGTTAATCACCTGCATGACTTACTGGAAATTGAAAGTAAAACCACATACTTCAGAATATTCTCCATGGAGATAGATGCGTATACAGTTCTGTCAGATTTGTGTAACAGTAAGAAAAGAAGGCAAGCTTTTTCCTGCTTTTCAGGGCAATAAAATGTTCAAAATAATAATAAAAATACTTGGTGGAGCAGTAGTATTAGTCATTTTGAGTTTGTGTGATGTTTTGGCAGTTGAAAACAAGACTATAAAATGGTGTTTATTTAAAGTTGTAGCTTGATTTCGGTATTTCTTCTTTCTCTGCATTTACATTTTTCCTGCAGTTTCTTATCGTGCATTATCCATGTTTGTAAATCTACGAGTTTGTTGGTACTTTTCCCACTCTTCTGCTCACACTGCATAGATCTGATTAGTTCACTCCAATCTGCTGACCATGCATCTCATTTCCCTCAATTAAACACTGTTCCACTCTCTGCTTGGCATTTTCTTGGCTGTAAATGTTCCATCTATTTTCACATCAGCCACACCTAACCTTTTAAAACTGTCCATAATGCCATTGCGGATATTTCCAATGTCGCATCGAATTATAACAAAGTATTTAAATGCTTTTCCAATTAGTGCCAGAGTATATGGTAAACAAAAATAAAACACTTTTTTTCCCTTCATATTGATCAATTTTTTTTAAATCTGATTTACTTTTAATTAAAAAAGATTTCAAGATTTCAAGATTGTTTATTTGTCATATGCAGAATCAACACAAGGTCAACAATGCAATGAAATGCTTAGGATCAGAAGAACCGTTTGACTCGCTAAGATAGTCAAGAAGTACTAATAACATGCAATAATACATGGTAAAAAAGTGTTGCAAAAGTGCAGGGGAAGAAGTAAACAATATAATAAACAATATAATAAAATATGTAATAAAATGTAATAAAAATACAAGGTACACTGTACAAGGTGCAGGTAGGATTAAATCAAAGATCAAATAAGGTGTAAGTAAAGTATTTCACAGATTGCACATAATATGGTGTGGTGTAGGTGTTGCATGTGGATTTCGTATTGCACATAGTATGGTATAAATATTGCACATAGGTTATTGCACAGAATATTGCACAGGTAATAGTAGTTTACAGTGAGGTAGTGACAAACATGATACATTCATACAGAGCAGCAGCAGTAAACATATTCTGCATAATGAAAAGTAGTTTAGTGCAGTATTATTGAGAGTTCAGTATTATTTGGAGTATTATCCAGAATTCAGTAGTCTGACAGCTTGGGGGTAATAGCTGTCTTTGAGTCTTTTTGTGCGTGCTGGCAGGCTCCTGTATCATCTACCAGAGGGTAGCAGATGGAAGAGTCCTTGTGCCGGATGAGTATGGTCCTTAGTGATGCTGCGTGCCTAACGCAGACCCCTGCTGTGGTAAATGTCCTGGATGGAGGGGAGACTGCTGCCAGTGATGTCCTCTGCCGCTCGCACCACCCTCTGTAGTGCTTTGCGGCTCTGAGCGGTGCAGTTCCCATACCACACTGTGATGCAGCCCGTCAGCAGGCTCTCGATGGTGCACCTGTTGGTGAGGATGCTGGTGTTCATACCAAACTTCCTCAACTTCCTCAGGAAGTAGAGTCTTTGTCAGGCTTTCTTAACCACAGTGTCTGTATGTAGTGTCCAGGACAGATCCTCAGTGATGTGTACCCCAAGGAACTTAAAACTGCTGACCTGCTCCACCTCAGCGTTGTTAATGGAGATGGGGGGATGCTGGTCTACACGCTAAAACTAAACTAAATAACATTAGCTTTCGGTTTGCAGTGGTTCAACGTTATTTCTTATACCTTGTGAATACTGAGCATCCTAATTATTCACTGCAGTTAGTGTTTTTCACAACTTTTTATTTATTTATTTGAAAAGGGGATAGGACATATTAATGAACATACAGCTCTGGAAAAAAAATAAGAGACCACTGCATTTTTTTCTGAAATCAGCATCTCTACATGTATTACAGCCATTCCATTCCAGCGTCTGTTGAATTCCAATACAAACACAAAGCTGAGCTACTTCAGTTCTTGCACCAGGAGTGGAATAAAGTCACCCAAGGACAATGTGAAAGACTTGTGGAGAGCAAGATGCATGAAAGCTGTGATTAAAAATATGGCTTACTGAACCAAATATTGATTTCTGAACTCTTCTTAAGTGTAAACATTAGTATTATGTTGTTTTAAAATGAATTTGATCTTGTTTATTTGCCTTGTTTGAGGTCTGAAAACAATCTTTTTTGTTATTTTGACCATTTGTCATTTTCTGCAAATAAATGTTCTAAATGATAATATGTTATTTGGAATTTGGGGGAAATGTTGTCAGTAGTTTATAGACTCAAACAAAAATGTTTCTTTGCCCAAACACATACCTATAAGTAGTAAAATCATAAAAACTGATAATTTTGCAGTGGTCTCTTAGGTTGTTTTTACACCTGCCTTGTTTGGTTCGTTTAAAATGAACCAGAGTTCGTTTGTTCCTTTGATTCGGACCTTTTGGGCTGGTGTGAATAAAAACCAAAAATCGCGATCCCGAGCAAACAAGCGAACCGAGACCACCTAAAAAGCTGGGTCTCGGCACGGTTCCATTCGAACTCTGGTGCAGTTCGTTTGAGGTGAGAATGCAGACCGAACTTGATCCGACACAAGTTGGCTTTTTGTACTTAACGAGCTCCCGTCGTATGTCGAGCATTATGGGAAACCGAGGCTGACGAAACGAAACGAAATGAAACGAAACTTACGAGGCTTACTTACGTTTTGCATGAGCAAGAGTCAGAACTTGATGTGCGCACATGAGCTCTGTCCTCCGTAGCCGTCTTGCCCTGTGTCTTCGTCGTTTGGAAATTGATTGTAAAATAGTGTAAACCTCACGATGCTGCTCAAACATTTGTGCAAACTGTAAAAACTGAACAAACCATATCGCTAAGGCTAGATTGAAAACAGCACGTAACACCATTATTCTCCTCCTTCCGTGTTTGGACACGGCGTTTGGACACGGCTCATTTCTGTCCAATGGCTGAGCGACCTCAGCACACGGGATTTTGTTTATAGATGTTGGTTCACTTGGGAAAAAAATGCAGGGTGAAAGCGAACCGCACCAAAATAAAAAAATATATATAAAAAAATTTGGTCCCAACCAAAGCAAGTGAACTATCGGACTTTCCTGGTGTGAAAACGAACTTATTTTTTTCCAGAGCTGTATGTATCATATGTAAAGATGTATAGCCACAGGGTAATTTCCATTTATTGTCCCTGCAGTTTGATGATATCATTAAAATCACATTTAACACATAACACAAAAACATCACAAAAATAAAACTTCATATTAGGGTCACACAAAAACAAAAGCAGCTTCCATGCCAACATGCTCTTCCTGGTTATTGGAGAGTAAAGTGCTTTACGATTAAATGCAGGTAGTATACAGCTTATTTTGAGTTATTTTGAGCCCTGAGTACTGTGGTGAAACCATTTTTGCCCAAATACATGGGGAAAAAAATCTGGTACAGGCCCTTTAACACACAAAGTAGTCCAATTTCTTCCTCCAAACACCACACCCTGCCCCAAACCACACTTTCACTGACAGAGGATTGGCTGTAGAAATCTCTTGCACATCACTGAAGATTAAAAATGACCGAATTAGCGATGCACAGATCCAAGTTTTTCAGTTCCTATAGCGATTTCGATATTATAGCTTTAAGTGTCTGCTGCTACCCAATACCAGTGCAGAGACCGAAAACAGAATTTATTTCCTCAAAATAAAAATAAGATATGACTGGTCAAGATGTGTTATGGAGCTGTCGTTTATAACCTTTAGAGAACTACAGAACAGCTTTGTATTAATAAAAGATTCAAGCATTATGAGACTTTCTGGGACAAATAGAATGAGTAAACACTTTTATTACTTGACTTTTATATGTCAAATCAGGATATCGACTGAACCAACATTTAAATAAAAATTATTTCCCTGGTGGATCAATAAAGTTTGTCTAAGTCTAAGTTTAATAATTTCCCTACAGGGATAAATAAAAACTAAAAAATATACATATATACAGCTCTGGAAAAAATAAGAGACCACTGCAAAATTATCAGTTTTTCTGATTTTACTACTTATAGGTATGTGTTTGAGCAAAAGGAACATTTTTGTTTGCGACTATAAACTACTGACAACATTTCCCCCAAATTCCAAATAAAAATATTATTGTTTAGAGCATTTATTTGCAGAAAATGACAAATGGTCAAAATAACAAAAACGTTAGATGTTTTCAGACCTCAAACAATGCAAAGAAACTAGATCAAATTTATTTTAAAACAACATAATACTAATGTTTACACTTAAGAAGAGTTCAGAAATCAATATTTGGTGCAATAACCCTTATTTTTAATCACAGCTTTCATGCGTCTTGGCATGCTCTCCACAAGTCTTTCACATTGTTCTTGGGTGACTTTATTCCACTTCTGGTGCAAAAACTGAAGTAGCTCAGCTTTGTGTTTGTGTTGGAATTCAACAGACGCTGGAATGGAATGGCTGTAATACATGTAGAGATGCTGATTTCAGAAAAAAAATGCAGTGGTCTCTTATTTTTTTCCAGAGCTGTATTGTACCTTATGGAGCCGAGTGGAAGGGGAAAATGTCACTCCTACCTCTTCACACTTAACGTCATACTTCTATTCTTAAACCAGCCCCCTTTCTCGGGTATTCCCCCATTAGCTCTCTCTCTCTATATATATAGATATATCTGTGAAGCGGGAGAGATGAAGAGAGTGTGCTTGTGGCATTTTCCTGGTTTGACTCTAAAAATACCTTTGTGTATGTCCTGATGGAGGAGGCTTCATTCATTTCACTGGTGCGTGGTTGTGTCCCGTAGGAGCCAGTGTAGTGCTGTCAGACCACACTTTATCAAATCATCCACAGGGTTTTCTGGAAGTCTTTGCAGTGCGGAAAGAATTGTGGTATTTTTAAGCAATGAAAAATGGATCACAAAATAGCGCACAGAAAGTTTAGTAGTCATGTTCTAACTCAGGACAATTAAGATCTACAATTGCTAATAGGTGGATCCAGGGCTTAATTTGAAAACCCGTATTACGAGATCACTTTTGGATTGGTGTGATTAAACACTATTACAACTTCTCAGAGGGCTGCCAGATCCTTCTAAAGCTTTAAAATCCTTATGAGAGAAAGCAAAGGGGGATCAAATTAAATTACACTATTTTCTAATCTACAGTATATGTGATAATGTCTCCTCGTCAAAAACAAACCTGGAGCTGCTTTTGTTTCATTTGCACATAAACCCTGAATATTTCCCTGAATAGTTCTTCCCTCAAAAAAAACAACAACTCTGTTCCACTTTCTGATGTCATGTGGTAATTCAGGAAGTGCTCTATTATACACCCCATTACTATTTTTATTTATTTTTTGACCGCAACAATTTATAATGTTCTTTTTGTAATATTGATATCATTAAAATCACATTTAACACATAACACAAAAACATCACAAAAATAAAACTTCATATTAGGGTCACACAAAAACAAAACCAGCTTCCATGCCAACATGCTCTTCCTGGTTATTGGAGAGTAAAGTGCTTTACGATTAAATGCAGGTAGTATACAGCTTATTTTGAGTTATTTTGAGCCCTGAGTACTGTGGTGAAACCATTTTTGCCCAAATACATGGGGAAAAAAATCTGGTACAGGCCCTTTAACACACAAAGTAGTCCAATTTCTTCCTCCAAACACCACACCCTGCCCCAAACCACACTTTCACTGACAGAGGATTGGCTGTAGAAATCTCTTGCACATCACTGAAGATTAGAAATGACCGAATTAGCGATGCACAGATCCAAGTTTTTCAGTTCCTATAGCGATTTCGATATTATAGCTTTAAGTGTCTGCTGCTACCCAATACCAGTGCAGAGACCGAAAACAGAATTTATTTCCTCAAAATAAAAATAAGATATGACTGGTCAAGATGTGTTATGGAGCTGTCGTTTATAACCTTTAGGGAACTACAGAACAGCTTTGTATTAATAAAAGATTCAAACATTATGAGACTTTCTAGGACAAATAGAATGAGTAAACACTTTTATTACTTGACTTTTATATGTCAAATCAGGATATCGACTGAACCAACATTTAAATAAAAATTATTTCCCTGGTGGATCAATAAAGTTTGTCTAAGTCTAAGTTTAATAATTTCCCTACAGGGATAAATAAAGAATAAAAAAATATACATATATACAGCTCTGGAAAAAATAAGAGACCACTGCAAAATTATCAGTTTTTCTGATTTTACTACTTATAGGTATGTGTTTGGGCAAAAGGAACATTTTTGTTTGCGACTATAAACTACTGACAACATTTCCCCCAAATTCCAAATAAAAATATTATTGTTTAGAGCATTTATTTGCAGAAAATGACAAATGGTCAAAATAACAAAAACGTTAGATGCTTTCAGACCTCAAACAATGCAAAGAAACAAGATCAAATTTATTTTAAAACAACATAATACTAATGTTTACACTTAAAGGTACAGTGTGTAGGATTCGTGGCGCATAGGTGGATAGTAGCTATTCCACTTCCTCTTTTGGCTACGGCAGACCTCGAGGGTCACCCGGGCGCGACGTAACGCAGACAGCTCGCGTACCCGCGCGCACCCGGCGCTGTGCGAGCTCTCGCCGACAACTACGGTATAAATAAAACGCGGTCCCGCTGTCACATTTTTTTTTCTTTTCGCATGAAAACACACATTCCTGATCGTGTACCATGACACTCTACAGATCAAATGAAACCTTACAGTCTCCTCTTTTTGACTATGCAATTCATTTCCCTGCACAACAATCACTCCCCGAGCACATGGGGCTTTTATACAGAAAAGCACAAAATGAGGTTTGTTACTTAGCTTACCTTTGAAGGCTCTGGACAGGTCAAACTCTGTATTTCACCATAAACTTGGCCTCAATCTATCCATAAGGATCCAGCGAATAAAATCCAGTAAAACAATTTAGTCCAAAACACGTGTTAGATCCATTACGACGTGTGATACAGCAGCCTGTCTTGTTTACCCAAAACCACGAGGCTCCCCCCTCCCCCCCTCCCCTTCCCCTTCTCTCCTTCGCTCCCTCATGCAGCGCGGCCGAGCAGATGCTAGCAGGAGCCTAGGCGAAGGATGAGCCCAAATGTCCTTCTGCGGCTCTCGTATTCAAAATGGCTGCCTCTAATATGGGGAAGATCCCCCTTTTATGTGACTATATCTAAGTCCAAAAGAATATTTTGATTTCATGATGGAAGTGAAAAGGCTTGGAAAACAATGTATTTTTGAATGGGTATCTTCAATTTCAGTAATTAACGGGTAAAAATCTTACACACTGTCCCTTTAAGAAGAGTTCAGAAATCAATATTTGGTGCAATAACCCTTATTTTTAATCACAGCTTTCATGCGTCTTGGCATGCTCTCCACAAGTCTTTCACATTGTTCTCGGGTGACTTTATTCCACTCCTAGTGCAAAAACTGAAGTAGCTCAGCTTTGTGTTTGTATTGGAATTCAACAGACGCTGGAATGGAATGGCTGTAATACATGTAGAGATGCTGATTTCAGAAAAAAAATGCAGTGGTCTCTTATTTTTTTCCAGAGCTGTATTGTACCTTATGGAGCTGAATGGAAGGGAAAAATGTCACTCCTACCTCTTCACACTTAACGTCATACTTCTATTCTTAAACCAGCCCCCTTTCTCGGGTATTCCCCCATTAGCTCTCTCTCTCTATATATATAGATATATCTGTGAAGCGGGAGAGATGACGGGAGTGTGCTTGTGGCATTTTCCTGGTTTGACTCTAAAAATACCTTTGTGTATGTCCTGATGGAGGAGGCTTCATTCATTTCACTGGTGCGTGGTTGTGTCCCGTAGGAGCCAGTGTAGTGCTGTCAGACCACACTTTATCAAATCATCCACAGGGTTTTCTGGAAGTCTTTGCAGTGCGGAAAGAATTGTGGTATTTTTAAACAATGAAAAATGGCGCACAGAAAGTTTAGTAGTCATGTTCTAACTCAGGACAATTAAGATCTACAGTTGCTAATAGGTGGATCCAGGGCTTAATTTGAAAACCCGTATTACTGGAGCACTTTTGGATTGGTGTGATTAAACACTATTACAACTTCTCAGAGGGCTGCCAGATCCTTCTAAAGCTTTAAAATCCTTATGAGAGAAAGCAAAGGGGGATCAAATTAAATTACACTATTTTCTAATCTACAGTATATGTGATAATGTCTCCTCGTCAAAAACAAACCTGGAGCTGCTTTTGTTTCATTTGCACATAAACCCTGAATATTTAGGCTGAGTTGTTCCCTCAAACAAAAAAATACTCTCTTCCACTTTCTGATGTCATGTGGTAATTCAGGAAGTGCTCTATTATACACCCCATTACTATTTTTATTTATTTTTTGACCGCAACAATTTACAATGTTCTTTTTGTAATATTGATAGCATTCTTAGAGAACGGGATCACCTCTTCACAGATCTGAAATGTAACTTTGGTGTTCGCTGTCACCTTGGAGAGATAAGCTTAATGTCTTGTCATCTGTAACATAGAAAGAAGGTGATGGCCGTCTGCTAGAAAAGTTACATATGATACATAAACATACAGTAAGGCTGCGTCCCATTTCTCTGTCTTACTCCTTCGTCTTACCCCTACCCCTTGGTTTTGTGTGTTCATGTGAGGGAAAGGGGTGTCCCGATTCTAATTTTGATCAAAGGCTAGAGCCACGACCGAGGGCTACATACCCCTTGAAACGAAGTAAGCTCTCGACCAGACTTGAAACGAAGGGGTACACCTACAAGCTCAGGCAGATTTTGGGATCAGGATGGCAGCGTCACATCGACCAGCCAAGGAGTCTCATAAATGTATTTTCAGCAGTTGTAATTATTGATTAACAGTTTAGCATGGTTTTCAGTGACGCTTATGTTCTACGTTACTTTTAGTGAACTGTTGTTGCGGTTTTAATTGTAGTGATGTCTGTTTAGCTGACATTATCGTTTTCATCGAACTTTCATGCATAAACAAGCTAGTTTTTTTGTCGAGCTGAGGCACCAGATAATCCTTGACATTTGTTTACGTTTGTTTGCGTGAATTGTTGTCGCTTCTGTAGATGTAGCAGCCAGGTAGAGGCAAGGGATGATGACGCAAACGGTAATCGAGTGGTGTCCCATTTCTTAGGGGAACATTCGTACCCCGAGCCCTCTCAGCTCCGTATCGAGGGGACAGACAAAGACGTAGATAAAGGGGTAGGGGAAGGGGTAAGACAGAGTAATGGGATGCAGCCTTAATCTAACATAAACCACTCAGAACCATGACAAAATTCTCAGTGGACAATTTTCTTTCTTTCTTTCTCTCCACAGATACTTTTATTTGTAGCTGTCACCACTTTAATACAATATCTCGAGTGCCACTTCTCACGTTCCTGTGTGGTATTTTCTGAAGACAGAAACAAATCTGTCAGAATAAAGTAATGTCCTGATAGAGTTTGTATTATTTTTACAGAAATTATCTTTATGGCAATGGGACTGTTAGCTTAGTTATCTGTGTTTATTGTGTTTATTAAGATCCCCCAGGCTGACAACAAGCGCCCATGGTGAAGAATGTGATATCTAAAGTGTATTGTGTTGCAAAGCTTTGTTATATGATGTGGAGCTGAAAACTGAGACACACGGAGGAAAAGGGAATGAAATTACCAAAATCAAATTGAACCAAAACAGCCTGCAGCTCAAGACATAAGCAATTCATTAGACACTTTTCACGCTAATGTTGTACGAGAATGAAGAGAATTCAGGCATTGTTTCGATACTATAGCTTTAAATGTCTGCTGATGCCCAATATCAGTGCAGAGACTGAAAACAGAATTTATTTCCTCAAAATAAAAATGAGATAAGACTGATCCACATGTGTTATGGAGCTGTTATTTATTATTGATAATGAGGAGAATTCATAATCTTTGTAACTTATCTCGTCAGTTGTTTATTGCTTTGCCTATATGTTCCACAGTATGGCTTTAAACTCATCTATATCCATGGAGAAGAACAGAACAACGTCTATTTTTTGTTACCCTCTGTTATTATAGTATGATGAGTGAGCTACTGTATTGTACTTAAGTATGCATTTTAGGTATCTGTACATTTTAAACGTCCCATGACATGGTACTTCTTGATGCTTTTATATGGCTCCTTAATGGTTCCTTAATACTGTAAATGAATCCTTCTTCAAAATCAACACTCACTGCATGAGATATGACTCTGACAGTCTTCATGAGGCTAGATATGTGTCTAAAATGCTTTATTCTGGGTGTTGCTGCTTCAGTGCAAATGAGAAGGACAGAGAGATTGGCTAAGGAGCGGGGGGGGGCGGGTTTCCCGCGCTGGAAGCGCAGCTCTGCACCGCTGTCTGCTCGCTTCCGTGTTTAACACAGGAAGACAGATGGGAGACTTTGCAATGAAAAAAAGCATATTTACACAGAAAATAAAATTAAACCACTGGTATTTCAGAGGTCCAGAGGGTCGGGTAAGGGACCTGCGAGCCTAGAAACACTTGGACGTGCCTCCAGGCAAATAAAAAAATGCATTTCACATTGTAGCGCATTCACAGTCCAAACTCTATGGGCGGGATATACAGGGACGCTGAGCGGAGACAGAGGGAGGGGCTGGAGCTGCATTTGCCGATCTGACGTCAAAAAGGTGCCTTGTCCGAACTCGCCCGTTTCAACACTGGTTTTGTGTAACGCAGAAAAGGACCGCAAATGCTCAGTTTAGACATTTTGCAACTTTTAGCCATGGGGGGGGGCTAAACAGGGTAGGGGAGCTCACATTAACGTTCAAAAACCTCAGAAAGTGAAAATTTCATGCCATGGGACCTTTAAAGTGGATATGTTTTACTTTTACTTCACTGCATTTGAGAGAAGGTATACTAGTATGTCCTTTCTACACCACTACATAAGTAAGTATTTTTTATGATGATCTGAGACCTGCTGAAAAGGCCCAGGGGTTTATAGTTTGAGCAAAACACAAATACAAATAAAAATAGTCAGGAAAAAAATATTGGTTCAGTTACTTCTGTTGAATAAAATCTGTATCAAAATCACTACATTTGAAGATTTACGGCTAAATACTACTTCTTACTCTTTAAGTACATTTTTACTTTTAATTACTTTGACTTAAGTGTTGCTCCAGTATCTGTACGTTTTATTTAAGTAACAGAAGGAATGGTTGTTTTAAAGATCATTTTGAAACATAAACACATGATTCAGCAAATGCAATGTAGATGAGTTTAATGCCATACTGTGGAACGTTCCAAGCAAAGCAAACACTTCTTCACTGGGATAGGGATGTGACAGATCCCTATCCCAGATCCCCAGTATATTGAGTTCAGTGATATACTTGAGAATTGTAAAATGTTCATGGTGTTTTCTATAGTAAAACTCTATTCGTCATTAAACAAAAATGAGAAAACAAATTACTTAAATAACTAAGCAAATAACTTCCAACAATACACCAATATTAACACACCTGCTTTGAACCACCCCATGGACAAACCACTGCATATCCAAACGTTTGAAATTCCCTATATGCAAAGGTAACCAGACATACCTCCCATAATGATCTTGATTCATTATTAAGTTACCATATTCTGTAAACACGCTTAGATATGAGATATTTATTCTGATCCTTAGTGAATATTTTGTTTTCTTAAGTTCCATTCACAGTTAATTTGTGGCATAGATTAAAGTGATTTTGACACCCCGCTGATTTGTTTTTCTCATCACATATTTATTTGACTAAACAAAATTACCATATTTCACTTTCTTTCTTCTCCATTGCCTTTGCTTTGACAGATCTACAACCACAGGGATGAAAAACAGTCAGTATCGTACAATCTCTTCTTCTTTTTCAAGGGCAGTGAGCCTCATGTTGGCTTAAAGGTGCACTATATAACTTTTTGGTTTGGGTCCATCACCTGCTTGTTTCTATGGAGATGTCATTGCTCTGCCTGGAATGTTCCACAGTGTGACATTAAACAACTCTACCTTATTACAGGTGGTTTTATAGCTCAAAAATACCAACAAAAACAGGCATTCTGACTGTGAGTGGGGTTGCCTCTCCACAGATCTGACCTGTAACTTGTTCTCGTCTCCATGAAGATTGAAAGTTTTAATACCATTCTGTGAAACATTCCAGACAAAGCAATAACGTGAAGAATTTGAAGGAGCCTCCACTAGAGAAGTTATGCAGTACCTGTTACGACCCAGCTCGCTAAGGTCAAGGAAATAACAAAAATCAAGGTGGAAAATGGTATAAATGAAGTAATAATTTAATGAACAGGGTTATTAAAGGCAAAACAACAAAAAATTGTCTCAAATATATACACAAAATAACCTAAACTCAACAAAATTACAAAATTAAATAAGATTTGTGTCAAAGAAGAAAAGATGGGTCACGAAGGTCTATACAAACATGAGTGACTAAACTAAGGGACACATAAAACAAAACAAAATCACGAGTGTCCCAAAATAAAGTCACATAAACCCACAAACAGAATCGAGTGACAACAAAAAAGACACAAAACAGAACTAAACTAAACTAGTGTCTGACACACAAAGTCAGACACATACAAATCAAAGTACAAATCAAAGTGACACAAAAGAAACACAAAGGCCAGCAGCCCCGATCAGCTCCAGATGATTTCCTTAAATAGAGGGAGGCGGCTGCAAGGTGAGGCAGGATTGCGAGGTGTAGAAGTGCCCCAGCAATCAGGGACCAGGGCTTTCACAGCAGAAATCAGGAGAGACAGCAAAAGAAATTAAAAAAAACACACAAAATAGGTAGAATTGGAGGTCTGGAGCCGTAACAGTGCCCCTTTACATAAGATGTGTTTAATGGACTTGGTTTGTGATAAATACTTACAATAGATGCATCATTGATCATTGATGAATCATTGTTTATATCTACCCTAACAAGTCTGTTTTATTAACTCATTGAGTGCCGGTGATGAGTTTTCTCGTCATGTTGAAACCAAACGTTGAGTGCTGTGACGAATATATTCGTCAAGGACGTTTTTCAGCAGGGATCCCTAGAATACGACCTGGAGCAACTTTGAAGGTGTAATTCACGTCTCCCAACCTGTAGGTAGTGATCTTGTATCATTATTTGCCGATCGGAGACGCGGAAGAGAGGAGGAGTGTAGTTTGTGTACTGTGTATTGGCCAGAGGAGCAAGATGGCGAGGCGATTCCGGAAAAGCAGAGGACTGTTGATCAGCGCCTATGGAGCGATCTGATCGCTCTTGGGACCCAGGATCCCGGATCAGAGGATCGCAGAGACAAGCCGGATCAAGCAGCGAGGTCGGAGCAGGGACTGGGGCGAGAAGACTCATACGGGCCCCCTTTTAATATTTATTAATAGGCAGAGATTCCAATTCTGGGCCCCTAAGACTGGGGCCTGGGACAACAGACCCCTTTGTCCCCCCTCCTGTCGACTCCCCTGCTTTTAAGTAAATGGTCATGGTAAATGGTCACATCTTTATATAGCGCTTTTCCAGCTTCAAGGCACCCAAAGCGCTTTACAACAAGGAACCACTCACCCATTCACACACACACTCACACACCAGTGTACGCAGACACTGGGGGCGAGGAGGGTTAAGTGTCTTGCCCAAGGACACAACGGCAGCATTCATCTGTGGGAGCTGGAATCGTAACAACCAACCTGTGGGCCAGTGGATCTGACCGCACAACCACTGATGTTTCTTATGTCAAGAGCGGGATTTGAACCGTGATTTGATCAGTGATTTGATCAGTGGACAAAACGCTCTACCAACTGAGCTACCTGAGCTACCTAGTATCAGTACCTGCTTAGTTTTGATAGTAAATCAAATAGTATCTGATTTTTCAAACCTTTTGACAACCCCACTCCATATGAACAGCCCCAAAAAAGCTCTCATACAATAAAATGTTTTCGTAAATAAAAAAAATAAGTCTGCAGGGATGTCAGCTTAAACCCACAGTGTGCAGGGGGTGTTGGTGCAGTGTAATAAAGACATATGTGATGCTCTGGCAGTAGTGGTCTGCAGTGGCTGCATCTGTGCTCTAAATGAACACGGGCAGTGAGGTGAGGAGCCAGTGAAACGAGGAGGCATTAGTCCATTCTGCTCCTGAGCTCAATCATGCGTGGAGAGACTGGCCCCATGGTCTGTCAGGCCGCTGATCTCTGCTCTGTCCTGTGGCCTGCATAGTGATTCAGTCTGTCTTATCTACCTGTCAGTGTTCCACCAGCTTTATTATATCGACTCAGTAATGTAATCTTAATTAGAATCACAAAAAGCCATACTTTGCAGCAAATAATAAGATGTATCTTCACATCCATATGTATTTCACGTCCTATATTACACAAAATGGAATCTTGTGAGCTTTAAGCCATGGTTTCTCATCAAAAACAAACCCAGAGCTGTGTTTTGCTTCAGGCACATGTTTGAGTAACCCTATATTGGACTGTCTACATCTCCAAAGCTCCAATAACTCTATTCCACGTTATGATGACATTAAGTGGTAGTTTTCAAGTAGTTATTCGGACATTCCAACACAGGGCCCAAGTGGTTCCTACAGGCACAGAGGGACAGGAGAAAGAAGAACAACATGTGCAGAAGGCCCTCTCTGTTTGTGGATATCCTAAATGGGCTTTCAACAAAACTAAGAGGAACAAGGACAAGAAACAAGACAACAGAGAATCAGAGCCCTTACCTGGCCGGCGTTTCTGAAAAACTAGAGGATTTTCAGACAACATGAAATCCCAGTATTTCAAACCCACAAACACTTAAAGGACAAAACACTGAGCCACAAACAAAGCAATGTGGTCTACTCCATTCAGTGTAGTGAAGACTGCAGTGAGCGCTACACTGGAGAAACAAAACAGCCACTTCACAAGAGGATGTACCAACACAGATGAGAGCGCCAGAGTGGACCTCAATCTACCGTAGATCTCCACCTAAAAGCCACGGGCCATTCCTTTGAGGACAGTGAGGTACAGATCTTGGCCAGAGAAAAGAACTGGTTTGAGAGGAGAGTTAAAGAGGCTATTTTTGTCAAGAAAGAGAATCTTTCCTTTAACAGAAATGGAGGTCTCAGATATCACTTGTCTCCCATTTACTCTATCCTCAAACCTAAATCAAAACAAACAAAGAAAACAATAGAACAGCAGATCAGGTCCAGAGGTGTGAAAACACCCATTATGGCCCTGAATGGCTAACAAGACCGACACTCCCATTGCATATTGAATAGGCTTAACGAAGTAACAGAAACTGAAAACAAATAGGTGTAGTATGATCAAAGGAGAAGTTCAATTTGTCAACTGGACAAAGTTTGTTTGGTTGAAAACGTTTCGCCGCTCATCCGAGAGGCTTCGTCAGCTCTGGTTATTGTACTGGTTAGACCCTGCTACCAGTACAATAACCAGAGCTGACGAAGCCTCTCGGATGAGCGGCGAAACGTTTTCAACCAAACAAACTTTGTCCAGTTGACAAATTGAACTTCTCCTTTGATCATGGATTCTACCTGGATGACTGAGGGACTTTTCACGCATCAATAGGTGTAGTAGTTTCAAAGTAATTTCATTGTAGTTAGCTCCTCCCTTCAGGCAGATACAAGCAGTGTCCACCAGCGTCTGACCAGAACTGAAGAAGCAGCTTGGATGAGCTGTGAAACATATTCGACCAAATGAACTTTTGTCCAGTTGACAAATTGAATTTCTCCTTTTGCCATAGTTTTCAAGTATTAATTATTTGCAGTGACATCTCGCTGGGGGTGTTCTACATGTATGTGTATTGGCGGAATGCATGTCATTTACCATGGAGACGCACAATAATGCCAAATAAGTTTTCATGTTTAGGTGTTTGATTTTCAACAAAAAAGGTGACAGTGGCTAACTGTGCATTGTTATCTGAGAGAGACTTGTTTAACAACACAAATCAGCCCATCTGTTGTAGCTCTAAGCCAGTTCTTTATAGCCAGATTGTGTTAAAACAAACCTCAGATTACAGTCCAACAAAGTCTCAGACAGAGCAGTGCCAACAGTTAGCATCACACCCCCAGAGAATATTGATTACATCAGCTGCAATGTATCAACTGGTTTGTTCTTCATGTTTCTCTGTTTGTAGATTTTAGATGCCCAATTGCACACTTTTTATATGTGCAGATTTCAAATTTGCCAAAAGTCACTGATTTATGGATTTATTTCTTTTGAGATTTATCCACAGAGGCTATGACATTATTCCTTTTGTCTCGTCCATTTCCCGGTGATCTGTGAGGGTCGGCGGTGTCTCTAACGGGTCAGACCTCTGCAGAGTGGACAGTGGATCTGGACATGTTTGAGTTTAGTTCTACTGTATCAGCTTCAGTGAGAAACAGAGAGAAGTGACATTTAGAGCATTCCCCAAACCCCACAGCTTCCACAGAACACAATATTAATATGCAGAATGTCCCAGGGCAAGATTCAACAAAAGGTAGACTCATTTGTTTATTCCAGACTGAAAATGTTTACTGGCTTAATAAAAAGATTGACACTTGAAGATTGATTTTGTTACGTCTGTGCATTCTAGTATAGTTTTGAAGTATTTAATTAGTATTTGGGGCCAAGCAGCAAAGCTGCGAAGGCACCTATAGTGTTTCTACTGATTCTTATTATTATATATTCTTCCGCCTCTGGGAGTCTATGGCAACCCCTAGAACCGTCTGGTAAAAAATTGTGAAATTTTGCATGCACATTCCAGCCAGTCTCCTCATTACTCACAGCAATTTATAGGCCCCCACACCCAACCCTCTAGCGCCACCAGCAGGTCAAAGTTGCAGGAATTTTCAGGTACATTTCTGCGTGTAAATTTTGAACCGTATGTCCAATTTTCAAAAACTTGGCATCTCTGGACTCCTTGGGCCAAGCCGAATCCATTCACCATATGACGTCATTTTCTGCCCAGGCAGATTTTCTGCCATTTTGAATTTTATGAAAAACACTCAAAATGCTTCTCCTCCCTCAATTCTGGACCAATTATGCTCAAATTTGGTACATAGCATCTTTGGACTGAACCTCATCAGAAATATCCCTGGATTTTTTTATATCTTTTTTTTTATTTTGATTTTTTTATTATTATTTATTTGAAAGGGACAGTGCACTAGCCTGGGAATTCCCAGGCCGCTTCCGTTCGTTTCGAACTGGAAGGCGGCCTGGAAACTCGTCCAAGCGAGAGTCCCAGATTTAGGGCCCCAATCAGAGAGCGGGGGAGGTGTGGCAAGACGGTGACGCGTACTACATGACAAACGGAAGCTTGTAGTTTGAACTGACAACTGACATGATTGGCTATGGACTTACGTATACGCTCAATGATAGACATTCATAACGCCCAATAAACGGCCGTTGGCAATCGCTAACCACACCTCCGCTACGGGATTTTTCGAAGCGAGTTTCCAGACCCATATCTCACTTGTGATATGGTCAGGTGTTAACCAGACTAACAGTGCACATTAATGAACATATAATATATACAGTATGTAAATATGCCAGATTATAGCCACAGGCTAATTTCCATCTGTTGTCCCTGGACAGGTTGATGGTGCCCAGTAGCGGTTCTACATTGAATTACTCCCTGGGCGAGACCCCCTCCGAGCGCCCCCCCCCCACCCCCCCCCCCCCCCGCTCCTCAGGAATTTTTTCCTGAGGAGCGGGGGGTGGGGGGGGTGGATGCGAGCAGTTGTCGATTTATAAAATGAAACCGGGGGGATTAGACTTTGTACTTTGTTAATATGGAAATGCTTTTATAACTAAAAGTCCATATTATCATTCAATAATGCACAGGATAATATGTTATCGCACACAGTCTTGGTTTAGTCTTGGTTTAGTCCTGGTTTAGTCCTGGTTTAGACCTGTTTTAGACCTGTTTTAGTCCTGGCTTAGTCTTGGTTTAGACCTGGTTTAGTTTTGGTTTAGTCCCGGTTTAGTCCTGGTTTAGACCCGGTTTAGATCTGGTTTAGTCTTGGCTTAGTCCTGGTTTAGACCTGGTTTAGTCCTAGTTTAGACCTGGTTTAGTGCTGGTTTAGACCCGGTTTAGATCTGGTTTAGTCTTGGCTTAGTCCTGGTTTAGACCTGGTTTAGTCCTGGCTTAGTCTTGGTTTAGACCTGGTTTAGTTTTGGTTTAGTCCTGGTTTAGTCCTGGTTTAGTCCCGGTTTAGTCCTGGTTTAGACCCGGTTTAGATCTGGTTTAGTCTTGGCTTAGTCCTGGTTTAGACCTGGTTTAGTCCTAGTTTAGACCTGTTTTAGTCCTGGTTTAGTCTTGGTTTAGACCTGGTTTAGTTTTGGTTTAGTCCCGGTTTAGTCCTGGTTTAGACCCGGTTTAGATCTGGTTTAGTCTTGGCTTAGTCCTGGTTTAGACCTGGTTTAGTCCTAGTTTAGACCTGGTTTAGTGCTGGTTTAGACCCGGTTTAGATCTGGTTTAGTCTTGGCTTAGTCCTGGTTTAGACCTGGTTTAGTCCTGGCTTAGTCTTGGTTTAGACCTGGTTTAGTTTTGGTTTAGTCCTGGTTTAGTCCTGGTTTAGTCCCGGTTTAGTCCTGGTTTAGACCCGGTTTAGAGCTGGTTTAGTCTTGGCTTAGTCCTGGTTTAGACCTGGTTTAGTCCTAGTTTAGACCTGGTTTAGTGCTGGTTTAGACCCGGTTTAGATCTGGTTTAGTCTTGGCTTAGTCCTGGTTTAGACCTGGTTTAGTCCTGGCTTAGTCTTGGTTTAGACCTGGTTTAGTTTTGGTTTAGTCCTGGTTTAGTCCTGGTTTAGTCCTGGTTTAGTCCCGGTTTAGTCCTGGTTTAGACCCGGTTTAGATCTGGTTTAGTCTTGGCTTAGTCCTGGTTTAGACCTGGTTTAGTCCTAGTTTAGACCTGGTTTAGTCCTGGTTTAGTGCGGGTTTAGACCCGGTTTAGATCTGGTTTAGTCTTGGCTTAGTCCTGGTTTAGACCTGGTTTAGTCCTGGCTTAGTCTTGGTTTAGACCTGGTTTAGTTTTGGTTAAGTCCTGGTTTAGTCCTGGTTTAGTCCCGGTTTAGTCCTGGTTTAGACTTGTTTTAGACCTGTTTTAGTCCTGGCTTAGTCTTGGTTTAGACCTGGTTTAGTTTTGGTTTAGTCCCGGTTTAGTCCTGGTTTAGACCCGGTTTAGATCTGGTTTAGTCTTGGCTTAGTCCTGGTTTAGACCTGGTTTAGTCCTAGTTTAGACCTGGTTTAGTGCTGGTTTAGACCCGGTTTAGATCTGGTTTAGTCTTGGCTTAGTCCTGGTTTAGACTTGGTTTAGACCTGGTTTAGTTTTGGTTTAGTCCTGGTTTAGTCCTGGTTTAGTCCCCGTTTAGTCCTGGTTTAGACCCGGTTTAGATCTGGTTTAGTCTTGGCTTAGTCCTGGTTTAGACCTGGTTTAGTCCTAGTTTAGACCTGGCTTAGTCCTGGTTTAGTGCTGGTTTAGACCCGGTTTAGATCTGGTTTAGTCTTGGCCCTAGCCCTTGATCAAAATTAGAATCGGGACACCCCTTACCCTCACATGAACGTGCAAAACCAAGGGGTAGGGGTAAGACGAAGGGGTAAGACAGAGGAATGGGACGCAGCCTAAATACACCGTGGAGCACTTGCTGTATTATCACATGACATCACAAGGTGGAACACTGTTTACAGTTTGAGAGAAGAACTCAGCCTAAATATGCAGGATTTATGTGTTTAACATGTGTGAATGAAACAGAACTTAAGGTATGTTTTTGGTGAGGAAACATTATAAGAGATCAGAAAATAGCGTAATACCGGCGTTTTAATGCCATACTGTGGAAATCTCCAGACAAAGCAATAACGCTATAGACACAAGCAGGTGCCGAATCACCCATCAGAAAAGTTCTATACTGCACTTTTTATTATCTAGCATCTGGGTGGTTATTCTGGCAAACAATGGCCCTTGTAATTCAACTTATAAACCATTTTAACAGGGAAAGAAGCAGGATTATAGGGCGTAGAAAAGATAACTCTGCAACCTGAGGCGGCATTCACAGATTTGTGCCTTCCATTGTCAGCAGGCTTTATATTTAATGAAGATTTATTAGAACACACTTGTAGTTCAACAGCTCTAATGAGGAAGGCGAGGGAGAAATGACAAATGAATAGTACATAAATACACTTTGTCTATAATCTGCAGCCACATAGCAGACTGAGACGAGGAGAGCTATTCATTTATTTTTTATTTTTTATTTTTCATTCACAACAAACATTTGGCCAAGATTCTAGTTATGCTTGACTGTAACTGGCCCAAGTAACTCTTTAAATATTGAATAATTAAAGGTGTACTGTGTAACATTTGGCCTGGAATGTTCCACAATATGGCATTACACTTATTTTTCTCTAGTGAGACAGCCATAGGGTCAAGTTACAATGTCAGATCCGAGGAGAGGCGAGCCCAGTCTCAGTAAGAATGCAAGTTTTTAAGTCAATAAAAACCATGTTATTGAGTAAATGCAAGATGTATATGTTTAATGCCATACCGGAACATTCCAGACAAAGCAACAACATCTCCATGGAGACAAGGAGATAGCAGACCCTCAACCAGACAGGTCCCACACATTTTGAAGTGTGAAATATAGTTGAAATTAATATAAATGATAAATGTTATACTGAAACAACCCAAGAACAGATTTAAACAACTAAATCTATTCTAAATGAACAATATTGTTAAAAAAATCATGAGCTGCATTAAATAACGAACAGAATGAAACACTTAAGTTTTTATCTTTGTATCTGTAATGAGTCTTAGAAGTTATTCATTCAACATTTTACGACTTAAATATGATCGTTTAGTAAAAAAATACCCCACTAGTACAAAGAAAAAGTACACACGATAACTGTAAACTGAACTAAACCTACTTGGGCTAAAACTAAAACTGCAAACCACTTACTCACATTGCTCTGTTGTACCTTTTGGGAATGACAACAATCTTAAACAGGAGATTAAACTGCATGTGGATTGATCACTGCTGTCACTTGCTCAAACGGGATTTTATTGTCTTTGCATTCAGACGACGACACTACATTATGATTCAGTTTATCTCAACTTTATTCCCTGATGGTTTGCAATGTCACATCTGTTGTTTTTCCATTTTAGAGCCAACAAAGCCGGATTTTCTCTCTACGGAACTTGATAGCAAAGGAAATGAGAATGGATATGTTCCCCAAAGGATACATGTGTTCCTTTCTCAAAACAAATAATAATAATTCATAGCATTTATATAGCGCCTTTCATGACACCCAAAGCGCTTTGCAGTTCATTATCATTCACTCCACACTTGGTGGTGGAAAGCTACTTTTGTAGCCACAGCTGCCCTGGGGCAGACTGACGGAAGCGAGGCTGCCAATCTGCGCCATCAGTCCCTCCGATCACCACCAACACTCACACACACTCCACTTTCATACTTGGCAATGTGGGTTAAGTGTCTTGCCTAAGGACACAACGACAGTTTTCTGCAACTGGGGCCCCCCTGTGGCACCTGGAATTCCCAGCGGTCTCCCGTCCAAGTACTAACCAGGTCCTGCCTTGTTTAGCTTCTGAGATCTGATGAGATCAGGCTTTGACAGGCAGGTATGGCCACATTTCTACATTTAAAACTAGACTTTTCCTTTTTAAACTATGTTATATTGTGGCCTGGAGTTGTATTTTTGCTTCATTCACACTTAGTACTCCATGAATCCAAAGTCGTCTTCTTTGAGCTCTCAAAAATGTTCTGTTTTCATTTTGCCTGGATTGTTGCATCACAGGTAAAAATCTGGACTTCTTCGATGCAGTTTTTAAGCCTATAAACCATCACTGGATTCTTTCTAGTGTTCACAACTAATGCATGGTTCTGTTATCTTTAACAGATTTATTTACTTCCAGATATAAACCGCTCTTAAGTTTAAAATATATCTGCTGTGTGCTGTCTGTGACTAATTATCGAGTGCTTTATTGTCCAATAAACAGGGAGTGTGTATGAGCATTCTAGTTATAGCTCACAGCAAAACACCACTTAATACCACTTTATACTCATAATTTTAATGATTCATCAAGGTGAATCTTTAAAATGCTCGTAATGCATGAGGTAAGTGATGAATAATTTGTTACCACTGCAAACTGTTTAAAATGAACTAGGTCTGTTTTCCAGATTAAGCAGGGACAGCATCTTTAAGGAATTAAACAGACAACTACAATGCGTTACATGTATGATAGACCCCTAAGCTTTTGTATAAAATAAATATTACTGGTTTTGTTCTTACATTTAGATTAAAAAAGCCCACAGGAGTCAGCACATGGTCGAGTCACTGGACTAGACTATCACACAGCTCACTTCACAGTCAGCAGCTCAAGTGTGATCTCACCTGTCAGCCTCATTCTGCTTTGTTCTAAACCACTGCTTCTGTAATGAATGAAAATAAATCACATAATTAAAAGAGAAGCCATTTTCCCCACTCTTAATCCAAGGCCAGTCTACTATTGTTTTCACTGTGACCCCACGTCTGATGCAACTCAGTTGATCTGTACTAACACTATAGCTTTCATTTAAACAAAAGCTGGAAAAATAATACTCAGAATAATAAGAGGTCCACAACAAGATAATGAATAAGGACACACATAATAAATTGCTGTTAATACTACTACTATTACTACTATTACAATGTAATAATATTGTGATTACTCCATATTACAACCATACCGGCTTGTCAAAGTCTGATCTCGTCAGATCTCAGAAGCTCAGCAGAGCAGGGCCAGGCCTGGGTAGTACTTGGATGGGAGACCGTTGGAAAAATCAGGTGCCACAGTGGGGCACCTGTCACAGAAACTGTTGTTAAGCAAGGCACTTCACCTTTATTTATAAAACACTTTGCCCTTCTCACATAGCTGTCCGCCTCAGCTGTCACATAATATTTTCTATTTTCTGTATTTACATTCTTGTACTCTGCCCCCCCCTCAAATGTTTTCCAAACAAAGAGACATCGTGTATACCATTCCACTGTATTATGTCATATGTGTTGTAACTACTGTCATTGATTGTATCTGCATTTTCCATTCTGTTCATGTTCCTTTTAATCACTGTAAAGGACTTGCATTTATTGTATGAAAAGTGCTCTATAAATAAAGACTTACTTACTTGCTTACCCACATTGCTTAGTATAAATGTGGTGTGTGTGAGTGAGTGATGGTGGTGGCCGGAGGGGCCGATGGCACAGATTGACAGCCTCACTTCCGTCAGTCTGCCCCAGGGCAGCTGTGGCTACAATAGTAGTTTACCACCACCAAGTGGGGAGGGACAGACTAATGCTCTGTAAAGCGTCTATTATTATTATTATTATTATTATTATTATTATTATTATTATTATTACTGCAGACAACAAGTCTGAGTTACTTCTACAGCTCCTCCTCCATCTCCTCAAATACTTTTTACTCAAATCCTCCACTGTCTCAATGGAAATGTTTTTGCTGTGCATGGAATGTTCCACAGTTTGGCAATAAACACAGATTGATGTCTTTGTGAGCCCAAGATAAATTTTCCTTCTGGGAGAATAAAGTTGAAACTTTCTGAGCAGAAGGTTCCAGCTCAGAAAGTTTTTCAAGTTACTTGGCAATAAAAACACCTTGAAAGAATGCAAGAGAAATGTCGCTATACTGTGGAATGTTCATCTCTATGGAGACAAACAGGTGTCCAGAAAAGTTACACATTGCACCTTTTGGACCACATAATTTAGTCCATAGTGTGTTTTTATTGCTAATTGCTTATTGCTGCATTAGTTTTTACAGTGGTATTTCTCCTTCTGTCTGAAGGACTCACCTGCTGTTCTCATCCAGTGGTCACACTCTGGTCTGTCATGGGTTAAATCACAGTGACAGCACATTTCACACTTCACCACCTGCACGAGCCCAAAGCAGAGATACGGAAACAAATTATGACCTAATCGTAGGGAGATCTATTTTTGACTTATGCCTTATAGTTTTAGCTTGCACTTTATAGAAGCTAATACTATTCGGACCTAAAATAATTGTATTTATGCATAAGTGTAGTGTTTGTATGTATGTATGTATGTATGTATGTATGTATGTATGTATGTATGTATGTATGCATGCATGTATGAAAACATATACAGGGAGTCCTCGGGTTACGACGTTGATCCGTTCTTAAGACGCGTCGTAACCCGAATTTCGTCGTAAACCGGATTTTGCCTTTGATCTTCCAACCAAAGCACCAATAACCTTTCCATCTCAATAATTAGACCACTACGATGCTTGTTTATCACTGCCGCTTTCATAGGAGCAGATCAGAGCCCACATCAGGTACTTCCGCCCACATTGGGCACGCACACGAGGCCGTCTTCTTCTCCCTACAACCACAACAGAGCGTATTCTTCCGCCGTGCGCCGCGCGCCGCGTGCGTTTGTTTACATCTTTTACCACGCTAAACCGTGTAAGACGGAATGACGCGTAATATATACATATTTTTTTTAATGGGGGCGCGTTCGTAACCACGAAACGTCGTAACCCGAGACCGTCGTAACCCGAGGACCCCCTGTACAGACTTGATTGTTGACTGATTGCATTATCACTATCACATACACACAAAGCCAACAGTTTTCTGTGGGTGAGAAAAGAACATTAGTTTATTTATTTATTTATTTATTTATTTATTTTTAAATCAGACTTACAAGTAGTTATGTAGATTTTTTATTTATTTATTTTAAAACTTTTAAGACTGTTTATCTGTGTCCTACAGACAAGAGGTATCTTCATATCAAATATAGCATTTTACCGATAACTCCTTGATTTAGTCTTGTTTACAAAAACCTTGTACATAATGACTAAATTGTTCATGTTTTTATTTGGCAATTAAGATCTCAAACCCATTAGAGAATTCATAATGAGCCTCACGAGTCTCTTATTTAAAAATTCAGTTGTTTAACCCTAAAATAATGCTCTCTGATCTTAGTACTGTGGATCAAGTTCCTGTTGTGATTATATTTTATTGTTTGATTTAATATTCTTCTTATTATTTAGTTAGTAGTCTTAACATTGCACACCTGTAGCAACAACTTGACAGAATGACAAGTATTCCCTTTAGATACCTGTTTATTTTTTGACGTGATAACGATATATAGCCTTAACAGTAGAAATCATTCAGTAGCTTAAATATGCAAGACAGACACCTGCAACAAGTTTTACAAAAATAAATCTACAAAACCAAACCTTATGCTTCAATACTTTTCATGGTTTAATTAACTGTCCTCTACATATTTAAGCGTTGATAAGGAAACTAATTTAAGTTAAATTTTGTGAGACTGTGCTGAGGTTCATATATAATTTACATTTTTATCTCTTTCATTTTCTGAAATAGACCAACATACTCTTTGAATCTGAACACTTGAAGTATTAAACACTGTGTTATGATAGGAGCTTGGATCAATAATAAATCAAATGAATGAGTATTTTTAGGCATTTCTTTGTTCTAAAATGGTCTGAGTCGTGTTTGAAACTGTTTTTATTTTTTCTGGAGACTTGAAGGCTCCAAAGCGATGAAGAGCTGAGGAGCTGTCCAGTGCACTGTGGTGCTGGCCTCTTCGCAGACCTGTATTTGAGCCAGGACCAGGGGGGCAAAACAAGGCCAGAAATCATCAGCCAAAACCTGTCTCGTACATGACAAATGGCTGGCTATTTAAAAGGATTACTTCATGGGCTGCAGCTGAAAGTTGTGCGTCGGGTAATCCACATCTCCTAAATCAAGCACAGGACACTAATGGAGATGCAGATTGAAAATATAACAGTACCAATTTATTTGCCTGGAAGAATCCATGACTCATCGCTGTACCAGCGAGTGAGTCTGGTAACGTTTGATCCACAGAATGCGCTGCGGTTGCGCGTAGACAGACAGCTAAGTGAACCAATCAGAGATTGCGCCATCTTGATTCAAAACTGAGGCGGAACTTCCGCTGCCTAAGAGTGACTTTGCGGGCAAAGGCGGGTGCACTGACGTCACCATCTTTGAACGAATCAGAATCGCGGAGTCGGTTTGGAACCGGAGGAGCGAGAGTGGATGGAGAGTGTCCAAATGGTATCGCGGTGTATAGGAAATACAGAGAGATATCATTTGGCTGGCCAGGTAACCAATTTATAGTAATTACATCTTAATTATCCTTAATAGAAAAAACTAACTATTTAATTAAGAGGTCAAAGCATTAAAAAGTAATTACTAAACCTGACTCATACTATTAACATATAACATAACTATTTACTTGTTATAAATTAAGTCTTTGATTTGATTTATTATGGCTAGTTACATGTGTCTGCTTATTTTTTTTTATTATTATTGTTTTTTACCAGTAGATGGCAGATGTTCAGACTCACCTGTGCTCGCTGATCTTCTGTCAGGCCAAAGCTGGCACTCCATCAGACTGCAGTAACATAGACAGCCTCTAATGGTGATTCATTCATTTCCATTTAGTTTAATTTCATTTATTTATTCATTCGAGCAGGTCAATGCAAGGAAATAAATACATGTAACCAATTTACAGTCAAATACATTCGTTTTTTGCTCGGAAAGGAGTGGGAAGAAGAAAACGTATTGAATCCCCTGTCTTCCAAAACATAATTTAATTTATTGATTTAGCTTCCATGTCAGTTCAGTTGAAAAACACAAAAACAAAACAAAATAAAGCCAAATTCCATTCTTGTACAAAAAAACCCCAAAAAACTTTCGATCAGGGACAATAAATTACACATATGGTGTTTCTATCAGGAACATTTAAAGACCGCAACAAGTAAACATACCAGCAATGGTAAGCACAAAAAATACCAACAGTAGCACAACTACAATAACACACATACATAATACCAACAATGGTGAGACAACAGCAGATACCAAAGCACAAAACTGATACAGAAAAGTGCGATTTGATGATTCAAACTCGTCTCTCTCTGTATTCAGACCAGACCATGTCTTTATAAAAGAACTTAAATTTGTGAATATTTTGGCAGAGTTTTTGCTGTAAATCCAGAGCATTCCACATTTTTACCTCACACACAGTCACACAGAAACTTTTACGAGTGGTTCTAACATTAGGCAAAATTAAGTTTCCATAACTCTCAAATTATATACGTGAAAATACAAAAGGGGCTGGTTGACCAGTCTATTTACAGATTGTGAGTGAAAACAGCATTTATTTCCTTAAAACAAAAATGCAATAAGACAAAACTGATCCAAATGTGTTATGTAGCTGTTATTTATCTCTCAGGCAACGGCAGAACAGCTCTGTATACCAAAAAAAAACAAACTTATGAGACTTTCTGGGGCAGCTATGATCATCAATGTATATGTCCCACCAGGATATCTGCTAAACCAATATTTGGAAACCGATATCCAATTCAGCATTTTTTTTCAGTACCAGCACCGATATCTAATACTAGTATCGGATCAGTGCCTCCCTAGGTGCATTAAAACAATATACCACATTTGCAACCTTCTCTCAAATTAGCAAGTTGGTTCATTATATTTGCACCTTTTTGTCATTTTGTCATGGCATTTAGTTTTTGTCCATTTTTGGTTTTATCACAGCAGCTCCAGGGCTGAACTTATTAGTCCTTTGTCCAACAGTGTCTACATGTTCTTCGACTCCCTTGTTCCTATTTTGCAATGAATTATATCCCATTTGGCTTTCTGGTACTTTTTTAATGACCACACCAAAGTAAGAAAAAAGCTCAAATCCAGTCAATACTCTAATGAAAGAATAAACAACTGTGAACTCGGTCATATATATTTTTAATAAACCAGACAAATTGCACTCTATTTCACTATATTTTAGTTGTATTGTGTGCTGTGGCAAAGGAGAATTTCTGTTTTACTCCATGTACACAAGTTTAAAAAAGTGTTTTGTACGTTACAAATATGGAGAATTTTAAAGCAAGGAAACAATATTATAACATAGATTGGAAAATTGTGTAATATGGACCCTTTAAACATTTGATATAAGTCATTATATAGGCTATAATAAGGACAAACAACATTATTTATGAAATATAACTTCAAAACAGTATTTTTTTTTTTGTTCCATTTTAATTGCTTTATTAAGTTGGGACACTGCATTTAATGAACATACATGAGACTAAGGGTGCAAGGTAATCAAAATCACAATTTCAATGGACACAATTAACAAAAGGCAAATGTTGCAGTTTTTGAAGTTCTTTCATTTCCTCGACAAGCAACTAAATACTTATTCTGCACAAAAACTGCTAACCCTATAGTTTAGAGCTGTACAAACATGTTCTGAAAGGTGATGTTTGTTTCTCAGTGCATATTTCAGACTTTTTGTCAATTTTTCCAAACTTTTAAATGTGAACTTTTGACCATAAAACATAAATATAAAATCTAATCGCAACTCTTGTTAGAAAAATCACAATTTGATTTTTTTCCCCAAACCCTTAAGCCCTACATAATTCACATAAACATGGCAGTTAATATCTATTTTCATGAAGCACTGCTAGCAAGCACTGGAGGCAAGGTTGGTGAAGGACACAACAACAGCCTGCACTGAACTAGTGTAGCAGTTATAGGGGTGAATTTAGAGCCAAGATGGCTGTTTGGATGTTTGAAAGTTCAAGCATGAGTATCATAGCACCCTAAGAGCCAATCAGGAGCAATGGTGTTGAAGGTAATGCTCTTTCCCGGATGCTGTCAATCAATCATGTTGCTAACAGTACCAGGAGCGACCTTAGAGAGGGAAGGCACTTGATGTGTCTGTCATTAATATTTATATATTGTTTTAAGAACAAAATAGTGAAATAAAAACCCCAAAACATGTACAGCGGATTAACATTTTAAGAGCAAAATGACGAGTCTGACAGTAGTTACAAAGATAGGGGCAAAGTTTTTTTCATAGAAAGTGCGCAGCTGCTAGAGAGTATATGTCCATTAAGGCTACGTTTATATGATGAGTGTTACCTGTAAATATTCAAAGACTGTTTGAGATGAGAACAAGCCAATACAATTTAAAGGGAACCTACATGTTTAAAAAACCTAAATTCAGAACCAAGGTTATGGAGCGAAGCGTCGCTGTGAAAGGAGTCAATTTATGGAATAATCTTGACAAAGAAATCAAAGAATCAAGTACAATAATGGCATTTAAAAAATACATAAAATCCAATGTAATGTGTATGTATGAAAAAGAAAACTAAATTGTTACACTTGAAAATGAAGCTTTATGTTTACAATTGATTAATAATTGTGATTGAAATGGAATGTAATGAGGAAAGGTTTTGCAGTCACTATCGGTGTTGGGGTTTGGAAAAGGGAAGAAGGGGCAGATAACATAAGATAACTCTTCTTTCTGCTCCCTTTCATTCAATATTTTGTATTGTTATCACAAAGGTTGATGTCTTTTTATACTTATGAATGAAATAAATAAATAAATAAAATAAAATAAAAATGACGGTCTGAACAGAAGATGCAAAAGTGGTATCACCTCTTCACTTTTTATTCCGCGTTTAGACAAGTTTTCGGGAGGAAATCTGCGATCTGCGTTCATAAGGTGACGCAAAATTTTGTGGAATTCGATTGGGTATGCATGCCAGGCGGCTAGGTGGTGCTGTGATACACTGTCACTATGTCCGCGTGCATGCGTAGAATCTTCCTTCTTCTCATCTGTGTCGCAAAAAGCAAAACAAAACATGGCTACCTGTAGCAAAAAAAAAAGCAACGAAGGCGCAACAAGGTGTGGACTGGGAGTCCTGCCAAACAGTACACTGATATGTGGACCGATGTGACGTAAACGCATACGCGACATCAGTAGATTTGACCAGAGTTTTGCGTCTTGGGCTGTGTAGACGAAAATGCTACAGCAGAGCGTATTCAAGTTTTCCACTTTGGAGGGCGGTTTCAGTTTTTTGCGTTTTTAAGCCCCCAAAACGCCATCACCGTCTAAACAAAAAGCACTTCCAATAAAATATTTTGTTGTTTTTACCCGTAAGCATTCTCGTGTAAACAGGCCCTTAAATACAGTCTAAGGTGCAAGTGGGGTTAGAACCAACAATAATCAGGTTGGTGGAGGGATTTCTACTTTTGATCTCTTTTGGTAGAAGCAATAAAACTTTGAACGATCTACTGCTGACCACTGAGCCTGATTGAGCAGGGAGATTTCATGGTCTGATTTAATGGGCAAACGGAAAATAAATGATGCAGAAGATGCAGTCTGCAGAGGGAGGCTGATGTCCTCATGGGGGCTATAATGGTACAAATCCTAAATCTCTTTATTCGTTTTCCAATAGCTTTCTATAATATGATTAAAAGTGGTATTAATTTGGTAGAGGAGCAGCATGGGTGCAATCAGGCAGAAAGAACCCAGTCAACTTCTAAGCTGAAGAGGAATTATTTTAAATTTTGTCTGAAACTTGGCAGCTTTTTCCTATCCACTTTCATTACACTCACACTTCAGTGCTTCCCGCTCAAATGAAAGGAAGCCACAGTGAAAAACGCTATGAATCTTTACACAAAAAAATATTTCAAAATGTCCCTAATGACCGCATTTTTTCAGTACAAAGCTACTGAAGAGTCAATCTTCATGGTTTTTGCATAATCTTTTCAAATTGATGCTGATTAGATTCTAGGATGGGAGACAGTTTTCCCTATTGATTCAATTCTACTTTGTATCCAATCCAAAAGGTAAATTAATAAATTTACTAAATTAATCTGATCATTTCAAGTTATTGCTGAGTTTCAGACGACATCGTAACATCCTATGGGTCCATAATAGTTAATAGAGATGGGGGCAGCTAAGATGAATATAGTTAAAATGCGTTTTTGTTTTTGCTGTAATACAAAAGTTAGTGGGTCTAGTAGTCACTAATACAAATTTTCCTTTTAGATATTATAAAAAAAAGGTGAGAGTGGTAGCTTGTGATTGTAATTTTATGTGTGAGAGACATGTTTAAGAGCACAACTTCCAACTAAGTCAGTTCTTTATGGTCAGATTGTGTTAAAACAAAGCTCAGAATGAAGTATATCTTGAACAACAGAGCCTCAGACAGAGCTGTGCCTTCTGTTAGCGTCACAACCCCAGGAAATGTTGATGACATCAGCTGCAAAGTATCAAATGGCCTATACTATAATGTTATAGAAATAGTAAAAGAAACCCATGAAAAATTGTAAATGTTTCACAATAGGGCTGTGCAAAGAATATATAACAGGTTGGAGAAACATTTTTTTTACAGCTTGGACAGTTCTTTCTGGCTTAGGAAGGAAAATGATTGTTTATTATGGTGATTACTTTTCGAAAGACTCCCAAACAGAATTTAATCTAAGCTATTGCTGTCCTCGTCTGTGTGCCCAATTACTTTGCATCACACATACATACTCTTATGCAAAGATACTTAAACTGCATGGTTACCAGGTTAATGTTGTTTACTTTTTTTTTATTTTTATCTAAAATGGGTAAATTTCAAACAAAAAGAAGAGAAAGAAAAACAGGACTGAAATTAGAGAGAGCTAAAACAATGAGTATGAAAGCTGTAGAACAATGACTTTGTGAAATATATTAAAACTGCTCTATGTAGCTTTGCTTGTCTCCATGGAGATGACAGACTAATAAAGGGTTACTTAAACATGTGAGAATGAAACAAAACACAACTCTAGGTATGTTTTTGAAGAGATAACAACATTATAACATGGCTTAAAGCTCACAAGTCAATTTCGCCTAATATAGGAACTTTAAGCTGGTTTATCTCACATTTTTATTGATGAAAAATGGTCCCTTTAAACATTTGATATAAGTCATCAAATAGGCTATAATAAGGACAGACAACATTATTTATAAAATAGAACTTCATGTATGCTTTATTAAGTTGGGACACTGCAGTTAATGAACATACATGAGACTAGGGGTGCAAGGTAATCAAAATCACCATTTCAATGGACACAATAGCAAAAAGCAAATGCTGCAGTTTTTGAAGTTCTTTAATTTCCTCCACAAGCAACTAAATACTTATTCTGCACAAAGAAACTGCTAACCCTGTAGTTTAGATCTGTACAAACATGTTCTGAAAGGTGATTCTTGTATTTTTGTTTGTCAGAGCATATTGCAGACTTTTTGTAAATTTTTCCAATCTTTTAAATGTGAACTTTGACCATAAAATATAAGTATAAAATCTAATTGGATACTTGTTAGAAAAATCACAATTTGATATTTTTTCCAAATCCTTAAGCCCTGCATAATTCACATAAACATGGCAGAAAATAGGAGAAGACGGTGAGGGAGTGGTAGGAAGAGGCTTACATGATGTGTGGTCTTGTTCTTGAATCTGAGATAAACTAAACATATCTTCATTATTTGTAGCTTAGCACTTAGCACTTAGTATTTCAAATATGCCACTATCGTAGCCTGTTGAAAAGCTCCCTGATACCCCCCTCCGTGGAGAAAGGTGAGGTCAGCCTGAGCATTGTTAGAGCTGCCCTGAAGTCGCCTGTACCTCGATGTGATCATTGTGTCATTTAATAGGAGCTCTGGGGCTGGTTTAACACAGACACTTAAGACTGAGCTATTGGAGCAGTCTCAGATGTAGTTTGGACTTTATTTGAAGTTTGAAAGTTCTTATTAAAAGTGCCATAGGTGAAACGAGCTGTGCAATTAAATTAAAAGCTACGAGCCAACAAGAGAACACTTAGCAGAGGAGAGACCTCCTTTTCTGACAGTGATAACGGTATGTTCTCAGACTAACAAAAGGTAGAATTAATCAAAAGATTTCAAATGAAGAAAAAAATAGGGCTTTACATAACAATAAAAATTCAGTATTTTAAATGTCCTATATTACACGATCTATTAAGACATGTACACGGGAGAAGCTCAGAGTAGAGCCGCTGCTTCTCCACATCAAGAGGAGCAGCTGAGGTGGCTCGGGCATCTGTTCCAGATGCCTCCTGGACGCCTCCCTCGGGAGGTGTTCCGGGCATGTCCCATCAGGAGGAGGTCCCGGCGAAGACCCAGGACACACTGGAGGGACTATGACTCCCGACTGGCCTGGGAACACCTTGGGGTCTTCCCGGAGGAGCTGGAGGAAGTGTCCGGGGTGAAGGAGGTCTGGGGGTAGCTGCTCAGACTGTTGCCCCCACGACCTGGGCCAGATATGCGGAAGAAAATGGATGGATGAATGGATGGATGGATATTAAGACATGTTGTAATGTTGCTATCTTATCAAAAACATACCCGGAGTTGTGTTTTGTTTCATTCACACATGTTTGAGTAATCCTGCATTACTGGGCTGTCTGAATCTCTAAAGCTCAAAATGCTCTGTTCCACCTTGTAATGTCATGAAGGTGTAGTTTTTTAAGTTAACGGCTAACTTTTATGTTCACTTTAGTAGAGATTGACAATTCCAGGGCTGAAATTATCCATATGATTCTAGTGCAGGTGTATGGATTTTAAAAACATTGTGGAGAACTTCCTATATATGGTTTGTGCGTTAAACATCTGCGAATGAAACAAAACACAACTCCAGGTATGTTTTTGTCATTTGGGCCTTTTTAAAGCTGGTGTATCTAATCTATATTTAAGTCTAACTTGCGTATCGCTCTCAAAAACCCTATAGGACATTGTTATTGTTAATGTCAGCATGGATTCATCTTCTGGTGTGTGCTCACGTTTTTTCAGATGGTAAAGTGCAGTGTGCTGCTTTGGGCACATATATTACACGAGAATATAAAAAATACTTTATTATTAGTTGCAGACAGCGTGCAAGCAGCTTCATTTTGTTACAAGGTCCTACTTACAACAGGAAAAGTTTGTGTGATTGAAACCTATAGGAGCAAATGCTCTATATACCTGTGAATCCTTCACCCCATGTGTTACTACTGTGAATAAAGCACTGAATGTTTTTTTAAATAGTTTCTTAAAGTTCAACCTTAATCAGTTTTGTTAGTAACTCAATCAAAGATAGTATGCGTTTATCATGAGTTAAAGGATTAGGGTTAGGGTTAGGGTTAGGGTTAGGGTTATGGGTACACTTTATTGCCCCCATAGGGAAATCTGAGAATGTTGAAAGCTGAACAGACAGTACTGAGGTCAGTATCCTCCAGTGCTTTCAGAGATTTCAGATATTTTCACCTTTTCCTAAGATGTTCATCATTAAGGTCTTGTGAAGTTTCTGACTCTTACTACTGACTGTAATATCCATGAAATTCAACTGTGATGGTAAATGTAGTTGCCATGGCAATTCACAATATTACAATGTAGAAACAATGCAGCTCAGTCCGCAATCATCACTATGCGCCAGGAGGAGATGACTAGAGGTCTCACGGCCCTGCATGGTGACATGAAGTTGGGGGCCTTGCAGCATCAGGGTTCTGACAAAATTTTCCGTTCACCTGAGTTCTAAAGTGTATTGATTATGTGCATTTCTCCCTGGCAATTCATTCTCCCAAAGAACCTACAATGATAGGAATATTTTGACTACGTTCTGCTGCACTGGACACTCCAAGGACACACAGCTGGGATAACACGACCCATGAATCAAAGGACAACGTATCAATTGGCTATAACACACTGACACGTATTTATAAACACTCTGCCCTTGCCTTACATAGCCCATCACTTTAGTTCAGTCCAATATTCTCAATATTTCACTCTTGTCCCCTTTCCGACCCTCCTGTAATGTAAACCAAACAAAAAGATGCCTCATGTGAAATCGTTCCACCGTATTATGTCCTATGTGTTTGTGACTATTGTTATTGATTGTATTTGCATTTTTCTCTACTCTGTTGTCTCCAAGATGGCGGCGTGCACAGACGCAGCGGCCCCTCTCTGTGCCGATACTTTTTCTGCTTGGCCAGAGAGAAACGCAATTTCGATTCACTGTATGTCAGAGTTGACAATAAAGCTGACTCTGACTCTCTGAAGATTCCCTCAAAGTCAAGTCAAAATTTCAGCTTCATTTTAGAGCTGAAAGTATATTTTGTTGTAGATTGTTAATAGCTATGGTAATGGTCCTTATTTTTCATCATTCTGAAATGGTAGTGTAACAGGAAAAGGAAACCCATAAATGCCCAACAATTTAAAGTTAATTTAAAGGGCCCATATTATAATATTTGAATATCTATGTTATATTGCTGTTTCTTCATCAAAAACATACCAGGAACTGTATTCACACATGTTTAATCCACACAAATCCTGCATATTTAGGCTGAGTTCTTCTCTCAAAAGGAAAACACTCTGTTCCACCTTGTGATATCATGCGGTTTCACTCTTCCTGAAAACTCCACACTCCTTCAGTATAGAATCAGTTCGATCATTTCAGCCAGTCTCTACTCAACTAAAGGTAAAAGCTGACATAAAAACGCAACATCACATGGTGGAACAGGGCCTTTTGAGCTTTGGAGATAGACACACTAATAATGCAGGATTACTCAAACATGTGTGGATGAAACTGTTAGAATAACCGTAAATGTGTTATCATTGCTTCATGTGTTTTGATCAACTTAAATTGCAATATTATGTCTCAAGGTTATGGGATCCGGGAAAGGGAGTCAGAAAGAAGTTGCATTGTAATCTGCAACTTTAAATGCCAAGGTTTTAAGTTTCTGGGAAAGAAGTCACGTTGTTTTATCATGTGAAATTTACATATTTGTGTACACCCATCTGTGACTCAATAAAAGAGGCAAGAAGGAACAGCCCAGTGGAGAAAAGCGTCTGACCATTTTGCTCCGTCTCCCCTTGCAAGTAAAATTTAAATACGTGTTTTGCTGTGGCTCTTCACTGAGTTAATTTGTGTTTTCAGAGAAGGTGATTTTTCTGACAGAAACAAAGCCCTCCGGGTATGTTTTTGATTTGTTTTTGGTAACAACATTATAGCATGTCTTAAAGCTCACAAGAAGAAGAATCTTTAACTAACCACATCTTTCACATTGCTCTCCATTTGTATCTTTTTCTCCCTATGAATATGTGACTTGTTTTATCAATTAAAAATGACAGCTGGATAGTATGACATGGTGCAGATTTCCTATGACTAATTGGCAGTTTTTTCCTTAGGCCTACTGCATTAGTTTCAAAAGAAATGCGCTGCTTTGATCCCTTCCTTCTCACTGGGGGCTTTAATGCGGCCGTGTCAATATTAACTTGTAGCCAGGAGCCTTCTACCTCTGGCCACTGCTTTTCCATCACACAGTTTTTCAATTAGACACTGTCCGACAAGCAAGATTATTAGTACGATCTAAGTCTCTGCCAGAGCCCTGAATCAATACTGCTCTTGGGCATTTTGTCTGCACATCTGACATATTCTCTTAGTTTAACTGGATCAGCATTGATAACAGCAATCCTTTTTTGTTTATTCCACAGACTATAGCAGCCAAAAGTTTACTGTTGGGAGACCCAAATTAGCTTTAAGTTAATCCAGCTATGTTGCACTCTGCTGTGTTGCTAATTTTATTGAACTGTTTAAAGAGCTGGTAAATCTGAGCAGATATAGGGAGGAAACTGAATTTAAAGGTTATATATATATATATATATATATTAGGGCTGGGAATATTAACGCGTTAATCGCGATTAATCGCGATAGAGTTTTAATCGTGAACAATTTTTTTAATCGCGATCAGAGTTTGCCAGCATTTTCCGCAATTCTACCATCCATATGCAGCTCATTTGGTTGTATTAATTAAACTCATTGTTGGTTAAACGAGCTATTTTGAGTTTGCTAGTATTTTGTTCCTTCTACGCATCCGTAGGCAGCTCGAGCGGGCTTCAATCATTTATTTACAATTTCTCAAAGTAAGCACTATTACTGGTTCATTGTTACTTTTTCCTTTCTCTGCACTTTTTTGAAATAAAAAAAATGGTGAGAAATACTTTGCATTGTGAGTTTAACTTTAGATTCGAACGGTCTTACTGCAAGATCAATTTTAAACATGCAAAATAAATCGCGATTAACTATGAAATTTCTGAGATTAGTTGCGATCAAGAAAATTAATCGTTTGACAGTCCTAATATATATATATATATATGAAATATATAATATATTATATATATATATGAAATATATAATATATTATATATATATATATATATATATATATCATGAAAAATTGACTCTTGTGAGCTTTAATGTTAGAATGCTGCAACCTCATCAGAAACATACCTGGAATTGTGCGTTTTTCATTCACAAATGTTTGAGTAACCCTTTATTTCTGCATTTCCAAAGCTCAAAATGCTTTGTTCCACCTTGTGATGTCATGAAGCTGTAGTTTTCCAGTTCGCAGCTACTGTTTAGCTTTAGCTCCATAGAGATTTGCAACTCTAGAGCTGAAATTATCCAAATGATTCTAATGAAGACGGATGGTGTTTACTAGTAAAACACTTTGAAGCTCTTACTATATTACCACATGACATCACAAAGTGGAACAGAATGTTTTCTGTGTCAAAGAAGAACTCAGGCTAAATATGCAGGGGTTGTGTGTTAAATAGGTGAATGAAACAAAACACAACTCCATAAATTACTGATGATGAGGTAACATTCCAGCACGACTAAAAACTCATGTGACTCAATTTTGTGCAATGTAGAACCTTTAAGTAAATCTGTTCAGTTTCTTGTTTTATTGATATTTTTTGAAGTAGCCGAGAAAAGAGACAGCTAAAGCTAATGAAGCTAAAGAAGTTAACATGCGTCCCCTCAGTATCCCTCAGTCCCTGCAGCTAGATATAAGCAGTGTCTAACCAGCACTAGAACCAGAACTGACGAAGCCTCTCGGATGAGCGGCGAAACGTTTTCTACCAAACAAACTTTGTCCAGTTGACAAAGTAAATTTCTTCTTTTATCTAAAGAAGTTAATTTACTATCAGTACGGGACCCGGAACCTGCGACCCAGAGACACGAATCCTCAAAGCAGTGTGAGATAGTCCTGTCTAGTTCTGTCTAATCTGACTATCCTTCTTTTGTAGGGAATATTATACCACTGATTGCAACAAGCATTGCAAATATGTGTAATTTCTCTATCAATTATCCTACAAAAACATTATTTATTAAAGAGCATTTTACATTGAAATACTATTCACTTCCACTGCTTGGGAAACACTGCTTTATGACTCAGAAAGGAAATGCTTCTCCTAAGAAAAAGTTAGGACCATTAAATAATTGAACATTCCCAACAACTTCTTCAAGTCTGTTCAAGTTGATGGATGTATACCCTTAAGATTCTCCAGCCCAGATGTCTGTGCATCACAAATCAGTAGCTCTGGGACAACTAACATAGTTTCTTGATTCTGTTGTATGCTAAATCTCCATAGGCCATTACAAGCTGGAAGGAAGCTCATGAGAAATACTTCATTTTTATTTCCTTGACTTGGGCTGTGTTTGGTATGTTTTTAAATATGCATGTCGCAGGGATGGCTAAGAATCAGTTATGATGAATTGGCCTGATTGTGGAACTCTAATAAAGAGAGGGAGGAAAGATGTTATAATAAAAAATTCTCATTTGGAAGAAAAGGTCATGTGGATGGACTGTAATTCAGTCTATGAGGAAATACAGATCATATAGGTTTATTCATTTATATATATATATATATATATATATATATATATATATATATATATATATATATATATATATATATATATATATATATATAAAATGAAAAAGTACAGTACTAGGAACAGCAAAGATACTGTGCACAGAACTCTCAAGCTCCCAGGCCTCTGGTAGAGGACCCGAGAGAGAGAGAGAGAGAGAGAGAGAGACCAACCGCCGTGGAAGGGGAGGAGCACATTTAAAAAAAATATATATATATAGCTTGGGTCCTGGGAGCTTGAGAGTTCTGCGCAGTATCTTTTCTGTTCCTAGTACTGCACTTTTCTGGACTGAGATGTCTGATGTTTTTCCTGAGATCTGCTGTAACCACTCCTCCAGTTTGGGGGTTACAGCCCCGAGTGCTCCGATCACCACGGGCACCACTGATGCCTTCACCTTCCAGGCCTTCTCCAGCTCTTCCTTGAGTCCCTGGTATTTCTCTATTTTCTCATGTTCCTTTTTCCTGATGTTACCATCGCTTGGTATTGCAGTGTCCACCACCACGACTTTGTTCTGTTGCTTATCCACCACCAATATGTCTGGTTGGTTCGCCATCACCATTCTGTCAGTCTGTATCTGGAAGTCCCACAGGATCTTGGCTCGGTCATTCTCCGCAACCTTCAGAGGTGTTTCCCACCTTGACCTTGGGGTCTCCAGCCCGTACTCTGCACAGATGTTTCTGTGTGCAATTATTGTGCAATATTTTATTGTTTGGCCCCCTGTGGCCCCAGCCCTTTGGGACAATGGATGGAAATTAACCTTAGGCTACAATCCAGTGTGTTTACTTTCATGTTGTGTAATGTTTGTCCATTAACATGCTCTGTCCCAGTCAAACAAAATAAATAAAATAAAAGTAAAAAAATACTTTGATGATGACTTTAAAGGTCCAGTGTGTAGGATTCGTGGCGCATAGGTGGATGGTGCTATTCCACTTCCTCTTTTGGCTACGGCAGACCTCGAGGGTCACCCGGGCGCGCCGTAACGCAGACAGCTCGCGTACCCGCACGCACCCGGCGCTGTGCGAGCTCTCGCCGACAACTACGGTATAAATAAAACACGGTCCCGCGGTCACATTTTTTTTTTCTTTTCGCATGAAAACACACATTCCCGATCGTGTACCATGACACTCTACACATCAAATGAAACCTTACAGTCTCCTCTTTTTGACTATGCAATTCATTTCCCAGCACAACAATCACTCCCCGAGCACATGGGGCTTTTATACGGAAAAGCACAAAACGAGGTTTGTTACTTAGCTTACCTTTGAAGGCTCTGGACAGGTCAAACTCTGTATTTCACCATAAACTTGGTCTCAATCTGTCCGTAAGGATCCAGCGAATAAAATCCAGTAAAACAATTTAGTCCAAAACACGTGTTAGATCCATTACGACATGTGATACAGCAGCTTGTCTTGTTTACCCAAAACCACAAGGCTCCCCCCTCCCCTTCCCCGGCTCCGCTCTCCTTTTCTCCTCTCCCTCATGCAGCGCGGCCGAGCAGCTGTTAGCAGGAGCCTAGACGAAGGATGAGCCCAGATGTCCTTCTGTGGCTCTCGTATTCAAAATGGCTGCCTCTATATGGGGAAGATCCCCCTTTTATGTGACTATATCTAAGTCCAAAAGAATACTTTGATTTCATGATGTGAAAAGGCTTGGAAAACAATGTATTTTTGAATGGGCATCTTCAATTTCAGTAATTAACGGGTAAAAATCTTACACACTGTCCCTTTAAGGGTTATTTTTACAGTGTTTGTGGTAACATAATGACTAAAGGTTTCGATTTCAAGCTTCGGCTTTTAGCAAACATAAACTGCTCACCAAAATCTGTCAAATGTTTGTATCAATATCACTACATTAAATATTTTATCAAATTTAATTAGGCCTACATTTTTAAATGGATACTTTAATACTTTTACCAAAGAAGTACAAAACAAATGCGCCCATGTGTCAGCATGCGCCCTCCTGGAGTGCCACGGTAATAGCCTCGTTTACAAAAGGATAAAAGGAGAAATTCAATTTGTCAACTGGACAAAGTTTATTTGGTCACACATCTCATTTACTAAACAAAAGCAGCTGTTCTCAGCTGAAGACAGGATGTTAGCTAAAATACTTCCGGTCAATTGACCCATCTCTGGGATGTAAAGGTAGAAAGATCAATTGACCCCTCTCTGGGATTTCTAGTGTTAAGTGGATTTTTTTCATGTTACACTTTACCTTTTTGCCCTTGTATCTGTACTTTTGCTTGAGTAACAAAACCAAATGCTTGCTCTACAATTGTGTCTTAAAGTATGTGCTCTCTTTATGATTGTACTCATTATTTCAGTGGCACATTGATTGGAAAATAAAATGGAAAATTGGCTTGCTGTTTGTAAGACAAATACAGGCATGAGCTTATTAGACATTCATAATAATCATGTTACAATTTGGGCAAATCATAAATCAATCACCAACACTTCAGGTGGCCATGTTTTTTTTTTCATGCTAATCAGGTGTTTCGTGGGTTCTTTTCATGATTAAAATTGTTCATACTGTTTGTTATTACACTGTGATATTAACTGTAATATGTATAGTGTAGTCAGTGTATGTTAGTTAGTTAATTAGTTAATTAGTTAGGTAGTTAGTTGGTTATTTCAAACACATATAATTCATATAACAACATAACAGTACAGACGCAGATACAAACATGCATGGCTTGAAAAGGGGATGAATGAAGCAAAGCTCATACCCTCCAATACTTCAACTATTCAAAATACTAGTATATTATTTGTGACAGACAAAACACTCTCTGACCCGGTATTTTTTCATCGTTTCTCTTTTAAACTGAACCAGGCTCCTACACACTTTTAGTTCTGCTGATAATCCGTTCCACAGATTAACTCCACATAGTGAGATGCACATTGACTTTAAAGTAGTTTTAAAGTTCATCTGATTACATTTTTATTACCTCTTAGTTTGTAGTTACGATGAGCATTTTGATCTTGAAATACATCATCTAAATTTGCTAGAAGAGAGTCGATAGATGCCCTGAACATAATTTGAGCTGCTTTAAAGTTTAACCGAACATAACGTTTGAAGTCTGATGATTTAGGAACAGTGGGTTTGTTGGATGCATATAGTGGACTTGATCTTTTCATCACTCCCACGCATTTAGCAACTTTTGTTTGGAAGTAACTTCTATGAGGTTTCCATGACATTTTCTCTCAAAATAACTCTCAAAAATACATTAAATTTGTTCATCTGTATCAGTACGTGTGATAGCAGTAGTTATTTGGACTGGTAAGGGACTGACGATTTCCAAATAACATGAGTTTTTTTTTTTTTTTTTTAAATTCAATGATCATTTTTATCATATTTTTTTTAGCTTATTCATTTCCACAGTTACTTGAGCTAAAAGCTGCTTCAAATTATCCCCTGAACATATACAAATGCAAAAGTACAAATTCCATTAGCTTAGATTTTCTTTTTTGTTTTACATACGTTGGCCCCAATATGGAACCTTGAGGTTTCCCACATGTTATGTCCCTAAACCCTGATTTGTATTGATCAATCTGCACCAAATGTCGTCTGTCCCCAAGTAGCTTTTTTTTGTGTTTGTTTTTTTGTCAATCCTCGAATGCCATAGTTTTCCAGTTTATTTATTAAAATATGATGATCAGTGTTGATCATCATTATTCAATAACAATTGATGCTTTTCAATACAAATTTTCAAATACTTTTTTAAGTGTTTTGGGAAACTGTGGCAGAAGGGAGACTGGATGGTAATTTGGATGATAACAATGTTTATCTTCTGATTTGAATAATGGGATAACTTTGGCTGTTTTCATTCAGTCAGGAAAATGTCCAGATTGAAAAGAGAAATTGCAGATATGTGTAAAGGGTTCGGTAATTTCTTCTGCCACCTTACAGGCAGTTCTCATGCCTATGTCATTAATCTCCTGTGGATTTACATTGTTACTTTTTTAAATATAATATCCAAGACCTCCTTTTCACCACAAGGGTGAGAAAAATTGAATTTAGATTAACTTCTATTAACAAATCATTAAAGCCGTTTCTTTTTGTCCTTTAAAGTTATATTATTCTCAACAAAATACTCAGGATAACATGGGTTATTAGAACCATGACCATTGACAGTATTCAGTACATTCCAAATTCCTTTTACAGGGGGTGCTCGGGTTACGACGTTGATCCGTTCTTAAGACGCGTCGTAACCCGAATTTCGTCGTAAGTCGGATTTTGACATTGATCTTCCAACCAAAGCACCAATAACCTTTCCATCTCAATAATTAGACCACTACGATGCTTGTTTATCACTGCCGCTTTCATAGGAGCAGATCAGAGCCCACATCAGGTACTTCCGCCCACATTGGGCACGCACACGAGGCCGTCTTCTCCGCCCTACAACCACAACAGAGCGTATTCTTCGCGTATTCTTAGCGTTCGCGTTTGTTTACGTCGCTTACCACGCTAAACCGCGTAAGACGGAATGACGTGTAATTTTTATTTATTTTTTTAATGGGGGCGCGTTCGTAACCACGAAACGTCGTAAGTCGAGACCGTCGTAACCCGAGGACCCCCTGTATATCGTTTCTTTTACTGTCTAGCAGTTTATTGTAATGTGAGAGTGTTATATTTCCATTTTTCTAGCAGTCTATTCAACATTGTGAAGTGAAGAACACAGTTATATCTATTGGTAAAATATCCAGGAAGTCCTTTATACACTGCATAAAGTTGTATTTATGAGGACCAGTAAATACACTGCTCTCACTCAATTCAAAATGTTAATAAACCTCAAACATGAATATTTAAGAAAGTAAAAGTGAAGTTTTGGCTTTCTTATTGGGCAACTATTAATATGCAGAATTACTACGCAACTAAATGAAAAATGAACATTGGCATTGTCACTTGTTTATTTTCATCTGTGAGAATAGTAAACAACTCAGCATTTACAAATAAACATGGCTGAATTTAAGGTAGCTGGTAGCTTCATGTTTGATTCTTCTTAAATCTCTTGTAGTTAATTTGCATCTTTTTTTCTCAGCACATTTCTTGCGACACTGTTGACTTTTTGCAACAAAACATTTGATGGTTCTGTGATCACACACCAATATCTTTGTAATTTCAAGAGTGCTACATTCCTCTGAAAGACTTTTGAGTCTTCAGAGTCAGTTAAATCTCTTCTTTGGCCCATTTTGCCTGAGGAAAAGAAAATGCTTATGGATAATAATTCAGCACACCTTAATGTGGAAACAAGCACGAGGAGACCCTACTCCAGGCTAAACAAAAGTCAGGTCTGTGGAGTTGCAAGCCCACTCAGAGTAAGATGCATATTTTTCAGTGCACAACCAAGATAAACAACATGCTTTTATTTTAGTATATTTGCTCAGAAAATTTGATGTCATAAAGCTGGCCACATACGTTGGTGTTTTATGAGTACATCTTGAGTAGGTAGATAGACTTATGTCCCCAGCTTCAGTAATTACAGAGATATTAAACCATAAACCAGGTCAATAAATCCGCAATCTGACAGTTAGACAGCAGAAATTAAATTACAAGCTTGAAAGAACCTACAGCTCTGGAAAAAAAGAGACCACTGCATTTTTTTTCTGAAATCAGCATCTCTACATGTATTACAGCCATTTCATTGCAGCATCTGTTGAATTCCAACACAAACACAAAGCTGAGCTACTTCAGTTCTTGCACCAGGAGTGGAATAAAGTCATCCAAGAACAATGTGTAAGCCTTGTGGAGAGCATGCCAAGACGCATGAAAGCTGTGATTAAAAATAAGGGTTATTGCACCAAATATTGATTTCTGAACTCTTCTTAAGTGTAAACATTAGTATTATGTTGTTTTAAAATGGATTTGATCTTGTTTCTTTGCATTGTTTGAGGTCTGAAAACATGTATCTTTTTTGTTATTTTGACCATTTGTCATTTTCTGTAAATAAATGCTCTAAACGATAGTATTTTATTTGGAATTTGGGGGAAATGTTGTCAGTAGTTTATAGACGCAAACAAAATTATTCCTTTTGCCCAAACACATACCTATAAGTAGTAAAATCAGAAAATTTTGCAGTGGTCTCTTATTTTTTTTTCAGAGCTGTCCATACATATACAGATGACATGAAAAGGGAGAGACATCCAAGGCAATGTCATAAAGTTAATGGTAAGTTGTAGAAAATATGAGCCCCAGTAAATGATGAGTTCTAAGATGGCAGAGATAGAAGAAGAAATTTTGATTAAATCCAGGAAAAAATGTCCAGGGGATAATAATACAAGAAGCAAATTTCCTTTTATTTTCTGTCTGTCCTTGATGTTCAAAGCTCAAATCGGGCTTTTTATGAAAGCCTTCGGTGTTTGGGGAGTCCTGTCATTACCTCACAGCGATATTGGAGTCTTTCTTTGTAATAAACTGTATAATTAGAAACAAGAAGGCAAGATATAACCTCAACGTTTGCTAGCCGTGGGGGAAAATCTCTGTTGGATATTGATTTGATCAGATTGAAATTCTCCAAAATACCTAAACAACTTTCATTTTAAATTAACTTTTTGATTGGGAGTCCATCATCTGCTTGTTTCTGCCTGGAATGTTCCAGAGTATGACATTAAACAGGTCTATTTTGCATTCATTCAATTACAGTTGGTTTTATAGCTCAAAAATACCTAAAAAACAGGCATTCTGACTGTGAGTGGGGGTCTCCTCTCCACAGATCTGACCTGTAACTTCGTCTGGTTTGGTCTCCATGAAGATAGAGAGGTTTCTTACCATACTGTGAAACATTCCAGATAATGCAATAACATGTCCATGGAGAAAAGCATTTGAGGGACGCTCCACTAAAGGCTACACAATGCACCTTTAAGTTGATGGAAAAAGATTATTGGTGAGAAAGAAGACAACAAGAACCACAAAGAAATCCCCTATTTATTATTATCCTCACCCCGAGCGTGTGTCATTATTGAATTTCTTATCACGTCAAAACACTTTCACAAAAGCGATTTACAAATTAGACATTGATAGAAGCGTGCAGTAATAGCGGACATGCTCAGAAAATGAAATACGTGGAGATGATTTCCTATTTGACAGTTAGCTCGGGGGAAAATACAGCGCAAACACATTAAGATGTTAGCGGCGGAGGGGTGTGAGATAAGCTAGCTCCCAGTGACAGGTGGGCCATGTCACTGTGTAATGACCTTGGAGTGGTGTACAGGACGTACAGTGGGTTGTAAAAGGGATGCCTGTATAAGTGTCTAATAGAGAAAATAAACAGGTTTAAAAACAGTCTTATATTATGCTAAACTGACTCTTCTTACGCTCGGTTATAATGCTGTTCCCTGATCAAAAACATACCTAGAGTTGTGTTTTGTTTCATTCACACATATTTGAGTAACCCTTTATTATTAGTTTATCTACTTCTCCAAAGCTCAAAAATGCTCTATTCCACCTTGTGATCTCATGTAGTAGAATTCTTTCATGTTAATACTTAGACAAACTTTATTGATCCACAAGGGAAATTGTTTTGGGTACAGTAGCTCACTCATCAAATATAATATAACAGAGGGTTACAAAAAATTGATGGAATAGCAAGCAAAGAGCAATGGACAGTGTCAAATGAGACATAATTATAAAAATAGAAAATAATAATAAGAAATGTATATGTACAAATCAGCAATAAATAGAAAAGTAAGTAATAAAGTATAAAATACAATATCAAATAAGATGTCCAATCCCAGCTATATACAGTTGTAGGGAGTATTATAGTATGAAACTAGTCCTGTATCTCTCATGGTTTGAGCAGAGCTGTAGGAGCCTGTTGGAGAATGAGCTCCTCTGTCTCTCTATGGTCTGATGCAGTGGGTAAGTTGTTGTACAGTTGTAGGGAGTATTATCTCTTCTGTCCCTCTATGGTCTGATGCAGTGGGTAAGTTGTTGTACAGTTGTAGGGAGTATTATCTCTTCTGTCCCTCTATGGTCTGGTGCAGTGGGGGAGCAGGAGTGTCCGTGATGGAGAGCAGTTTGTCCAGTGTCCCCCTGTCCCTCACTGTGACAAATACCTTACCTTTATTTCAGTAGAAATGGGCAATTCCAGGATGAAAATTATCCAAAATTATTCTGGTGAATGTGTATGGAGTTTAAAAACACAGTGGAGTAGTTCCTATACATGGCATCACAAGGTGGAACAGAGTGTTTTCAGTTTGAGAGAAGAACTAGCCTAAATAGGATTTGTTTGTGTGTTAAACATGTGTGAATGAAACAAAACTAAAATCCAGGTGTGTTTTTGATAAGGAAACATTATAACACAGATCAGAAAATAGCATAATATGGGCCCTTTAAAAAACACAAAACTCCAAATTTTGACTTGTGTTTTGACTTTTGACTTTGTGTTTCTGTCTGAGTTTTAAGCCAGATGCCCTTCCTCATAGTAAAAGACTAATACTAATAGATATTAGAATGGTTGCATGATTCTTTTTGGCAAAATGGCTAATAATTCTAAGTTATAAAAACAGTACACTTTAACCACTTTAAGAAGAACTTTATGACCTAAGAAACAAAGTGCATTAAGCATAATTGGCTTCTCATAATATTCCACTTAAAATATTTCTTCCTATCCTAATTATGATGTTTGTTTCTTAAGGCAGTTTGCAACAAAGATGAGTTCAAAAGAGCAGCTTTATATTAGTTAGTAATATAAAGCAATATAGTATCTTAAAGGCTCATTAAAAGTAACTTTTCTGGTGCAAGGTCTGCTAATTGCTTGCTTGCCCATGGAGATATAGACTTAATGAGTTATTTGCCTGGAATGTTTCACAGTTTGCTAAGTATCTATTTACAGTTTATTAAGTGTCTATCATTCATTTATTCAATTACATGTTGTTTATTAGAAAAAAATTCCCATAACCTTAAAAATGTCTCTTCACAGATTTGATCTATATCACCTGCTTATCTCCATGGAGACAGATTAGTTTAATGCCATACTGTGCAACATTCCAGACAAAACAATAACATCTTCAAGGAGACAAGCAGGTGGTGGAGCCTCTACCGGAAAAGTGACGTCCTGCACCTTACACTGATGTACTGATACAAAATTCTGAACCTATTTTTTGAAATACAGCTTTGGAAAAAAATAAAATAAAATAAGAGACCACTGCAAAATGAGCAGTTTTTCTGATTTTACGGCTTATAGGTATGTGTTTTGGCAAAAGGAATATTTTTGTTTGAGTCTATAAACTACTGACAACATTTCCCCCATATTCCAAATAAAATATTATCGTTTAAAGCATTTATTTGCACAAAATGACAAATGGTCAAAATAACAAAAAAGATACATGTTTTCAGACCTCAAACAATGCAAAGAAACAAGATCAAATTCATTTTAAAACAACATAATACTAATGTTTACACTTAAGAAGAGTTCAGAAATCAATATTTGGTGCAATAACCCTTATTTTTAATCACAGCTTTCATGCGTCTTGGCATGCTCTCCACAAGTCTTTCACATTGTTCTTGGGTGACTTTATTCCACTCCTGGTGCAAGAACTGAAGTAGCTCAGCTTTGTGTTTGTGTTGGAATTCAACAGACGCTGGAATGGAATGGCTGTGATACATGTAGAGATGCCGATTTGCAGTGGTCTCTTATTTTTTTCCAGAGTTGTACAGTGTCATAGCATCAGCTCACGTGTTCGCTAATATTGTTTCAGTAGTCTCTCTTGTTCTATGATAGCTCAGTGAGAATGAAATGATATATTTGATGTTTACAGTTCAAGTCCAATGCTCCTCTTATTACGTGGCTTGTCGGGGCATTGCCATTTTGCTATGGCTCTGGTAACATTGTTGTTTGTGTCCCATATAAGCACATCTGGAGTCATTCAAACAGCGTATTGTACATCATTACCTCTGTGTAATTTATAGCACCACGCTGAACTGAATCTAGCACGAGCGCACTCAGCAAGGTGTAAAATAAACCCCAAGTCTAGTTATCACTGGACTAAACAAACAGACTTCCACTGTGTGTAATATGCCTCTGTTTTATAGCCTTGTAGAAAAATAATTGAATTTGCTTATGATCTGTGTAGGAAAAGAAGACAATCTGAATAATAGTGAGCAATGGTTCTCAAGCTGTGGTGTTCAAGATGTGGTTCTCAAGCTGTGGTGATTGTTATAAATGATTGTTGTAAAGGTTTTTAATGATCAAGTCTAAATTGTGTATTTTGATTAAAGACTGTTTGTTTATTTAGTTCCAGATGGACCTAGACAGGCTTTGTCATTTTTTCCATCCTATTTTACTATAATGAAGTTTCAATTTTCCTGTGATGTGCCCCCCTGCAGAGCACAAACAGCATGGAAGCATTATGTAACAGTAAGAGAATCTCACAGTCTGATTTTATCAAGATATGCATTTCATGATATGGTATTTATTGCAGTATATGGGGGGAGGCAGAATAATGGATGGAGGGGACTTTTGTCCTTTTTTTAAAATGCACTGACAAGCCTTTGGTGCACAACCGTCTCTGCAGAGCGTCTATCATCACAGAGTCTGCAAGAGAGCTGCCTCCATCATCAAAGACCCCACCCACCCCCAACATGGACTATTCACACTCCTACCTTCAGGCTGGAGGTACAAAAGTGTGAAAAGTAGGACCACTAGACTTAAGAACTCTTTTTTCCCAACTGCTATCAGACTCCTGAACCGCTGAGCAATAGCCCCTCCTCCTGGACATTGATAGACCTATACTTTGCACTTGAGTAATTTGCAGTATTATTGACAAACTGTTAAGATAATCTGCCAGATTACAGCTGCACATGTAACTGATTGAATGTTTACACTTCCTGTTTGCACTATATCAACCATCTTTACACTTCCTGTTTGCACACTATATCAATCATGTTTACACACGGCACTGCAAGACAATAAGGACATGAAAGTAGACTTTTAACTTCTACTTGGATACATGACACGTTTGGGAGACCTTCGGGACAGGTTCGGGACACGTCCGTTTCTCCGGAGCTCGTGTACAAAGTGCGGTCGGATACTTTAGCTGCAGAAAGTCCGGGGATATAAGCGCATACGCGAATAGGCGCAGAGACACGCAAATTATCAACACGGCAACACGGGGTGAGTCATATTATTATCATATTATTTCTGCATCAAATGGAGATATTAGGTGAAAGCAGCGGCTTGTGTCAACATTAGCGTGTGTACGTGTGTGTATGTGCGTGTGTGTACAGGACTAAACCGGGACTAAACCAGGACTAAAACAGGACTAAACCAGGACTAAACCAGAACTAAAGTGTGTGTGTGTGTGTGTGTGTGTGTGTGTGTGTGTGTGTGTGTGTGTAGTGTCCTATACTATTTTGTATTGTATTAAATTGACAATACAGGTGATTTTTAACTTAACATATTATCCTGTGTTGAATTAATGAATGATTATTTATTTTGTTATAAAAGCATTTCCATTTTAACAAAGTTACCTTCTAATTCTGACCTGCCCTGAAACACCACACCACAGTGACGTCAGTGATGGGGGAGGGCTTAGCTTAATGTCATTCAATTTAGGCAAGAACGCTTAGAGTGAGGAAAGTTTACGAGCTGTTTTCTCCGCTTAGCAAAAATCAATGTGCATGCTTTCAAATGGCCACAACTTCTTCAGATGTTTTCAGATTTCCATGTGCAAGGCATCATTGGAAATCTACACTTTCAGAATCTGTGAATAACTCAAAATGCCCCCGGGATGACTTGAGTCCTGTTTCGCTGCGGTCGGTCACAATTTTGACTGGTAGTGTAGTTCCCTCTGTTCCCTCTTTATCTAAATTACACATCATTTGAAAATCAGCCTCAGGTTTGGACATTTTGAGGGTCTGACTCCTCAGTACATTATTGTTTCTTAAAAGTGGCTATCAGGTAGGCTTCTTAAATACAAATAACTGACAATCTTTTGAACAGATCCAAACAGCTCCCATCCCAACTCAACAGTTTAACTTTAGTGTGGGTGCATTTTGCATTTCCTTCTAAGGATCATTGTGAAGTGCTCAGATTGAGATGTGTTGCTGGTTGCCGCAGGCGAGGAGCAGGGAAGTCACGAGTCTGATGGATGTGAGCCCTCAGGCTACAGTTTGGGAGGGAATTTTTCAGTACTGACACATACACGGGTCTGGGTTAGAATTGATCTACTCATGTAAACATCTCTATTGACATATATATATTATTGTTCAACATCCACACAGTAAGTTAAAGTCAATTCAATTCATACTCCTCTTCTTGGCCATTTTTCTGGCATTGTGCCGCTCAAAAATTCAGTTTTACTCACTTATTTTCAAGATACCATATTGCCGATCAATCCTTGTTTTCACCTCTGCTGGCATACGCCCACAGCTCTGTACTTACTTTGTTCTCCAACTAAATTTTTTAATCAGTGATACGCATAGGATTCGGCACCCTTGCATAGACATTTTGATAATGAAAAATTACAAAAATAAAATAAACTAAACTCACCCACGCGTGATCCACAACGATCTTTAGGAAATGCCTACTCTTTGCTGTATTGACTTTTATGGTGACTTTTATGGTGCTCTCATTGAGCACTGCAGTTTTCTAACACAGACGTCAGTGGACTTGTTTCTTTTATTAAGTCATTTTAGATTAATATTGTGATTTAAAATTATATTGTACAAATTATAACATAATGATCCACGGGTGTCATAGATTAGCAGACACAAGCAAAAGGTCTCTTTTAAAGGGCCTGTACCTGATTTTATTTTATTCTTGTCAAAATAAATGATAAATGATAATAAAGTCTGTCTTCTTCTTCTTCTAAACCATGATTCTGTGGTAGCAGCTGCTAACTGTAAAATACTAATCTACAATTCTACAATCTGCTGTATAAATCTATTCAATTTATATAGCACTTCTCGTAGTAATAATTAATACACAAGCTACTGACAGGGTTGTTGTTTTTTTTCATCCAATCAGGCACATTGTTTCTAAGAATCACGGGAAACCAACTGCTTGACACTGTCCCAGACTCGCTGTCATGGCGCATTTCCAGAGTGACAAAAAACAAATTGCTGTCAGAGATTTGAGAACAAACGGAAACTGCATGACACTTTTGTTTCTGTTCCTGGTATTTTCATTTACTACAACTACTTTTTGGACAATTTGTGGCAATTTAACCCTATGAAATAGTCTGTTTGAATTATTGCATGTAAGTACAGATAAAAGGGCAGAGATAAGGGGTAGGTGAAAATAGATTTTTTTTTCCTGTGCACTCAAGCCTTGAATGTTGGACAGTCCAGGATAAGCAAATGATGAACTCATAAAAGTCTGTTTTACATATGTCCTTTTTAAAATAGTTTCTTTTGGATGCCTGCTTTAGGATTTGAAAAGAAAACTGGTGCAGTGGTAATTTTGTTGATTTATATTGTTGGTAGGAAATTACACAGACTGCTGTAGTATAACCAAAATCTGTAACAAAACACAACTCCTATTGAGAAGAGAACAGTAAAATACCAGCTCTCATGTTGTGCTTTGGTCAAAATGATGAGTCAGGATTCAAATAGCCATTAATTTTGTATTGGAACAGTACTTCCTTTTCCGTAATATTATTTTGCATATTATTTCTGGTACACATTGTTCTTGCAAAACACAATTCCAGCCTCAGGGTTTGGCATAAATTATTGTTTCATATTACACTGCCTTAAACACAGAGAAATATCACACTCTAATAATAGCCTTTTAAACAATACATTATGCACATGTATGTAAATAGACTAGCATCATTAAGTATGTGGACCTTAGGCTAAAGCTAATTGTACACATTTGTCTATATGTCTGATTTTAGTCCACTTAATACTGAACTGAAGCTTGTGCTAAATGTCCTTAGTGAATTTTACACCTCATTTTTCCACAGAGGCCCATCCATTCAGCCTGACATCTTCCATTAAGTGATCAATACCATGCATGTCTGTGCCTGGAGTGTCCAATGGTCGTCATTCAAGATACGTTTCTGAAGGACTAAGCTTCACTTTTAGAAAAAAAAAACTCAGATTCACTCTAAAAACAATATTATTGATCGGGATGCCCTGATACCAATACCGATACTGGTATTTGCTGGATTAGATATCCGTTCCATGATATCGGTTCAGTTGATATCCTGGTTGGACTCTTTACTATACTATAGATAGATATAAGCCTAGAATACGGAAGTCGACAGAGGCCATATTCATAAGCAATATTTTTTCTTCCTTATTATCCTGAGATAACAAGATAATTAATCCGTGATCTTGAGAAAACAAAACAGTTATTCCGTGATCTCGAGAAAACAACTGAAACGTCTACCACCACGTGGTGACAGGCTGACTGGGGCTATTTCTCATTCTGAATAGACGCGTTTATGGTCATTAGAATGTCTGGAATAATAATCAATCAGCTGATAAAGCAATATTTTGATCAGGGGTTGATATAAGGGGAGATTGCATTACGTCTTTTAATTCGGGATAATTTCAAGATTAGTCCGCGGCACCTCCGCAGAAGACTGGCCCGGCTTCGTCTTTACCGACAGAGATACAGTGATCGTTTTCTCGAGATCACGGAATAACTCTTTGTTTTCTCGAGATCTTGAAATAACAGTTTTGTTTTCTCGAGATCACAAATTAATTATATAATTTTCTTGAGATCTCAAGTTAATTTTCTCATTATTAAGGTGGGAAATAATCATTACGAACATGGCCTCTGTCGGCTTCCGTACTAGAATGTCTCATGATCTTTGAACTTGAATTCATACAAAGCTGTTTAGTACTTACTTGCAGGATACATAACACAATTTGATCAATTTTGTAACAATTTAACTGTGATTTGAGAGAATTTCACTGGTATCGGTCAATATTGGATATCAGCAGATACTTAAAGCTATAATATCAATATTCAAACTGAAAAAGCTGGATCGGTGCAAACCTAATTATCAATTGAATTTGAGATTTTTTTTGTAAGTGTCTACTGTTAGTAAGAGCCTCAGTGGCTCTGTTTACTTGCACACAAATAATCTGGCTAACCCGATTTTTGTTTTTCACACCACTGCACAATAACATTTAGGCAAATTAGGGCAATTAAATGTGGCAAAAATTATGAGGATTGGAAGAGTTATTTGTATTCTGTCTTCCAAATACAACAGCTGTAAAAATCCATTGATAAACTGACACATGTCCAAGGTGTTTCTGATGGTCAGATCTAATTATTCTTTCATAGTGTTAGAACAGTCAAAGAAACACAATAGCTCATTCCTACCTCTGTTGCATATTATAGTTGTGTCCTTCGTCAAGGTTCTTCAACTGTCATGTTTTTTTTTTAAATTGACATAGCGCTTTTCACAGACATACAGCTCTGGAAAAAAATAAGAGACCACTGCATTTTTTTCTGAAATCAGCATCTCTACATGTATTACAGCCATTCCATTCCAGCGTCTGTTGAATTCCAACACAAACACAAAGCTGAGCTACTTCAGTTCTTGCACCAGAAGTGGAATAAAGTCACCCAAGAACAATGTGAAAGACTTGTGGAGAGCATGCCAAGACGCATGAAAGCTGTGATTAAAAATAAGGGTTATTGCACCAAATATTGATTTCTGAACTCTTCTTAAGTGTAAACATTAGTATTATGTTGTTTTAAAAGGAATTTGATCTTGTTTCTTTGCATTGTTTGAGTTCTGAAAACATGTATCTTTTGTTATTTTGAACATTTGTCATTTTCTGCAAATAAATACTCTAAACCGATACATATCCAATCTTTTGGCATGTGACTTCAGTCTGAACGGTCAGGCATTCATCCGACCTGGGCGTGTTTCCTCCAGCGAGACTGGTACAAGTAGGCACTCACAAATGTACACACATTCTCGTCATGCGAAAACAGTATACAGTATTAACTCCGTATCAGTGAAGCGGTGAAGCACAGAGCAATCCCACCACTCTTGTCTGCTGCTCCGCAACAACACGTTCATTTTCGTTCACGGACGTTTCTGCCACTGCCCCACAAAACGCCGTGGCCAAAAACCTTGTCCTTCTCTTTCTCCGTATACTCCTTAAAACAAATAAGCTGTTCTGGCTCCGGTATGACAGCAACTTTAGGCTACTTCCGTAAACACTGAGCACGCTCACTGCATGTGATGTCGTCGTGTCCTCCAATGCGCATGTGGGACACTTTTGGGGCGTTTAACGTTCACACTGGAGATCACATACAAGTAACATTTAACTGGAAATGTGAATGGCCTCACAAAAAAATCGTATTTCACAAAAAAATTAAGCCATACAGTCTGAATATAGCATTGTGTGCACATGGAAGTCGACGTGCTCTTTTCAGAACACGGACAGACCGCTCAAAATGTAGTAAAGTAGTAAAATCAGAAAAATTGATAAATTTGCAGTGGACTCTTATTTTTTTCCAGAGCTGTATGTCACAAAGACGCTTTATAGATCGTTATTCATTTACTCCATACCCCATTACAGTGTGTGAGAGTGACTGGTGGTGGTTGGAGGTTGACCACCAAGTATGGGAGGGAATGAATGATGCAACTGGAAGTGTCTGGAAAACCCTTAAAACGGATGCAGTGTTTTAACTTTTTTTTCTTCTATTTTCTTTGTGGTACTTGTATATTTTAAAGTCATTTTCATCCTTTTATCCTCCCACGTACATACAAGTTCACAGATCTATAGTTCAAAAAACAGTCACACAACTCAAATGTTGTTTCAAATGTTCAGTGTGGTTTATTCAGAGCTAAATTCATACAGAAAATGACTCTTACACTTTAGGCAACACTTAGCCATGCCCCTTTTCAACAAGCAACCCATTTCCATTATGAACAAGTCCATCATAATTATCAGCATAACTATGAGTCTGTATGAGTGTTCCTCCGAGCAGCACATTTTGAGTCTAATGGACATATTTAGTGTGGATACGGTTTGTACAGGGAACATTTATGAATGCAATAATGACTGCAGTCCGGAGCAGATCTGATGCTTAGCCCAGTGTGAAGCAGCTTCACACTGGGCTAAATGATGGGATTGACTCTAATTCACCTTTCTAAGAAACCATGTGGTATTTTTTATATTAGCCCCTTTATGAGCACTTTCATTTAATTTTGAACTGAGACGGAATTATAACTATTTTTATCATATAGAAACTTTGGAATTAGACTTTCTACAGGTGTCTCGCCTACACTTTTTTTTTTACGCTTACATTTATGATTATTGATTTCTTCTTCTCTGCCTGATAACTACTATATTAAAGGTACATTATGCAACTTTTTCAAGTGGAGGGTCTGCTTCCTTCTTGTCTCCATGGAGATGCTATTGCTTTGCCTGGAATGTTTCACAGTATGGCATTAAGCTGGAGAGAAGCAGGTGACACTCACTGGTTACAGGTGTCTGTGGTGATCAAGCTCATATAAGAATGCATGTTTTTGGGGGAAAAAAAAATAAAAATAAAAAAATAAAGCGTATGCAAAAATATCGATATACCGTGACACAAAATTTGGTGATATTGTATCGTTATTGTGGGCTGCTTCAATAAATCACCCAAAGTATATTTTAATCAATTTTATCAATTTTCTTGCTTTTTTAGTTGAAGGAAACTTGTTTATGCAATACACTTGACATATATTGTATATTTTATATTAACTTGGGCTCATGATTTAACAAAGAAATATTCATTCATTTTCTTCTGCTTAATCCGTGGTCCGGGTCGCAGGGGCAACACTCCAAACAGATCACAATGCACCAGCCCCCATGGATCCTCCTGCGGGTGGTAGGTCCACGGGAGGAAGCTCCTTCAGGCAACCGGCCTTGATGTATTTCTTCACTGCAAATTTCCCTGATCTGGCCAAGATTATAAAACTTATCAGGTTATTCATCTTGTTTTCAGATTTTTATTCATCTTGTTTTCAGATGTATTATCTATTTACTAGTTCTGAGACTTCTTCATTCTCGTGTAGAGGGAGTTTTTTTTAAGATAACTTGCCAAGTAAAATTATCTTGCTGCATGGACAGATAATTTGACTACTTTTAAGTAAATTTCAGATAGATTTAAGTGTTTATATCTTAAATTTTGGACAAGCTTTTTGCAGTGTTGTCATGGGGCTCTCTACCAGTGTAGACACTGAGGGCGAGGTGGGTTAAGTGTCTTGCCCAAGGACATAATGGTAGCATTCATCTGTGGGAGCTGGAATCGTACCGCCAACCTGTGGGTCAGTGGATCTGACAGCTCAACCAATGATGTAATGTTGAGAGCCGCCAACCTTTGGATCAGTGGACAAACGCTCTACTAACTGAGCTACTGCTGCCCAAAGAAATATAGCTACAAAACAAAACAAAAAACAGCAATATATCATGTGCAGTATATCGATAATCACCACATTGTGATAATATTGTACCGTGAGCCATGTATCGTGTATTGTATCAAATCGCGAGTGACCCTGTGATTCCCAGCCTTAGTACAAAAACACCTGCAACTGAATAAATGCATCAAAGATCAGTTTAGTGCCATACTGTGGAACATTTCTGACCAAGCAACTCCCTATGACGACAAGCACCAGAAGTTAGTCACCTTCAGTACTGCATTTACTGGATGATACTGCAATGACCCCACTATGTGCAATGTGCAATTTAACTTCCCTAATTTGTCACTTTTGACCGCCATGTTTTCTTTTGTTGTTTAAGTGTTGTGGCTAAATGCCGAGAGACTAACTCACCCCTTAAGATCTGCTGATAGGGTATTGAATTATTTGAGCTGGATGACAAAGAAAAAATACACTTTGTTGATACGAAAGAGAGCAAGGTCGCATTGACAGATTAGCGTGCGGCCAGGGAGAAACACAGGAAGCTTGTGCATGCTAATTTGCTCCTAGGATAAACTACAGCACGGTTTAGTGAAGGGGATTCATACAAGCATGATGATTGGACTCCTTGAGCTTTGACCATTGCTCTAGTTAATTATAAACTATGTATTTAAAAGCAAAATAGCATATCTATGGAATGGACAAAAATAATTGAAAAGTCCTTCAAAACAGGAAGACGTCATGTAACTAAAAGATGACTTTTTTACATTATTGATGCCATTTTGAGGACTTTTGAACAAAACATGCTAATTTTTCATCACTTAGAAAATCATGGATAGAGAAATTACAGTCATTACCAAACACTAAGTATGCTGACATTAAACAGGACACAGAATTGTTGCTAATCAGTCTTGTAATTGACATTATTAAAGACAGCATCACCTGGCATAAGTAGTTTGGGAATATGACCTTTCACTAATGTAGTAAAAAAAATAATAAAGTAATAATATTACAACTTGAAATTACATTTTGATCCTATCAGATCGACAGTACACAGTTGAAATCTAGACTGATACTGTATATTTGATACTTGTGAAACAGGATATCTTGGTATTTTAGTTATTTTTGCTCTTTTATCTGGCCATCCATCCATTTTCTTCTGCTTTATCTGGGACCGGGTTGCGGAGGCAGCAGTCTAAGCAGGGAGGCCCAGACTTCCCTTTTCACGCACACTTTCTCCAGCTCTTCCAGGCGTTCCCAGGCCAGCCGAGAGACATAGTCCCTCCAGCGTGTGTGACAAAGTGTCCAAAGTGCTGCACACCAGAGTAGGCACAATATAAATTAACACACTGCATAAAATATAGCATAAAAATGAATAAGCAAGGGTTATGCTGGGTTAAAAGCCAGTGAGTAAAAGTGGGTTTTTAAATAAGACTTAAAAGCATTAACTTCATGGTCATAATGTGTGTGGGGAGAGCGTTCCACTGTATTTCTGTTATTTGTGCCTTTTATTGTCTTTAATATTGCTATTGCCTGACTGAAGAAATTATTTTAAATGTGCTATATACACACACTGGATTTTATTCTGATTCATAATGCTAACTTTATATTCTGTGTATGCTGTTTTTGCAGGTTTACTGAGTTCCTGGAGCCTTTTGAGAGAGTGATCCAACCAGAAGAGCTGTGGTTGTACAGGAATCCTCTGGTGGAATCAGACCACATCCCCAAAAGAGTCATGTTTGTGAGTACTGCTGTCTGTGGCCTTGCACTGCCGATTCACTACTGTCACTTTTACACATTGAATCACCCATTAGCTCATAAACAGGGCCACTGTGGTCCACTTAAACCACATCTTCACTGCAATTGTGGTGGTCTGCATATTGCCATGATCAATGGTGTTGGAAGAGCTGACAGATGCAATAAACAGCTATGGAAGAAATATGAGATCATGTATGAAATGATCCATATATCATCTTTTATTCTTTGTCGTTTAGATGATTATGATAAACAAAAAGCAATCATGAGTAAATAAAGACATTTTTGGAATGAACAACTTAGTTTATATATAATGGAAATCATTTAAAAGTCTATACTAAAAAATATAATAATAATAATAATAATAATAATAATAATAATAAGAAGAAGAAGAAGAAGAAGAATATTTAAGAAGAATATGATATAAGTTCCTGCAAAAGCTTCACTGCATAACGTTTCAGCAAACATTAAGCTGAAAGAAAAGCACATTCTTTAATTAAATTTTTGAAGTATTTATTGCACTGAACACATGTGTCGTTACTGTGAGTGAGCTTGCATCTCCACAAACCTGACTCGCCCTGCTTGTATACATGGAAATGTTGGTCCTTTGGCGATAATATTCATATATAATACATAATGTTCTCAAGTATGGTATTAACTTTCTATTTTCATAGAATTCTGCAGGTGACTGGCCACCACCAGAAAGTTATCTGTCTGACATTGTACATTTCAACATTGAAAACAATGATGAACATTTATTCAGGGGCCAGGCTACTGCTGATATATGCACTGATCCTAGTTTTGCTCTCAGAGATAAAAGATGTCCTTGTCTACAATGTAGATGCCTCCCGGTGAGCACACGAGGGGTGCAGGGTGACACTGAATATGTATGGGGTCAAATGTTTGTATACAATAACAAAGCTTAATACCCACACTTGAAGGCACACACTGGGGCGTCTGTGGACTGTCCCGTAGAACAATAAGCTGCGGTGTTTATGACTGAGAAAAGACTATAGATGAGATGAGATTTGAGTGCCATAAACTGTTGGAAATATTTACAGAACCAAAATGTTAGACAATTATGGAAATGTTATGCCATTTCTGCAATTCAGAAGCAACGTTATGAGGCTAAACTATATTAGATGGGCAGGCATTTTGGCAATAACAATCTCAGAGACTTCAGAGAATTCAACAGATATATACTATAGCAATTTTACATTACTTATTTTTGATTTAAAACTTACCTTATGCATTTTCAGTATGTCGCTTTCTTGTGGAGGGTCTGTCAAGTTATTGCTTTGCCTGGAATGATAAAAGGAGAAACTCAATTTGTCAACTGGACAAAAGTTTACTTTCGATTAAATAAACTTTTGTCCAGTTGACAAATTGAATTTCTCCTTTTGCCATGGATTCTACCTGGACGACTTATTTGCCTGGAATGTTCCACAGTATGGCATTGTACATATCCATGTGACATTTATTCACTTTTTATAGCAAAAAGGCAATATTGTGGAACATCTTACATAAAGCAATACAATCTCAGTGCCTCTTTTATGGCTAAAAAGTTACCCAGAAACACTGTTCATTACTACCGCCAATCATTCACACACATTAATTCTGGTGGAGTCGGACCACACCCCCAAAAGAGTCATGTTTGTGAGTACTGCTGTCTGCGGTCTGGTACGATCTATTCACTACTGTCACTTTTACATATTGAATCACCCATTAGCTCATAAACAGGGCTATTGTGGTCCACTTAAACCATGTCTTCGCTGTAATTGTGGTGATCTGTATAGAGCCATAATCAATAATGTTGGAGGAGCTGACAGATGCAGTATAGTGATTGATGGTGGTTCGAGGTAGTAGGCGAATATTGGCATTTACGCTTCCATCAGTCTATCGCAGGGCACTGGCCACAGAGGTATTGAGGTTAGATTAAAGAGGAATTTACCTTACACTACACTCAGGAATTACATGTAAACTCAGCTTTAGATTCACAGCCTACTTTAGTCAGATTTTTCAAGGCAATTAGTTTCCTAGATTTTACAGTGTATAGTAATATTATCCACAAAAATATTCTAAATGTACAATATTGTTAAGAAACCATGGGCTGCAATAAAAAAAGCATAATGCAACAGTTACATAGTTTGTTTTTGTCGAGAATGAGTCTTAGAAGTTCATATTTTAACATTCTATAACTCAAATCTCAATCTAATATAGGAAAAAAAAGCCAAAATTTCACAAGTACAAAGAAAAATATTGACCCCCAAAAATGATTGTTCCATTTGTCATGCATTGAAGTCAATATAGTAATTATTGTGACAGGCCCATGAAGACCAAATGATGTCTTTATACTTTTACTGCATACACATACAGTAGTATGTGTATGCAGTAGCTCAGTTGGTGCGTTTATCCACTGATCCAAAGGTTGGCGGTTCAAATCCCACTCTTGACATAACAAACATCAGTGGTTGAGTGGTCAGATCCACTGACCCACAGGTTGGCAGTATGATTCCACCTCCCACAGATGAATACTTCCGTTGTGTCCTTGGGCAAGACACTTAACCCACCTCGCCCCCAGTGTCTGCGTACACCGGTGTGTGAATGTGTGAGTGAATGGGTGAGTGGTTCCTTGTTGTTTGAGTGCCTTGAAGGTGGAAAAGTGCTATATAAAGATGTGACCATTTAGTACACATACAGCTCTGGAAAATTAAGAGGCCACTGCATTTTTTTCTGAAATCAGCATCTCTACATGTATTACAGCCATTCCATTCCAGCATCTGTTGAATTCCAACACAAACACAAAGCTGAGCTACTTCAGTTCTTGCACCAGGAGTGGAAAAAAGTCACCCAAGAACAATGTGAAAGACTTGTGGAGAGCATGCCAAGACGCATGAAAGCTGTGATTAAAAATAAGGGTTATTGCACCAAATATTGATTTCTGAACTCTTCTTAAGTGTAAACATTAGTATTATGTTGTTTTAAAATAAATTTGATCTTGTTTCTTTGCATTGTTTGAGGTCTGAAAACATGTATCTTTTTTGTTATTTTGACCATTTGTCATTTTCTGCAAATAAATGCTCTAAACGATAATATTTTTATTTGGAATTTGGGGGAAATGTTGTCAGTAGTTTATAGACTCAAACAAAAATGTTCCTTTTGCTCAAACACATACCTATAAGTAGTAAAATCAGAAAAACTGATAATTTTGCTGTAGGTCTGTCCCACTATTGAAAAGCCTGCAGTAATATTTGCAGTGTCTTTACCTAGAATACATTGAGTTTGGTGCAGTAACCAACCCCCTGCTTCGAAGTGAATGTCCTTCGGCATTCGATGATGGATGAGCTCATTTTTGAAAATCTGTTTGAGCCTTTATACCTCCCCTTTAATTCTTATTCTTTACCGCCTATAAATGACATGCAGTGTAGTCCGGCCAAGTTATAACTCAAAATTTGACACAATTTGGCAAATAATTTTAAAGATTTCTCACATATACAGCAAGATCATTTCGACCTGCCTTGTCTTGAGAGCGTTGAACTGTTGTATTTAATCATCTTATCGTTTACAGTAAATGTGATACGTTTTCTTGTCTTTGGCTGTAAATCTCTAGAGTTTGGTAGAGGCATATTGTGAGTGAGTGGCGGGTTGAACCTGTCCATCTCTGCTCCTCCTCGTATATCAATCATGGCAATATGTGTCCAAACAGCAACAAAGTAGGTGGGTTCGCTGCCAATCAGCATGACAGCTATACTTTACTACGTGTGAGTGCGGCGAACCGCCTCACTAGCCTCGGCCTCGGTCACGTAATGTAAATAAAGAGTCTTGAATCAAAAGGTTTGTCTTTTCTATCTTTACTAAAGTGAAGGTCATACAGAGTCAGGATCATGGATTCTACCTGGACGACTGAGGGACTTTTCACGCGTCATACAGAGTGGATACAAATAAGGTGAATAAAGAGGGAGATGGAAAGGTGTTTTTTGAGGCTTGTGGTTTTCCTATGCGTGTTGTGTTAGGCTCTGTATGTGTTGTGATGTCCTTCTTGACGTCCGTATGTGCCTTATAGTGGTGCGTATCCCGTCTGTCACCCGGGAGACGTCCGATGTTACACTCTTATGTGACTATTGCGCGCCGTTACATGACGACCACATGACGTCCTCATGTGCTACTTAAACGTCGTTCTTGACTTCCCTACGTGACGTTTCACTTGACCTCCTTGTTACGTGACGTCCCACGTTGTTACGTGACGGTCAAAAGACTATGTAGCTTCTGTGGTCCAGGACGTCCTAATACCCCGTCATCTCGGCTCATCCGATACTCTATGGTCTCGGGGTCCTCTTGGCCACCAGACCGCGGCTTCTTATCCACACTACCTACGTAGCCTAGTCGTTTCCCCTTGTGTGTGTATATGTGTCTTGGTGTGGTGCCTTCCGTGTCCTCTGTCTTCTGCGTGTGGAGATGTGTGCTGTGAGTGGTTGTATACCAGATAGCATCAAAGATAAAAGATCAAAGAACAGAGGATCAAAGTGGACCAATCAGGATGCATTTCCTGAACATCAAGGCGGGACAGGAAACCATCTTGAGAACAGAAAACAGAAACAAAAGCAAAATGGCTCCCGCACCCACAGAATGCACGAAACGGCTCCTACATATCCCGGCCCCTAATTGGCTATGCTTTAGCAAGTTAATTACTAACTTAAGATTCAGAGCCGTTTACTAATTTACAATTTTAAATTTAGAGCCGTTATATTTCACGAACATTTTCCTTCAAATAAGCTAAGAAATCTTCTCTCACATTTATTTTACAAGTAAGTATACTTTTCACAATTTACAGTGCATATCGGACGTGTGGTAAGTCCTTCTCTTCTTCAGTCTTCACCCTGCAAGAGACACAACTTAGTTATGGGCCTTTGTATAATCAGAGCTCTCAAGTTTTGAGCGGGGTCGTGCGTGAGACTGTGTAATTTCCGAGGAGCGGAGGGGGGGGGTGCTTGAATTGCGTGAGAAATGCCCTGTGAGCGTGTGAACACGTCAAATTGCGTTTCCTCTTCAAGGAGTCAAGTATCTGCTCGGCTATACCTCGGTTGCTTGGCATCTCCATGCGGACATTCCTCAGAGGTATCTCAATGCAGCAATGGCCAGCCGAAAGATGTGCCGATGCGGTCACACCGCGTACAAACACCTTCTCGTGTTGAGATGGCCCTTGCTTGTCCACACCGGCGGCGTTCTGGAAAATCTGCTTCGTAATTCATGTCTTCTATGGTCGACACAGAGATGCGATTAACGAAGTTCTGTTTTCCGGCATCATTGAATTCTTTCTCTTGGCATCCGCTGACAGACCTGTTGACTACCCAACCTAGGGCCGCCTTCACGGCATGCGGTCCGTTGTTTTGGCTGTTGATTGTCTCCCACGGCTCCTTGGCCTTGTGAAACCAGATCTTGCATGACATGAAGCTCTCAATCTTCAAGCCTCTCGAGGCGAGATCGGTTGGACCCCCAAGAGGTGTCAACTCTCGAGATCCACTGAGCTCCTGTAACAGCTCTTCTGACGAAAGAAACACGGCTCCCCACAAATATCTTAAAATGACGAGCGTCATTTTCAGTGTACCTTAGTACTGTTGTGCTATCCGTCCAGAAGACCAAATCCAACAGGGGGAGTCGAAGTTCTTCCTTCAACACCCGGTCAATCTTGACTGAGATCATTGCAGCCGTCAACTCCATCCTAGGGATTGTAACCCGCTTAAGAGGAGCGACCTGGGACTTCTCCATCAAAAGGCAAAGATGTTTCTCCTCTCGCTCGTTCGTCAACAAGAGGTACGACACACCTCCATACCCATCTTGACTTGCGTTTGAGAAGTGATGGATTTGTGCACTCTTTGTGGGCCAGAATGTGCTGGACTTACAACATTTACTCACGCTGAGATCTGACAGCTTGTCAGGGTCTTCTGGCTCCTTCTGCCATGCCTGTTGTAGCTCCTTTGGAATGTCTTCATTCCCGGCCCCAGTTTGTTCACCGCTTCTACACCCTGCAAGTACGAGAGCACCACGCTCAACAGCCGTACCCGTTGAGCTGTCATCTGCTCTGATCTCTTTTGGTGAGGGATCTTGCTCTGCGACGTGCAAGATAGCAGGATGCCTATAGGAACAGTCAGGGCAAGAGCTCTTTTCTTTACAGACTTTAGACATGTGCCCTGGTGTAAGACAGCTAAAACAGAGCTCTTGAGATCTCAGGAAGTCAGTTCTCTTCTGCAAAGGCTGCTCTTTAATCTTGTTGCACACGTTCAGCTCATGCTTCCCTTTACAGTATAAGCAGGGACTTTGGAAGGCGTTGGCTGACTTTACTGCTGGTGCTTTCTTCTCTAATCTTCTCAGTCACAGTCACAGCGAAGCTGCTTCTTTTGATCTCATCTTCTCCAAAGTTGGCTTTCTTTTCTGTGTTTGCATGTTTATCGGTGGCTGAGGTGGCGTACTCAACATCTTTGAAAAATGGGCTTTGCCTTTGCCTTGTTGGAGATTTTCCTCTGACTGAAGGGATGCTTGGCTGCGCCTGAGAGACAGTTGGTGCAACAGCTTTAGGCCCGACGTCATGCAAAGGCCTTTCAATTTCAACACAGTCGCTGCTATAGTTGGTGAACCTTTCATTTCCACCAGTCGTACGCTTCGATCCAGCTCTCGACTTCCGAGCATCTTTATTCTGGCCGTAAGCTCTTAATTTGGCGTTCGCGACTGCAATGGCAGCTTCTATCTGCAACTGCTCCTTTTTAGCTCTCAAATACGCCTCTTTTTCCTCAAATTCTTGTTGCAAGCGCGTTTCTTCTCGCGCCCTTTCCTGTTGCATATGTTCCTGTTGGCGTATTTTTTCATGCCGCAGGCGTCTTTCTTCTTGCTCAAGCTCTTGCCTCTGTATCATATAATAATAATAATTAATTGCATTTATATAGCGCCTTTCATGACACCCAAAGCGCTTGATCATAGCCGCTTGGCTTGCTAACAGAGCTTCACGTTCTACTCTGGCTTTTGACTGCACTGAACTAGTACTGGAATGTTGAGATGTGCGACTCGTAACTGAGTTAGCCCTAAAAATGCTATTCTCCGGTCTGATGACATTTTGCTCTCCATCCGTGGCCCTTTTAGCAGTTGCGATCCATTCCTTCGCTTCATTGTCGTTTCGTTGCTTGGTTAGCTGTGACAAGATTCCGCTTCTCTCGTATTTTAGTCGCTCAATATCTGCTTTATAGTAGTAGTCGGACAGCGCGTCAGCACTCGCTCCTGACATCATGTTTCCCGTATACATCCTTAGCCTGTGACAATTCCTCGAATTCATCACGGCGTCTAACTCTTCCTAACTTTCATCGACACTCGGGAAAGGAGTTATTGGATGTGTCTTTAGGGCACGTACTTCTATTTCCGGTGGCTAGCAGACTAGTAAAACTGAGAAGAGAATCGTCAGACCTGACCCAGGGAACGCTTGCTTCAGCCGTGGATGGAGTTTCTTGTTGGTTCAGATGTTTCTTTCATCAATTAAGTCTCCTGACTTGATACTGATTCTTTTGACTTTGAGGATTAGTCTTTCAACGTGATGCTGTAGACCTCGAGACTTCAGATGTTGCTTATGAAGTCTTTTGACTTAAAGTGTGAGTGCGGCGAACCGCCTCACTAGCCTTGGCCTCGGTGTTTCTTGAAGTTTCTTTCCGACGCGTCAGGTAATGTAAATAAAGAGTCTTGAATCAAAAGGTTTGTCTTTTCTATCTTTACTAAAGTGAAGGTCATACAGAGTCAGGGCTCTCAAGTCTCACGCATTGAGAGTGTGACACACGCAATTCGACGTGTTCACACGCTCACACGCCACACATGGCATTTCTCACGCTGATTTTTTTTTTTTTGTGCCCAGAAAATCGGTCTGTGTGGCTCAGTTTATGCAGGCACCGCGGGTTTTCAGCAAAAAAAAACTCTTCCCCTCCTCCCCGCCCCGCTCCCCGGAAAAAAATCAGCCAATCAGAAAATAGATTGTTCTGTTGTTGGGCAGACTGTAGAGTGTAGTTTCAGCTGCTAAGCGCACACTGCGGTGATGATAAAACAAACTGAGAACCATCAAGTAATAACTTCATTTATATCAGGGCTCTCAAGTCTCACGCATTGAGAGTGTGACACACGCCACACATGGCATTTCTCACGCTGATTTTTTTTTTTTTTGTGCCCAGAAAATCGGTCTGTGTGGCTCAGTTTATGCAGGCACCGCGCGTTTTCAGCTAAAAAAAACTCCCCCGCTCCCCCGTGACATTTCACGTGACCTCCTTGTTACGTGACGTCCCACGTTGTTACGTGACGGTCAAAAGACTGTGTAGCTTCTGTGGTCCAGGACGTCCTAATACCCCATCATCTCGGCTCATTCGATACTCTATGGTCTCGGGGTATCCTCCTGGCCACCATACCACGGCTTCTTATCCACACTACCTACGTAGCGTAGTCGTTTCCCCTTGTGTGTGTATATGTATCTTGGTGTGGTGCCTTCCGTGTCCTCTGTCTTCTGCGTGTGGAGATGTGTGCTGTGAGTGGTTATATACCAGATAGCATCAATGATAAAAGATCAAAGAACAAAGGATCAAAGTGGACCAATCAGGATGCATTTCCTGAACATCAAGGCGGGACAGGAAGCCATCTTGAGAACAGAAAACAGAAACAAAAACAAAATGGCTCCCGCACCCACAGAATGCACGAAACGGCTCCTACACTTTATAACCGTGAATTTGTCCATAGTGGGAGTGTGGAAATGGACTGGAGACAAAGGATGTAAAATATAATATAGAATGTTTGCGTTGTTAGTCAAAGCAATGGTGTTATCACAAGAAACCAAATGTAGCTTTACCTGGTATTTACTGTCTTAAAACATGAAAAACAGGACTAGTTTATTTTAAATGGTTTAAATGGTTTGCGGTTATTTAATGCTCGGTTCCACCTTGTGATGTCAAGTTATCGATAACCTTTTACTTTTGTTCAGCAGTGATGGGCAATTCCAGGACTGAAATTATCCAAATGATTCTAGTGAAGGTGTATGAATTTTAAAAACACTTCCTGTTACCACGTGGCATCACAAGGTGGAGTGTTTTCTGTTGGAGAGAAGAACCTAAATATTAAGGATTTGTGTGCTAAACATGTGTGAATGAAACAAAACACAAGTCCAGGTATGTTTTTGATGAGGAAACAACATTATAACAGATCAGAAAATAGAGCAATATAGGTCCTTTAAGTTATTTGGTCAGTCAAGTTCAGGTTGTCAAAAATCAATACCCAGATACTAATTGATACTACAACTAGAATCAAAATTTGAGTAAGTCTCAATAAGTCCATTTAAAGGGATATGCCACCCCCAGGTCAAATTTGGGCATCTCCCCACAGTCCAGAGACTAAAATAAGTGGTGGAAAGCGTTTTCCTGCTCACCCAGCCATTGTCCGAGCCTGTCGCCACTGACCGCCGCGGTATCTGCAGCTACTCCGCCTTAGACTGGAGTCTAACGTCGCCAGAGAAAGATTTCGGCCAAAAGGAATTAATTTGCTCGATGCGTTTCCCAATTACTTTGTGTGTAGTGCGCATTCATATCGAGTGCAAATAAATGTACAAATCAACACGGAGAGCTTGCCTTGGTCATTTTGGGTGGGAACTATTTTCCAGTGCGGAAGAATACAGCCGAATCACGCACCACGCTGACAGGGGAATCCCAGCTACGCACCGGGAAGGGAGTTCCCCTGTTGCACAACGTGGTGCGTGATTCGGCTGTATTCTTCCGCACTGGAAAATAGTTCCCACCCAAAATGACCAAGGCAAGCTCTCCGTGTTGATTTGCACATTTATTTGCACTCGATATGAATGCGCACTACACAGAAAGTAATTGGGAAACGCATCGAGCAAATTAATTCCTTTTGGCCGAAATCTTTCTCTGGCGACGTTAGACTCCAGTCTAAGGCGGAGGAGCTGCAGATACCGCGGCGGTCAGTGGCGACAGACTCGGACAATGGCTGGGTGAGCAGGAAAACGCTTTCCACCACTTATTTTAGTCTCTGGACTGTGGGGAGATGCCCAAATTTGACCTGGGGGTGGCATATCCCTTTAAGGCTTAAGCTTTTATTGGTCTCACACACAATGACACACAGTGACACACGGGAGAAATTTGATTTCTGCATTTGACCCATCCTTTTCAGGAGCAGTGAGCAGCCATCTTTTTCGGCGCCCGGGGGGCAGTACCGTGAAGGGTCTTGCCCAAGGACCCACACTGGTTAGCTCATTGCCCGGGGGGGATTTGAACATTTGGTCCATTTCAGAAGTAATGTTAGACTACATGGTAATATTTTTAAAAATGTATTTATCTGTTTTTATTACCCTTGTGGAATTGATCCGTTTTAACAAGTATTGAGCTTTTTTTCTTTGTATCAAATTCTATTTCAAAATTTTAGTATTGTGAAACACTACTGAACTTAAAATGTGACATTCACCCATCCCAATTATCGACTGATAGCCATTTGATAGCCTGGGCCATTTGATAGCCTGGGCAACAAGACAAAAAAAAAATGTTTTTAGTATTAATTTCTTAAAGGGATATGCCACCCCCAGGTCAAATTTGGGCATCTCCCCACAGTCCAGAGACTAAAATAAGTGGTGGAAAGCGTTTTCCTGCTCACCCAGCCATTGTCCGAGTCTGTCGCCACTGACCGCCGCGGTATCTGGTGCTCCTCCGCCTTAGACTGGAGTCTAACGTCGCCAGAGAAAGATTTCGGCCAAAAGGAATTAATTTGCTCGATGCGTTTCCCAATTACTTTGTGTGTAGTGCGCATTCATATCGAGTGCAAATAAATGTGCAAATCAACACGGAGAGCTTGCCTTGGTCATTTTGGGTGGGAACTATTTTCCAGTGCGTAAGAATACAGCCGTATCACGCAGTACGCTACCAGGGGAATCCCAGTTACGCACCGGGAAGGGAGTTCCCCTGTTGCACAACGTGGTGCGTGATACGACTGTATTCTTACGCACTGGAAAATAGTTCCCACCCAAAATGACCAAGGCAAGCTCTCCGTGTTGATTTGCACATTTATTTGCACTCGATATGAATGCGCACTACACACAAAGTAATTGGGAAACGCATCGAGCAAATTAATTCCTTTTGGCCGAAATCTTTCTCTGGCTACGTTAGACTCCAGTCTAAGGCGGAGGAGCACCAGTTACCGCGGCGGTCAGTGGCGACAGATTCGGACAATGGCTGGGTGAGCAGGAAAACGCTTTCCACCACTTATTTTAGTCTCTGGACTGTGGGGAGATGCCCAAATTTGCCCTGGGGGTGGCATATCCCTTTAAGGCAGATGTTTAATAATTCCTCCTGCTCCTCCTCGTATATCAGTCATGGCAATATGTGTCCAAACAGCAACAAAGTAGGCAGTTTCGCCGCCAATCAACATGACAGCTATACTTTACTTCGTAACCGGGAAAAAACATAGTGAATTTGTCCATAGTGGGAGTGTGGAAATAGACTGGAGACAAAGGATGTAAAATACACCTCCATACACCTGAACTAAAACCTTTTGAATGATTTCAGCCCTGGAACTGCCAATCTCTACTGAACAAAAGGTAAAAGGCAGCTTTGAACTTGAAAACTACTCTGATTTTGCAAAATTGTCAATACAAAAGACAGTCATCATAATTTTCAAGTAATCAACCTTGAGAATTTTATTGAGCAAATCTCCCAATGATAACAGTATTTTTTTCAAAAAAAAATTAATTTAAAATGCACTTTTTGAAATTATTATTCACACAGAGTTTCAAGCCATGTTATTATTGTAAAGAACTGAAAATGGTCATTTGTTTATTTTTCAATTAGAAGCATTAGTATATTACTGAAATCAAAAGCGATTTCAATCAAAACATCTTAACAGGCCAAGTTACATTTGAACATAGGACCCCATATTTGATAGGAGCTTCACAATTCTTGCATCCATTGAACTTGAGAGTTTGTGGAGAGTTTCTGCTTGAATTTCTTTGCAGGATGTCAGAATAACCTCCCAGAGCTGCTGTTTGGATGTGAAATTCCTCATAGATCTTTCAAACTTGAGGAGCTCCATAGTTTGTCAATAGGTGAGGTCAGGGGAGGATGGGGCCACACCATGAGCTTCTGCCCATAGCAGCAAATGATGCAGAGATGTTCCTTGCAGCATGAGATGGAGCATCGTCATGCATGAAGATGATTTTGCTACAGAAAGCACGGATCTTCTTTTTGTACCATGGAAGAAAGTGGTCAGTCAGAAACTCCACATACTTTACAGAGGTCATTTTCACACCTTCAGGGACCCTAAAGGGGCCAACCAGCTCTGTCCTCATTATACTCCTTGCTGACGTCGCTGCCTTGTTAGGACATAGTGGCTGTCAAATAACCATCCACCACCATCTGGACCATCCAGGGTTGCACGGCACTCATCAGTGAACAAGACTCTTTGAAAATTAGTCTTCATGTATTTTTGGGCCCACTGGAGCCATTTCTGCTTCTGAGCTTTGTTTAAAGGTGGCCGAATAGAAGATGTATGCATAACTGCAAGCCTCTGGAGGATCCTAATGTTCACAAGACTCCAGAGGCACTAGCAGCTTCAAATACCCATTTGCTGCTTTGTAATGGCATTTTAGCAGCTGCTGTCTTAATCCAATGTATTTGTCTGGCAGAAACCTTCCTCATTGTGCCATTTTCTGCACAAATCTGTGTTTGCTCTGAATCAGCTACAAATCTCTTAATAGTATGATGATCATGCTTAAGTTTTCGTGAAATATCTAAGGTTTTCATACCTTGTCCAATGTATTCAAATATTTTATACTTTTCAGCATTAAGATAAGATAAGATATGCCTTTATTAGTCCCACAGTGGGGAAATTCCAGTGTTGCAACGCACAGATCAAGAACAGCAAGAAAAAGTAGCATGCAACAGAACAATATAATAAATAAATAATGGCCTAGGATAATTTAAAATAGACCTAAAAATAGACTCTGGAGTATAGCTGAATATTGTAGTGCAGATAAAGTTGAATGACATGTTAACAGTGTTCATTGTACAGTCTGACAGCAGCAGGAAGGAAAGACCTGCGAAACCTCTCCTTCACACAGCGAGGGTGAATCAGTCTGTCACTGAAGCTGCTCTCCAGAGCAGACAGAGCGTCCTGCAGGGGGTGAGACTCATGGTCCAGCATAGAGGTGACCTTAGCCAGGACCCTCTTGTCCCTCACCTCCTACACTGAGTCCAGAGGACAGCCCAGGACAGAGCTGGACTTCTTGATGACCTTGTCCAGCCTCTTCTTCTCCCTCTCTGTGATGCTGCTGCTCCAGCAGACCACACCGTACAGGATGGCTGATGCCACCACAGAGTCATAGAAGGTCTTCAGGAGTGGCCCTCTTACTCCAAAGGACCACAGTCTCCTCAGGAGATAGAGCCGACTCTGGCCCTTCCTGTACAGTGCATCTGTGTTATGAGTCCAGTCCAGTTTATTGTTCAGATGAACACCCAGGTACCTGTAAGAGTCCACTCTCTCAATGTCCCTTCCCTGGATGTTCACTGAGGGGGCAGTAGAGTGGCGTCTGCGGAAGTCCACCACCATCTCCTTGGTCTTCCCTGCATTGATGATGAGGTGGTTCCGCTGACACCAGTCCACAAAGTCCTGTATTAGTCCTCTGTACTCCCCATCATCGTCCTCCTTGATGAGGCCAATGATGGCAGAGTCATCAGAGAACTTCTGCAGGACACAGCTGTCCGTGTTGTGTCTGAAGTCTGCAGTGTAGAGGGTGAAAAGAAAGGGCGCGAGGACAGTGCCCTGGGGCGCCCCCACACTGCAGGTCAGGAGGTCAGACACATTAGAGAGATCCTTTTTCTTTCCCATATTGTTTGAATATGTTTCTCTGCTTAATAATGTGAAACGTCCTTCTTAAGTCGTTTTTCTTTTAATTGAACGCACCGGGCAAACTCATTGGCAAAGGTGTGTGAGTTTGCTTTCAGTGAGACACAAGACCATCTACGAGTTTCACTGGAAAACTAAACATTTGACCTTTATAACATGTAAACTCAATTTGTATTTGGAACACGGTGTAAACATTTTGAGCTTTAAAGATGTAGACAGACTAATAATAAAGAGTTACTCAAAACAAAACACAACTCTAGCTATGAGGAGGTAACAACATTCTAACATGGCTAATAGCTCACAAGAGTCAGTTTTGTGTAATACAGGGCCTTTAAACGCATTTGTGACCTTGTCATTTGATCTACATTGGCCAAACTGAATCCTTTTTGAGCCATTAACTCAAGAATCCACACATCTTGGCCTATGTGGAGGATGTGTTAAATGAACCAGAGAACGCACCTCCCTGGGGGTATAACTCAAAGTGCCCCAGATGCAAACAGCCGACAGTCCCCTATGGCTTTGACAGTGCTCCCTTGAAGACCTATGGGATTATCCAGCCATTGAAAATACTATACGTAATATTATAATTGGAGGTATGTATATGTATGACTCAAGCTGACCTTTCCTAAGCTCTGTTCGTCCCGATATGCACACAACCTAGACGTTACATAATAAGGAAGTAATATAGAAGCCTTTGTTTGTTTAGATAATGAACCCTTATGTAAATGTCAAATTAGTTTAGCCAAATCATGTAGGGGCAAAAGGTTAGAAATAAAACACAGGATAAATAAGTCATGATGGTACAAACAATTCTATACCAAAATAGTACCGTACTTTTCGGACTATAAGCCGCTACTTTTTTCTCACACTTCGAACCCTGCGGCTTATAGTCAGGTGCGGCTTATGTATGGATTAATTCTTTATCAAGGCAGCGAATGTAACGCGTAACCCTAGCTCCACTGCATGCGTCAGGTATCAACAGTTCCGTGAGATTGAGCTCAGGGGGTTTACCGTTAAAGTTAAACTTTAAACTTTAAACTTTAAACTTTATTTTAAGGCTTCCAGAGGCTACAGGCTGGCCATTTTACAGTTGTTTTACTGCCATGTTTCTGCCGTGTTACTGCCGTAGGCGCTGTTCGAAAAAAAGCACGTACTGGTATTTACGTTAATTAAAATAAAATAAAAAAATCTTTTTGTGTACCATCTTTCTGTGTAAATGCTAGGGATTTTTCCTAATAAACATCAACAAAAGGGAACAAATGAGAAAACAGACACAGAAGTATTATACAGTGAACCCTCGCTCTATCGCGGTTCACTGTTCGCGGCCTCGCTGTTTAGCGGATTTTTTTTTCCAATTTCTTTTTTTTTTTTTTTTCACTTTGTTTTTATAGTGTAACTTTTTTTTTTTTTTTACAGTGTAACATTGTGTCCTGCGTCCTGATTGGCTAAGAGACTAGACCAGGACTAAACCAGGTCTAAAACAGGTCTAAACCAGGACTAAACCAGGTCTAGACCAGGGATGGTGACGCAGGGTGGTAGGGACAGAGTCTCTGATTTCCTTCACGAGAGCGCCTGGGTGACAGGAGGTGTGGCCTTTGTTTACTTGCACGAGCCATGGAAGAGACTGAGTGCGAGCCGGACCATGGAAGAGCCAAGAATCAACACGGACGGGCCTGGCCCGGACACCGCGCGGCCGGGGCAGCCTCAGCGGGGGGAGGACACTCGCGCGCAGAGAGGAGACAGTGGCTCTTCCCCGTCACGCCTAGAGGACGAACCCGACCCCGTCCTAGAGAGCTGTGGAGTATTGGCGACGCATTGATAGCCATGCCCCGAACTCCGGGGCGGACTGATTTTGGAGCCGGGGTGAAATGCAACCTACCCTTGTGAGCGCAGGTTAGTCTTACCTGGTCTTGTGGTGAGGGCTGGTGCTCAGAGGCGTCTGTTAGCGGTTTGGCACTGTTAGCAGTGGCTTGAGTCTTGCCCAAAATGATATCCAGGTCGCTTTCCACTCGACTTTCGCACATGGCATGGATATGTGGTACCAAAACAAACACACGTGTCAGCGCGCACGTGTCCGCGTGTCACGTGCCCCCCCCGTCACTATTCATATATTTTGATGAAAATCTACAAAAGTTTGAGTGTTTAAACAAGAGAAAAATGTGAGAAAATGTTAATACCAGTCTCAGAAAGGTGTATAATGTGTCTGGTGAAGCGTTTACAGCCTTAAAACATGTATAATAATTGTAAAATATAAAATTGTCCTACTTCGCGGATTTCACTTATTGCGGGCTATTTCTGGAACCTAACCCCCGCGATAAACGAGGGTTCACTGTACTCGTTAACGAGGGAGAATGAGGTGTAGCATTTATCAAGCAGAGCCGCCTCTGCCTCCTTCCAGGCCACACACTCAAATCTCACAGACTACCTCTTCGTCCTTCCTTTTATTTAGGATCACATAGTAACGGAAAATTCCCAGCACAATGTCTTCAACAAAGTTAATCTTTACCATACATACATACATCACTAAATAGCAGTTGCTTTGATTGTTTGTCTAAGCAGTTAATCAGTCTTTGTCCTTATCTCATCCTATGGTTTCACAATAGGAGATGAACCAACACAAGAAGAATATAACACTTTGATAATTCATTAAGGACACTATTATACAATTTTCTTTAACAGTAAATCTCAAGTTACAATGGGGACACCTGCAGCTTATAGTCAGGTGCGGCTTATACTGTATATGTACAAATCTTAATTTAAAAAATAGTTTTGATTGGTGCGGCTTATAGTCAGGTGCGTTCTATAGTACTAGGTACGGTAAAAATAAAAAACAGATTAAAGGGCCCATACTACACTATTTTCTGAGCTATGTTATAATATTGTTTCCTCATCACAAACAGACCTGGATTTGTGTTTTGTTTCATTCATGCATGTTTAACACACAAACCCTGCATATTTAGACTGAGTTCTTCTCTCAAAAGGAAAACACTGAACCTTGTTCAACCTTGTCATGTCTATACACCTTGACTAGAATAATTTGGATGATTTCAGCTCTAGAATTCACATTCTCCACAAAATAAGTTAAAGGTAGCTGTTGCAAACTACCGCTTCATGACATCAAAAGGTGGAACAGAGGATTCTGAGCTTTTGAGATGTAGACAGACTAATCATAAAGGGTTACTCAAACATGTGTGAATAAAACAAAACACAGTGATGAGAAAACAACATTCTAACATGGTTTAAAGCTCACAAGAGTCAATTTTGTGTAATGTAGGACCTTTAACTACTTTTTAACCAGAACTACAAAAATTGCAATTAGTACTACATCTCATACTACACATTTTAACTAAATTTTACAATAGTTTTAGCCTGAAATTACTTATGTTTCAACTGTAGAAATCCACTATAATGTATTGGTTTTTAGCGCAGTTTTCCCAATTTTGATGTGATGCGTGTGCAAGTCTGAACTCAGTATGTCAGCACTTATTTCCTGTAAGAACAGCAAGATATTGAGTTTAAAGACTTTTCAGTTTCATATGTTTAATGAAAAATATACACCCAAAAGTTTTTCCATCCCTTAAAGATAGACAGCTGAAGCCTTCTTTTTCCAACACGGATCAATTTGTTATTCAGACAGAAGATGAGTTTCAGGATGGAGAGAAGAGGTTATCGATGAGTTAAATGGCTTCTAAAAGCCTTGCCAGAGCAGCAGCACTGTCCTGGCAAGGCTGATGAAAAAGTGCAGCTATAGACACATTACAATCAGTGAAGGACAAGATAAAATCAAAATAATGAGTTCATTTGTTTCATAAGATCTCTCCATGAGTCTATTCATTACTAGGGATGGGAATTGATAAGATTTTTACGATTCCCATTCCATTATCCATACTGCTTAACGATTCGATTCTTTATCGATTCTCTTATTGATTCTAATTTGAGGAAAAAAGGAGAACAAACTGTTTGATTAGCACCAAGATTAGCACTAGTCCTGGTCTAGTCCTGGTTTAGTCCTGTTCTAGTCATGGTTTAGTCCTGGTCTAGTCCTGGTCTAGTCCTGGTCTAGTCCTGGTCTAGTCCTGGTTTAGTCCTGTTCTAGTCATGGTTTAGTCCTGGTCTAGTCCTGGTCTAGTCCTGGTCTAGTCCAGGTTTAGTCCTGGTCTAGTCCTGGTCTAGTCCTGGTCTAGTCCAGGTTTAGTCCTGGTCTAGTCCTGGTTTAGCCCTGATCTAGTCCTGATCTAGTCCTGGTCTAGTCCTGGTCCAGTCCTGGTCTAGTCCTGGTCCAGTCCTGGTCTAGTCCTGGTTTAGTCCTGGTCTAGTCCTGGTTTAGTCCTGGTCTAGTCCTGGTCTAGTCCTGCTTTAGTTCTGTTTTAGTCCTTGTTTAGTCCCGGTGTTACCACAAGCCGCTGCTTTCACCTAATATCTCAATTTGATGCAAAAATGATGTTGTGATAACCTGGGTTAATGGTGTTCTGCTATCACTGGGGTTTTATGTCTATGTGCCTTTAAGGGTTCTGCTGGTGTGCGCATGTGGGAGAAGTTGAGGACTAAGAGAGAGAGGTGTGGCTGCGCTGATGCTCTGTTAATGTTATATGATTCAAGAGTTCTGTTCATCAATAAAGTTTGTTGTGAATTAAGAGAAGCCTCGGGTTATTACAATATGATAATAATATGACTCACCCTGTGTCGGATGTGGAGTGTGAAGTTTGTAAGTTCTCTGGGCACTCCGGTTTCCCCCATCAACCCAAAAACATGCACCATAGGTAAAATCCTCCAGCTGTGGTCCTGACCAAACTGAAGCAAGAAGATCATGGAGATGGTCCCCGGGCGCAGTAATGTGCTGCCCACTGCTCCTAATAACAGGATGGGTTAAATGCAGAGAAGAATTTCTCCTGTGTGAGATCAATACAGTCACTTCTTCTTATATCCCGGACTTTCTGCTGCTAAGTGTCCGACCGCACTTTTAGGAGCTCCGGATAAACAGACGTGTCCCAAACGTCTCCCGAACGTCTCCCGAACGTGTCATGTATCCAAGTGGAAGTTAAAAGTCCATTTTCACAAACGTTCTTCTCGTCATGTGTATCAGTGAAGCGATGAAGCACATGTGTAATTCGTGCTGGCTGGAATCGATAAGAGGAATCGATAGATAGACTGCTAATCAATTCCGTGGAATCGAAACAGACGGAACTGGTTCTCAACAGGAACAGATTCTCGATTCCCATCCTTATTTATTACACAACTATTCTATTTAAATAACTTCAAGTCTTCAAAGTGACAGTAATAACACTTGAATAAGATCACTCAGATTATTTTGAAGCTGCAGTTAAAATTTATTCTTGCACATTAAGAGTTAGTTTATTTCCCCCAAAAACCCAGAAAGAAAGATATATGAACATTGAATATTCATGTGTGTGACTGAGAAATGGACTAAGGGAGTGTGACGCCACCCATAGTGTTCGGCTCCAGTCAAATGAAGCTCACGAAGCTAGCAGTTATAGGGGCAAATTTTGAGCCAAATTACATATTATTAGGAATAGGAATTTCATGGGAAAAAATGTGAACTAAAAACACTGGGATCATGTAGAAAGTCCTATGTGGAATGCTGCCATTGTCCATTTTAGTTCAAGTTCAAGTTCAAAAGTTCAAAGCTGCTTAAATGCTGCTTAAATGCTTAAATTTATATATACAATCCATGGTGCAACTAGTGTGAGTTGCTAATTTGCTACTAAGAGCTAAAAATATTGGGTAATGCAGCTATGATATATGAAATGGTTTTAAAGGAAAAGTAACGTTTTTTACGATTTGAGCCATATTTCGGAAATAAAACAAGTTGTTTTACTCACCCATATCACTTTGGTGTCATATGGAGCATTTCCGGAGATGTTTTAGATTAGCGTTAGGCTAACGCCGTTAGCCTACCGCGACTTATAGCCATAGCTCGGGGCATTCCGCGAGCATGTAATATGCCCCGTGCGGGCTCCAAATAACACAAACTTTAGCACTTTTCAAATCATAGAAGCTCGATGTCTTTAATCTACGATTTCGTTTGGTCAAAAGTGTAATCCGAGATTTAGCCATAGTTTCGAGTAGATGAGGACGCCAGTGTGCATGCGCGGAGTGTGCTCTCAGCTCCCGGGACCCAAACATGGAACGCATAGCTGTAAACTATGGATAAATCTCGGATTAGAGGCCACTTTTGATTCAAACGAAATTGTAGACTAAAGACATCGAGCTTCTATGATTTGAAAAGTGCTAAAGTTTGTGTTATTTGGAGCCCGCACGGGGCATATTACATATGTCGCGCTAGGCTAACGGCGTTAGCCTAACGCTAATCTAAAACATCTCTGGAAATGCTCCATATGACACCAAAGTGATATGGGTGAGTAAAACAACTTGTTTTATTACCGAAATAAGACTCAAATTGTAAAAAATTTTACTTTTCCTTTAAAATGACAGTTTTTGTTAATTATTGCAATCTCTGCTTACAAACGAACAGGCTGATGAGACAAGGTTCTAAAAACCTGATCAGTCAAACTCTTGGTGTAAGAATAAAAATCACACTTGCTCCCATCACAAATGTATTTAAACTGAGAAACTGTAACTGACAATTGCCACAGGGCCTACACTCAGATTTAGATACTATTTTACTGTCATATTCACTTGCTGTACATGTAACCAAATCTCTACTAACCCTTCATATTTACACTGAGTTTTTCTCTCAAACAGTTCTTCTCTCAAAACAGAAAACATCACACTGTGATGTAATGTGGTAATACAGGAAGTGCTCCACTCTGGTTTTAATCTAGATACACCTTCACTAGAATCATCATTCAATTTCAGCCCTGGAATTATCGATCTCTGTTAAACTAAAGGTGAAAGATAGCTGTGAACTTGAAAACCACCACTACATTACATCACAAAGTGGAGCAGCATTTTGAGCGTTGGAGATGTCGACATATGGAAAAAGGTAACACCACTTTTATGTGGCTTAAAGCTCACAAGAGTCAATTTTGTGCAACAAAGGGCCTTTAAACAACTGGGATATGTGGTTGATAAGATTTATTAATGGCTACATATTTCTTGTGCAGTTTTACTAATGAATCTCTATTGCAAAACACACATAACACACTGCTGCTTAAATGACACTTAAATAACACTGACACTCCTGCTCAGTGGTAGAGCGCTTGCCTGGTGATCCAGGGGTTGGCAGTTCGAATCCCGCTCTTGACGGGTGGACCACATGTGATCCAAGCTCCCACAGATGAGCGCTGCCGTTGTGTCCTTGGGCAAGACACTTAACCCCACCTCGCCCCCAGTGTCTGCGGACACTGGTAGCCCCCATGGCAGATACATCGAGGCCCGTTGAGACGTGAGCCACCTGTGGGAGGATTCTCCAGCCGAGGTCCTGACCAAGCCGAAGCAAGAAGATCGTGGAGATGGTCCCCGGGCGCGCCTCGGGTGCAGCCCACTGCTCCTGATGACAGGATGGGTCAAATGCAGAGGACATATTTCTCTAAGGAGACAATAAAAGGCTTATCTTATCTTATCTTTAAATGACACTAACACTGCTGCTTAAATGACACAAATTACACTGACACTGCTGCTTAAATGACACTTAAAGGACACTAACACTGCTGCTTCAGTCTGCTGCCATCAGGAAGGAGACTGAGGAGCCTCAGGGCAAAGACCAGCAGACTGAAAGACAGCTTCATCCACCAAGCTGTCAGGATGCTGAACTCTCCCTGCCCTGCCCTCCCTCCCCCAATGACACTGCTGCTTAAATGACACTTAAAGGACACTGACACTGCTGCTTAAATTACACTTAAAGGACAATTACACTGCTGCTTAAATGACTCCATTTGAGCTTTATTACACCACACATTGTGTTTTACCTATTTGTATTATACACAAGTTTTACTGTACTTTTGCTACAGGTATATGTGTTTTAGTCATTGTGTTTATTGTCTTGTTTATCAGATGTTTTATGTTCACTGTGGGCCTAGGGGGCACTGCAATTTCAAATCCTGTGTTTGCAACCTGTACATATGTTTTTTGACAATAAAGCTGACTTTGAACTCTAACTTAAACATTATACAATGCAGTATTTTTAATTACATGTAGCTGGAGTGAAAGTGGCCAAATGTGTTTACGAAATACAACAGCTGTTGGACAATCCCTGCTCTGACCAATGCATACTGTTCGTATCCTTAGGCTAGACATTTTTATTGGCAGCCACGTTTTAGTGAGTCAGCTCCAGGGAAGCTGTGGGGCTCGAGGCGGTGTATGGGGAGAGGGAATGAATAATGTAATACAATCGCCAAAGGCTTGTAACTTATTTGACACATTTCACTATTTTATTTTATTTTATTTATTTATTTTATTTATTTATTTATTTTCTTAAAGTGAACTATTATATTGTTGTTTGGGAGCTGAAGTGTCCGCCTGCCTTTTGGATCAATAAAGTTTGTCTCTGGCTTTCACAACACAGACACACCATTCAGCTTTGGTAATTGGATTCTCGTGGCTCAAGGACACAACAACACTATATTATGCCTGGTATCCAACTGCCAACCTAACCACAACCAGCTTTACCCCTCCCTGCTGTGTTCACATCATCCTCAGTTTCTTAACAAAGTACAAAATGTGTTATTTAATTCATACATTCTAACCATATTTTAATTATGTTATGTTTGAACACGACTACTTCAATGATGATACTGACGTGCAAATTAAGTTTATAATTGGTACAAAACCACATTGACAAAGGAGTCTCAAGGGGAACCCTTTAGCAGTGAAGAAACTGAAACCTCCTCATTGTTTTATTACTTGAGCTGCCAAAGCGTTAAATCTGATCAACTGTAATTAATACAATCCTAGGTTCGAATAATTTGAAAATGCAATTAAGTAAGGCTAAATTGTGCTCAGATATTTACAATGAAAAGTCTATCTGGCCTCATCATTTGCCTTGTTAAATTGTACTTTAAATAATAGAATAAGGGAAAGCTTCATGTCAGTCCCAAGGCACGAGTGATTTCATATGGATTTAAAAATTCTACGTGCTAATGTGTCTGTAGTAACGTCTTGTTTTTGTGTCTTGGTTTTTTCCAGGCCATTTCCTTCCTCACTCCGCTGGCTGTGATTTTTGTGGTGAAGATAATCCAGAGGACAGACCGGACAGAGATCAAAGAAGCATGTTTAGGTACAGACTCACTCAGTTAATTTGTCTCTGCTCATTTCAGCTTGTTAAATGTACATGGGTGAATGAATGACTTTTTAAAGCTTGCCTCGACTCTGCATAAAAAGCCTAAATGATCCATATATGGGGGTCTTTTTTTATTTACATGGAGTGTCCACTACCTACTGGTCTCCATAGAAATGTTACTGCTATGTCTGGAAGGGTTCACATTATGGCTTTAAATATACAGCTCTGGAAAAAAAATAAGAGACCACTGCATTTTTTTCTGAAATCAGCATCTCTACATGTATTACAGCCATTCCATTCCAGCGTCTGTTGAATTCCAACACAAACACAAAGCTGAGCTACTTCAGTTCTTGCACCAGGAGTGGAATAAAGTCACCCAAGAACAATGTGAAAGACTTGTGGAGAACATGCCAAGACACATGAAAGCTGTGATTAAAAATAAGGGTTATTGCACCAAATATTGATTTCTGAACTCTTCTTAAGTGTAAGCATTAGTATTATGTTGTTTTAAAATGAATTTGATCTTGTTTCTTTGCATTGTTTGAGGTCTGAAAACATGTATCTTTTTTGTTATTTGGACCATTTGTCATTTTCTACAAATAAATGCTCTAAACGATAATATTTTTATTTGGAATTTGGGGGAAATGTTCTCAGTAGTTTATAGACTCAAATAAAAATATTCCTTTTGCCCAAACACATACCTATAAGAAGTAAAATCAGAAAAAGTGATAATTATGCAGTGGTCTCTTTTTCTTTTTTTTTTCTTTTTTTTTTTCCCAGAGCTGTATCTATCTCTTTATTCAGTTACTGGTGTTGTTGCTGCTCAAATACTAGAGAAGCACCAAAAATTTGCTGAAAGTTATAATGTATTAACTTTTATTTATACACAGTTGTTCTGTTGTTGTTGTGATAAATATCAGCTACATAAAACAATTGGATTTCATTTTATTTTTATTTTAAGGAAATAAATGCCATTTTCCGTCTCTGCACTAGTATCAGTTAACATCGGGTATTGGCAAATACTTAGTGATGGCATCAGAAACTGAACTGAAAAAGCTGGAGCAGTGCATCCCTAAAAATACATTGTTGCAGGTCATGTCACCTGCTTGTCTCCATGGAGATAGGTAATGCTATATTGTAACATTCCAAACAAAGACATTGCCATGGAAACAAGCAAGTAGGGTGCCTTCATCAGAAAGGTTACATATTACACTTTCGAGTTCTGTTTTGATACGTACAGCATAATAACATTGTTAAAATCCCAACATTTTCAAACATGTAATTTTAAATATGATAATATAAAAATAAAATGTAAATGTTTTGTATATCTAATATCTATCATAAATACAGTTTAATAAAGGCACATATTTTAACATACTAATATCAAAGTAATTAACTTTACAGAGGGGCCATAACAATACACATTCTCACAGACATTTAACAATGAAAAAGTAACCTTGGCATTACTTAAAATCTCTGCAATTGCCGGATCAGCTCAGACCAAACAGCAATAATTGGTTTTGGTGCAGATCTGAAGTCCAGTTTCCCCCGTCCTCACCTGTCTGTTTCAGAGAAAAAGTGCTTGAAGAACAGGCCTGGATCAGATAACCTCTCCACACAGCAGGTCTTTGAGGTCTCTGTTAAATCAATACTCTGTGTCAGCGGGTGACCCCAAGTGGTTAGCACCCTCTCCCTCCTCCTTCCCTTCCTCCTCCTCCTCTTCCTCCTCTCCCTGCCTCTTTCCCCTCCTTCTCTCCCTCTTCCTCTCTTCTCCCTCCTCCTCTCCCTCCTCCTCTCTGTCCTCTCCCCTCCTCTCTCTCCTCCTCTCCCTCCTCCTCTCTCCTCTTCCTCACCCTCCTCTTCTCCCTCCTCCTCTCCTCCTCTCCCTCCTCCTCTCCCCTCCTCTACCTCCTCCTCTCCTCCTCTCCCCTCCTCCTCTTTCTCCTCCTCCTCTCCCTCCTCCTCCTCTCCCCTCCTCCTCTCTCCTCCTCTCCCTCTTTCTCCTCCTTCTCACTGAAATTTCATTATCATCTCTGCATGGAGTTGGTGTTTAGTCCACTGATTCTAAGAGATTTCATTTAGAGCACTGGTTTACTCAAACTATTAGGACTGTACAATGAGGCACAATTGTCCTCTTGATTTTGGTTGTATTGATTCTTAAAAAACAGGTGCAATCTAGTCTGCCACTGACAAAAGCAATACCAAGTGTTTATTTACTTATCACCAACAGTGTCTAGACCAGAGGTCTTCAACAGGGGGGTCGCGGGGGGTCACTTTAAAATAATATAATTTTATATTTTATGGTGTAAAATACAGTATTAACCTGTGTATTATTTCCTTGTATTGGATGTACCATAACAGAGTAGCAATGTTTATACAAGACACTAAGCTCAATTTAATATAAAACACAATTCTATGCCGTATATATAGTAGGGGGTCCATGGCCCAGTTCGCCATCTGTTTGGGGGTCCCTGGCTTGAAAAACGTTGAAGACCCCTGGTCTAGACCATTTATAGCAAAGTCTTAATACTTGGATGGGAGACCACTGGAAACCTGACAAAAAATGTTGTTGTCTCCTTAGGCAAGGCACTTCACCCACATTCCCCAGTATGAATGTGGTGTGTAAGTGAGTGTTGGTGGTCGGAGAGACTGATGACAACAGTATAGCTTGGTAGCATTAGGTAAGCAGGTGACGTGACTGGTCAGATCTGTTGAGAGGCCACCCTGTCCACAATAAGAATGCATGTTCTTCAGGTAGTTTTAGCAACACATACAGCTCTGAAAAAATAAGAGACCACTGCATTTTTTTCTGAAATCAGCATCTCTACATGTATTACCGCCATTCCATTCCAGCGTCTGTTGAATTCCAACACAAACACAAAGCTGAGCTACTTCAGTTCTTGCACCAGGAGTGGAATAAAGTCACCCAAGAACAATGTGAAAGACTTGTGGAGAGCATGCCAAGACGCATGAAAGCTGTGATTAAAAATAAGGGTTATTGCACCAAATATTGATTTCTGAACTCTTCTTAAGTGTAAACATTAATATTATGTTGTTTTAAAATGAATTTGATCTTGTTTCTTTGCCTTGTTTGAGGTCTGAAAACATGTATCTTTTTTGTTATTTTGACTACATGTCATATTCTGCAAATAAATGCTCTAAACGATAATATTTTTATTTGGAATTTGGGGGGAAATGTTGTCAGTAGTTTATAGACTCAAACAAAAATGTCCCTTTTGCCCAAACACATACCTATAAGTAGTAAAATCAGAAAAACAGATCATTTTGCAGTGGTGTCTTATTTTTTTTCCAGAGCTGTATAATTGAGTAACTGCAATATAGTGCAGTTTAATGTCTATGGAACATTCCTGGCATAAATAATAAATAACATGGAGATAAGCATCTGGTGCACCCTCCCTGAAAAGTTACACATTCCGCCTTTCACTTCCTACAGGACAATGACATAACATGTAAAAAAATTCAATACTTCAAATAATTATTAAGATTTTTATTTTATTTCAAGAGACAATATAGAGACATTAAAGGTGCATTATGTGTCAGAACAGAAATAGATTAAATAATAAATTTGATAGATTTACAGAAAATGTACAGAAATAAATTAAATGCAATTACATCGGTCCTTGTACCGTTCGTTCTTTTGCATTTCAATTAACAAAAAAAACAATAAAATGGATAAACAATCTAAAACAATCCATTTTAGTGTCAAACCAAATTTTCCTCTATTTCCAATATTCAAATCAAAGTTTATTACAAGTTTGTTTTTTTGTTTTTTTAATAATCATTAAGATTCTGAGTTGAATTTGAACTGGTCTAGATATTGCTTTTTTGCAGAGTACACATTCAATCAGATCAGTGCACATAAACGTCTGGAGGAGAGTCTAGGCCAAAAACTAATGCCCCTGAGGGTACAATAAAGTCCGCCTTTGTCACGAGTCTCAGTACAGCCACACGGCCGTTACCGAAGAGTGTAGCTAAGATTCTGAGTTGAATTTGACCTGTTGTAGTTAGTACCTTGTTGGCGATAACACATGAGCGGCTTTGTAGCTGTAAGCGCAGTGCTAATGATGATGCTTGCTGCTTGAATCCCTGTTTAAGCGTACACCCATTTTCAGAGTATTTTTTGCTGCAGAGCCATTGCGGCGTCACAAAACATTAGGACAGTCGAACACAAACCCAATTAAAGAGACACATAGAGAGATGAAGCAGCGTGCTTTGAGATTACAGGAGAGGAGAGACCATTATCCAGCGCTGAGTGGAACTTTATTGGTGTGCATCACAACAACATCACTCAGAAGAGCACAGAGGAAAGGGCCGTCATTAATCTACCAAGTTTTCTATTTGCTTTGGTTTGTGTTATTATCAAATTGCGCTATGAATGAATTACCGCTAGAGAATGGGAAATGTCAAAAAAACAAACAAAACGATGCCATGTAAATCCAAGATAAAAAAAGTGTAAAATGCCCATAAAGTATACATTTATCGCTATGTCAACATACTTTTAAATAAACACTAAATGGCTTTTAGCACATCAGTTTAACATTAGGCTGACAAAATTCTATCAATGACGACACAATCCGAAGCTTTATAAACCCATTTTAGTGCTATACAGTGGTACCTCACCTTACGAAAGACCCAACAAACGAAAATTCCAAGTTATGAAATGCCTTCACGTTAAATTATGGTCTCTAAATACGAAAGAAAATTCAAGTTACGAAATGCGAAATGCGCGCTCAGCCACACACATTATACGCTTTTCTTAGACTGGATTTAAACTTTTCTCACATTTGTCTCTGTTTAAACACTTAAACTTTCATAGATTTTCAACAAAATGTATTAATAGTGAAGCGTGGGGGGAAGGGGGAGGGTGGAGAAGTGTGCGCACGGACACGCATGTGACCCGGCGCGGAGCTGTGAGCACGAGACCCGTGCTCAAACCGTGCCTCCTCTAGACCAGGTCTAAACCAGGTCTAAACCAGGATTTAACCACCGCGCTCTTGCCTGCGTTCGTTCATGTGCTCAGACTGCGTGCGGTCCCAAGGGGAGGCACATCCCCTCCCCTCCTCGCTGCTCGCCTCAGCCGTGACTCGTGAGGTACACCGGCAGAGCTAGCACGAAACCAGGAAATAGACCCGCACGCGGTGGTTTAATCCTGGTTTAGACCTGGTCTAGAGGAGGCACGGTTTGAGCACGGTTTGAGCACGGGTCTCGTGCTCGCAGCCCCGCGCCGGGTCATGCTGCGCTATCACACATTTGTCCGCGCACACTTCTCCGCTCTCCCCCTTCCCCCCACGCACGCAGTCGCTGCTCGCCTCAACCGTGACTCGTGAGGTACACCGATGCTGCTGCTAATAGCAGAGCTAGTACGAAACCAGGAAATAGACCCGCAGGTGGCGCTTTAATCCCCCTGGTCTATTCCTGGTTTAGTCCAGGTCTAGACCTGGTCCAGTCCTGGTTTAGTCCAGGTTTAGTCCTGGTCCAGTCCAGGTTTAGACCTTGGTCTAGACCTGGTATAGTCCACGTTTAGTCCTGGGTCTACAGTCTCTTATCCAATCAGGGCGCAGAACACAATGTTACACTATAAAAAAAAGTTACACTATTATAAAAAAAAGTTACACTACAAAAAAAAACTTGGAACGGGGCCTTGGAACGAATCAGGCTTTTTCCATTGAAATAGCTACTCAACTTACGAAAAATTCACATTACGAAACCACTTCTGGAACGAATTAATTTCGTAAGGTGAGGTACCACTGTATTTACCAAATGAAAGAAAGTGCAAAGTTGTTCCTATGATCCATGAAAATAAGCTTGTTTGAAGTAGCAGAAATGACAAAGATTACTATTACTTTTCCTTATTCTTTACAATCTAAAAACATTATCAAAACTAGTGCTGTCAGGTGATTAAAACATTCATCTAATTAATTACTGTAGAGGATTTGTAATGAATTAATTTAATTAATTGCATTTTAATCTCATGAGAGAGAGAGAGATTGAGAGAGAGAGAGAGAGAGATTGAGAGAGAGAGAGAGAGAGAGATTGAGAGAGATTGAGAGAGAGAGAGGCTGAGAGAGAGATTTAGAGAGAGAGATTGAGAGAGAGATTGAGAAAGAGATTGAGAGAGAGAGAGAGAGAGAGATTGAGAGAGTGAGATTGAGAGAGAGAGAGAGAGTGAGAGAGAGAGAACCCACTTTGCGATTGAGTTTGTCAGTTTTTCTGTGGTCACTTTGCTAAGTGCTCATGCTTCACAGTAAGAAGGTTCCGGGTTCGATCCCCGGATCAGCCAGACCTTTCTGTGTGTGTTCTGTGTGGAGTTTGCATGCATGGTCTGGGTTCGATCCCCGGGTCGCCCAAGCCTTTCTGTGTGGAGTTTGCATGTTTTCCCCGTGTCTGGGTGGGTTTCCTCCGGGCACTCCGGTTTCCCCCACCAACCCAAAACATGCACCATAGGTAAAATCCTCCAGCTGTGGTCCTGACCAAACCGAAGCAAGAAGATCATGGAGATGGTCCCCGGGCGCAGTAATGTGCTGCCCACTGCTCCTAATAACAGGATGGGTTAAATGCAGAGAAGAATTTCTCCTGTGTGACATCAATAATGTCACTTCTTCTTAAAAAAAAAAAAAAAAAAAATCCTGCGAGCATGGTTTGGTGGTTTGGTGGTTTGGTGGTTTGTTGAAGTGCGCTCATGCTCGCTCTATCACTGGCAACAATGGAACTTGTCCGGACGTGTTTATCGTTCAAATGATCCATCAGGCTGAAGCAGCTTTGGTGATCGGAAATGTCTGGCACTGGTGTGGGGTCCCTGCTGGTCTCCTTAAACTTATCTTACATTTATTCAGTCACTTATTATCACAATTATTTTATTACTTTGGGGGTGTCTGAAAAGGTGGTAAGGGTAATCAAATCTGACAATGTTATTAAAACCATTGCTAAATTTTGCAAGTTGACTCAATGCCATGCCAGTAAAGTTATTCATAATGTCTTAGTCTTATGAGCTCACATGAGTCAACTTTTCAAAATATAGCACCTTTAAATGATCCTTTTTGTGCAACCCAATAGTCTGTAGGCAGCTTGTATTGAGCAGGTGTTGAAGTTATGGTTTTGAATTGGGGAAGAATAATCAATCATTACAATATAGAGAAATGTATTACTGCTTAAAATGTTGAGATTTCAAAGACTCAAATTAACAATCAATGGTCCACTATTAAAGCTTTGTGATTTGTATTTTCTCGACTTTTGCAGCCCTATTATCTCTCAAAACACCCAGTATTTTGAACTTTAGATGAGATTTTCCACCAACTGCACTATGAGTTGTACCATTAGTAACTGTTTGATTTTGTTTACAAAGCATGAGGCAGGGCAGGAGATAGCAGCGTATCATTGTCTTGTGTGCAGGGTTTTTGAGACAATAGAAATACTCACTGTTAGGGGATGTCAGTGTTTGAGATGTTGTGACACTGTTCTTCCCCATCACTGTACCACAACAGAGAACACAGTACTTTTGTAAATACTGGTGTCTGGGTTAAATACAAACTATGATGGACTAAGTGTGTGCATTTTGTTTTTAACTCTAAGATGTGTGAAAAGTCCCTCAGTCGTCCAGGTAGAATCCATGATAAAAGGAGAAGTTCAATTTGTCAACTGGACAAAGTTTGTTTGGTTGAAAACGTTTCGCCGCTCATCCGAGAGGCTTCGTCAGCTCTGGTTATTGTACTGGTTAGACACTGCTTATATCTCGCTGCCAGGAGGCGCGTCCTACACTGAAAAAGCTCTGAAAACGAACCCCCCTAATCTGTCTCTTTGTTTTCCAAATTACTCTGGCGACTAGTTACGACCCCCTATTCAACGTCTAACGACCCTCTCCACCCCTCTGCCCTGGCTCGTCTGCCCTAATGTTTCTTTGTCTGTTTTGACGTGGTTTAAGAATGGAATTATAGATGGGAGACAAGTTATGTCTAACTCCCCCATTTCTGTTTAATGACGGATTCTCTTTTTTGACAAAAATAGCCTCTTTAACCCCCCTCTCAAACCAGTTCTTTTCCCTGGCTAAGATCTGAACCTTTTTAACTCTAACCTAAACTTTTTAAAGTTAATTTTAAGTTACTTTAAGAGATTTAAGTTGACCACTATGCAACTATTCCAGTGGAGGGACATCTTCACCTGCTTGTGAAGATGTTTTTGCTTTGCCTGGAATATGTGAAGAATCCCTCAGTCAACTGGACAAAGTTTTGCAGCTCATCCAAGTTGCTTCGTCAGTTCTGGTTAGAGTGCTGATGAACACTGCTTATATCTAGCTGCAGGGAGGAGCTAACTACAATAAAATTACTCTGAAACTATCCCACCTCTTTGTTTTCAGCTTTCTGTCTTTTGTTTTCAGTTTCTCTCTGGCGTCTAGTTTAGCATACCCATTCAGTACCATAATAGGTGTTTTCACACCTCTGGACCTGATCTGGCTAGCCCTATTGTTTTCTTTGTTTGTTTTGATTCAGGTTTGAGAATGGAATTATATATGGGAGACAAATTGTTTCTGTCCCCTCCATTCCTGTTCAAAGAAGGATTCTCTTTTTTGACAAAAGCTAGATATAAGCAGTGTCCATCAGCACTCTAACCAGAACTGACGAAGCAACTTGGATGAGCTGCTTGTACTGCTTTAAAATACTTTGAAAAATAAGTACTCCTACTGTGAGCTTCTTCATTGATATGACCTGTAAGTTGACCTGGTGGTGCAAACAGCATAAATTAGTATAATGCCATATTGCGTGAAAAGTCCCTCAGTCGTCCAGGTAGAATCCATGATAACAGGAGAAGTTCAATTTGTCAACTGGACCAAGTTTGTTTGGTTGAAAACGTTTCGCCGCTCATCCGAGAGGCTTCGTCAGCTCTAATAAGAATACTGGTAAGACACTTGCTTATATCTTGCTGTAGGGAGGAGCTACCTAGCTAACTACTTTCCGGAACTATCTCATTGGTTTCGGTCTTTTGTTTCTCTGGCGTCTAGCTTAACGATCCCTATTCATCCCTACACGCCTGCTTTTTCACACCTCTGGCCCTGACCTGGCTAGCCCCATTGTTTCCCTGTTTGTTTGATCTAGGCTTAATAATGGAATTGTAGATGGGATGCAAATTATATCTTACGCCACCATTTCTGTTCAGAGAAGGATTCTCTTTTTTGACAAAAATAGCCTCTTTAACTCCCCTCTCAAACCAATTCTTTTCCCTGGCTAAGATCTGAACCTCACTGTCCTCAAAAGAATGTCCCGTGGCTTCTAGGTGAAGATATACGGCAGAAGACGGTCCACTCTGGCACGCCCGTCTGTGTTTGTACATCCTCTTGTGAAGTGGCTGTTTGGTTTCTCCAATATAGCGCTCACTGCAGTCTTCACTACACTGAATGGAGTAGACCACATTGCTTTGTTTGTGGCTCGGTGTTTTGTCCTTTGGGTGGACGAGTTTTTGTCTTAAAGTGTTTGTGGGTTTGAAATAAACTGGGATTTCATATTGTCTGAAAATCCTCTGTAGAGGCTATTTTTGTCAAAAAAGAGAATCCTTCTCTGAACAGAAATGGTGGCGTAAGATATAATTTGCATCCCATCTACAATTCCATTATTAAGCCTAGATCAAACAAACAGGGAAACAATGGGGCTAGCCAGGTCAGGGCCAGAGGTGTGAAAAAGCAGGCGTGTAGGGATGAATAGGGATCGTTAAGCTAGACGCCAGAGAAACAAAAGACCGAAACCAATGAGATAGTTCCGGAAAGTAGTTAGCTAGGTAGCTCCTCCCTACAGCAAGATATAAGCAAGTGTCTTACCAGTATTCTTATTAGAGCTGACGAAGCCTCTCGGATGAGCGGCGAAACGTTTTCAACCAAACAAACTTGGTCCAGTTGACAAATTGAACTTCTCCTGTTATCATAATGCCATATTGTGGAACATTCCAGGCAAAGCATCTCCATGATGGTAAAAGACCCTATACCAGAAAATGTGGGTAGAATCCCTCATTCGTCCAGGTAAAATCCATGGCAAAAGGAGAAATTCAGTTTGTCAACTGGACAAATGTTTATTTGGTCAAATACTGAAGAAGCAGCTTGGATGAGCTGCGAAACGTATTTGACCAAATCAACTTTAGTCCAGTGGAAAAATTTAATTTCTCCTTTTGCCTATACCAGAAAAGTTATTTTGTTCCCCATTTTTCAATCATAAAGTCATATAAGGTATTTCTATCTTTTTTCAGCCATTAAATCATAAGTTGGTGGGCAAAATCAGACATGATGGATGTATTTTGATCGCCGTTGTTAGTGAACACGCCCGTCTAAAACCGAAGATGGGTTTCTTCATCAGAGGAGCAAATATTTAGACAGAGGAGTCATCAGAATCAGCCAAGGGCCTCCCTGAGAGTGAGGACTACAGCTCCGGAGGGTCTGATTAGTCATTAGGCCCTTAACTGTGTGACATTGTGCTTCAAAGTAATTACCAATCAGGAAAGAGAGACGGGGACAGAAAGAGAAAGAGAAAGAAAGACAAAGGCAGAGAGGGGGAGAAACAGACAGAGACTCAGAGGGGAAGAGTGAGAAGAGGAAAGGGGATTGTAAGAGAGAGAGAGGGGGTGGGTGAGAGCGGAAGGCAAGAGAGAGAGAGAGGAGAGAAAGAAGAGTGAGAAAAGAGAGAGGGAGAAATAGAGAGTGAGAAAAAGAGAGAAGAGCGAGAATGAGGGGAGAGAAAGAAGAGCGAGAAAGAGGAGAGAGAAAGGAGAGAGAAGAGCAAGAAAGAGGAGAGAGAAAGAAGAGTGAGAAAGAGGAGGGAGAAAAGAACAGTGAGAAAGGAGAGAGAGGAGAGAAAAAGAGGAGAGATAAAGAGGAGAGAGAAAAGAAGAGTGAGAAAGGGGAGAGAGAAGAAGAGGAGAGAGAAAAGAAGAGCAAGAAAGAGGAGAGAGAAAGAAGAGTGAGAAAGAGGAGGGAGAAAAGAACAGTGAGAAAGGAGAGAGAGGAGAGAAAAAGAGGAGAGATAAAGAGGAGAGACAAAAGAAGAGTGAGAAAGAGGAGAGAGAAGAAGAGCGAGAAAGAGGAGAGAGAAAAGAAGAGCGAGAAAGAGGAGAGAGAAAGAAGAGAGAGAAAGAGGAGAGAGGAGAGAAAAAGAGGAGAGATAAAGAGGAGAGAGAAAAGAAGAGCGGGAGAGAGGAGAGAAAAAGGGGAGAGAGAAAGAGGAGAGAGAAAGAAGAGCAAGAAAGAGAAGAGAAAAAAGAGCAAGAAAGAGGAGAGAGGAGAGAAAAAGAGGAGAGAAAAGAAGAGCAAAAAAGAGGAGAGAGAAAATAAGAGCGAGAAAGAGGAGAGAGGAGAGAAAAGGAGGAGAGATAAAGAGGACAGAGAGAGAGTGTAGTGTCATGGAGGGAGTAACAGAAGGAGAGGGGAGTGGAGGGAGTAACAGAGGGAGAGTGTAGGGGAGGGAGTAACAGAGGGAGAGTGGAGGGGAGGGAGTAACAGAGGGAGAGGGGAGTGGAGGGAGTAACAGAGGGAGAGGGGAGTGGAGGGAGTAACAGAGGGAGAGTGGATTGGGAGTAACAGAGGGAGAGTTGATTGGAGTGGAGGGAGTAACAGAGGGAGAATGGAGTGGAGGGAGTAACAGAGGGAGAGGGGAGTGGAGGGAGTAACAGAGGGAGAGTGGAGGGAGTAACAGAGGGAGAGGGGAGTGGAGGGAGTAACAGAGGGAGAGGGGAGTGGAGGGAGTAACAGAGGGAGAGTGGATTGGGAGTAACAGAGGGAGAGTGTAGGGGAGGGAGTAACAGAGGGAGAGTGGAGGGAGTAACAGAGGGAGAGGGGAGTGGAGGGAGTAACAGAGGGAGAGGGGAGTGGAGGGAGTAACAGAGGGAGAGTGGAGGGAGTAACAGAGGGAGAGGGGAGTGGAGGGAGTAACAGAGGGAGAGGGGAGTGGAGGGAGTAACAGAGGGAGAGTGGATTGGGAGTAACAGAGGGAGAGTGTAGGGGAGGGAGTAACAGAGGGAGAGTGGAGGGAGTAACAGAGGGAGAGGGGAGTGGAGGGAGTAACAGAGGGAGAGGGGAGTGGAGGGAGTAACAGAGGGAGAGTGGATTGGGAGTAACAGAGGGAGAGTTGATTGGAGTGGAGGGAGTAACAGAGGGAGAGTGGATTGGGAGTGGAGGGAGCACCCATCATCACCATAACCGCAGGTATAATTCCACACTGCAGCAAAGACTCTCTAATAAGAATATATAGTCATAATTAAGACTTAGACACAAGCTTAAAAATGACTGGGTTTCATTTTGGTTTCCTTCCTGTAATAGGAAGGAGGCACGGCACAATTCCCACAAGTTTTGGTCCAGGGGCTGGGGCTTTTTTCCAATAGCCACATGATCATTTTAATTTTGAACACTGAATTATACCTTAACCTTTTTATTAATTTAGAGAGTCCTGGCATTCATAGCTGTCATTTAATGTCATTTACTGTAATTTTCTTATTCATCTCTAAGGCCAAGGCAATGTACAGTAACATGAAATTAGATCACAATCTTGACTTTTAAAGTGGTTAACCTTCTACAAAGAGGATCTCATTCAAGTACCAGATAGTTTATTATATTCTTTATCGATTTTTAAATGTAGTTTGGGCTATTATAAGACTTTATTTCTCAAGCTTTGTTACTGAATTTGTTCAAAAAGTGTCATCTTGCTATACTTTAGACATAACTTTAAACACATAACACGTAATCAGTGTTTACGGGGCTCATATTAAGACCCCTGTGAGCTTTAAGCCATGTTTGAATGTTGCTACCTCATCAAAAACATACCCAAAGCTCAAAATGCCCTGCTTCACCTTGTAATGTCATGAAGCGGTCGTTTTCAAGTTTTCAAGTCCATTGCCTTCCATTTGTTATTACACGAGTGAACCAGTGCGGTGGTATAATATGTGGACAGATACAAGGACAGAACTTCTTTTCAACTCAATTGATTAAAACTTAGTAATGCAGAGATAAATTCAGTGAATAGCTTTGCACAGATTTCACAAATTAAAAAATTTTTCACACTGCAAAAGACTTCTTTGCACACATACAGTACACCCTATCCGAAGCTGAATTCCTTCATTTTCTCAGCCAAAGTTAATGACAAAAATGTGAGTGGTTTGATGGTGATGCAAGTAAAATATGTTTTTTTGTTTGTTTGTTTTTCCTTACAGCGGTATCCTTGGCCCTTGCCCTCAACGGAGTCTTCACAAACACAATAAAACTGATTGTTGGCAGGTAAGCTGTATCTTAAAACTTCTTGGGTTCTTAAAGACAATGCAGTAACATGTATTTACCTTGTTGTTGACATGTTTCGGCTGCTAACTGCAAGCCCTCTTCAGAACTGTCAGTGGTGACGTGTCGTACATCAGCTGTTGTTACTTCCTGTGGGCGTGGTCAGCTGTTGTTAGTTCCTGTAGTCGTGAGCCGTGTCTCAATTCTCCGAGTGCACAGTTTGGAGCGTGGTTTTAAGGGGTCTCAGCCTGTAGTCAAGACTGGTGCATACTTGCTCAGCCCTGAGTGCAGTCCACGGACCGTATGGGCGTCGGCGAAATGCGACGCGAAAGGTCTCGCAACTACCAGATGCAGCGGCCGACTCCATTTTCTCTCGTAGCGCGTGGTGCATGCTGGGATATATGAGTGCGTGAAGTGCTTTTTCATGCAGTTGGTCCACGCCCCGATTTCCATGGAAACGACTGAGGTCTTCGGACCGCGTGCTAACTGTGCATGGGACAAAAAAGAAATGGGACAGCAGTCATCGCGCCGGATGTGATGTACATGCCCTTAAAACCACGCTCCGAACTGTGCACTCTGAGAATTGAGTTGTTGTTGTTACTTCCTGTAGGCGTGGTCAGCCTGATTGCCCTGGCAGGTCGCTCAGACTGACCACGCTTCCCGTCACCCGGTGTTCTCTGGAGGAGGGTGTCCCAGGTGTGTGAAAGGAGGAACGCTCCATCATCAGGATTGACACTGTCCATGCCTTGGTTCCTGATTTCAGTGGCCTCCCTGATCCAGCATTTGAACTTGTTGTTTTCCGATCCAATGACCTGTGCCCCGTCCCAATCCAGAATGTGGTTATTTCTTTTACAGTGATCTGATATGGCGGATTTGAGGTTTTCCTGCAGTGCTTCATCTTTTTGTGTTCTGGAGAGTCTCCCTGATGTTTCCTTTTCACATTCCTTTTGGTGTTCCTTGTTTTCGGATGTGAAATGCCTGGCCCGTTTCCCCTATGTATGATTTATTGCATGATTTCCATTGGATTTTGTAGATGGCGTTGCATTTTTGTTCTTGTGGGATTTTATTTTTGGGGTGTACTAGCTGTTGGCGGAGTTCTGTGTCGTCAAACCATACACAATCAGGCTGACCACGCCTACAGGAAGTAACAACAGCTGATATACAACGCATCACCACCAACACCGGTGACAGTTCTGAAACAGTTCTGAAAATGGCTTGCAGTTAGCAGCCGAAACATGTCACCAAGGTAAATATACGTTACTGCATTGTCTTTTAAAAAAGAACCCAAGAAGTTAAAGTACATAAGAAGACAAAATGAACATCTTTGGTTTAAGCTGTATCCTATTTTATTTAATTTTCAATCATTGGGGCCAAGCACCGAAGGTGCAAGGCACCCATAGTGTTTCTACTGATTCCTATTATTATTATTATATATTCTTCCGCCTCTGGGAGTCTATGGCAACCCATAGAACCGTTTGGTAAAAAGTTGTGAAATTTTGCATGCACATTCCAGCCAGTCTCCTCATTACCCACAGCAATTTATAGGCCCCTACCCCTAACCCTCTAGCACCAGCAGCAGGTCAAAGTTGCAGGAATTTTCAGGTACATTTCTGCGTTGCTAGGCAACGCCCTGCTCTTAATTGATTCGGCGAGATCAAGTGAACCGAAGTGAGCTCATATCTCGGGAACCCTTCATAGAATTATTTTCAAACTTTTCACAGATGTTCACGTCATTCCCAGGATTCCCCACAAAAAATTACAGGGCCCCAGCTCAAACCCTCTAGCGCCACCAACAGGTCAAAATTTGAGGGACATTTCTGTTTGTAACTTTTGAACTGTAAGTCCGATTTTCAAAAAAGCACATCATCAAATTAGGCTGGGTCACTGCTTGGCCCCACATTGCTGCTTGCAGCTATATTTTATAATTGATATTTGAGCTATAAAGAGTTGAATAATGCTTAGTTCAAAGTTCCTGGTAGTTCATCCAGTTCTATGAAGTGTGCTGGTAGCTTAACATTGCAGGTAACATTTGCAACTGTTAAGTACTGAAATCAAAGTATTGGTGGTTTTCAGACTCTCAGATGTGGTGATCATTTTCCCTATTAATTACTTTGTACTGTGCCATGAAATATCCCAAATGTAAATGCACAAATATTGAATCTAATCATTTCTATTAATGACTAGGCCAAAGAACTTAAAGTATTACAACAAAAATCTGCTTTTTAGCCATACTCATTTTAGCTGCCCCCATCTGTATTAAATATTATTAGCCTATAGAATATTGTGATGTCTTCTGAAACCCACCAATCCATTTCTTGTTTTGTCAGACCCAGGCCAGATTATTTCCAGCGATGTTTCCCTGATGGACAAGTGAATGAGAAAATGCTGTGCACCGGAGAAGCAGAGGTTGTGTCAGAGGGTCGCAAGAGTTTCCCCAGCAGCCACTCCTCCTGTAAGTTTAACACGGTCAATCCACATGGTTAAGACTCAACCAACAAATTAAACGTCTGTTAAACCCAGCTGAGAAAAGCACAGACGTCTTTCCGGTACAAAAATGCTAAAATAGTCTGAAGTAGTCAAAGTCAAAGTCAAAGTCAAAGTGTACTTTATTGCCATTCCACTATGTAACAGACATTACACAGAGGACTGAAATTGCGTTTCACCAGACACCAAGTGTGCAATTTAAACTAAACACACACACACACACAGCTACACTCATGGACATGAAGTGTACACAGACATCAACAGTAAATAGACATAAGATAAATAGGGAAGCATATACTCTTCCAACAAGAAGGAAGCTCAAGGTAGAATGAAATGTGCAGTATATAAAGTGCAAAAGTGAAGGTGCAATTGGTAAAGTGCAAGAGTGCTGAAAGCTGCATGGAGTATGTAAGTCTGTGTAAGATTGTTTTTTGGATGTCATTAACATGTTTATGGAATTTTCTTCAGTGTGTTGATTAGCCTGATGGCTTGTGGAAAAGAAGATGTTTCTCAGTCTATTTGTGTGGCACTGCATGCTGAAGTACTTCCATCCACGCCGCCATGTTTGTTTTGGATTGTTTGGGCACTTGACCGTTGGCTCCGTCCTAAACCATGATGTTGCCCTGTCCACTGGTTTACCAGGAAGTCACAACAACAAGAGCTGGGAAAATGCATCTTTCTAGTCAATGGCCATGTTATATTGTGTGTCAATGAAATGATCACCCATTGTGTATTCTTTCTGGGGTTATTTTACATATTTTTACATACAGCTCTTTCCACCAGTAGTGCTATTCTTTATGCCACAGAGTACGTGTCCCCAGTTAACTTGGATTAGCATAAACATATAGCTCTGGAAAAAAATAAGAGACCACTGCAAAATGATCAGTTTTTCTGATTTTACTACTTACAGGTATGTGTTTCTGCAAAAGGAACATTTTTGTTTGATTCTATAAACTACTGACAACATTTCACCCAAATTCTAAATAAAAATATTATATATAAATATCGTTTAGAGCATTTATTTGCAGAAAATAACAAAAAAGATACATGTTTTCAGACCTCAAACAATGCAAAGAAACAAGATCAAATTCTTTTTAAAACAACATAATACTAATGTTTACCTGGACGACTGAGGGACTTTTCACGCACTAATGTTTACACTTAAGAAGAGTTCAGAAATCAATATTTTGTGCAATAACCCTTATTTTTAATTACGGGTTTCATGGCATGCTCTCCACAAGTCTTTCACATTGTTCTTGGGTGACTTTATTTCACTCCTGGTGCAAGAACTGAAGTAGCTCAGCTTTGTGTTTGTGTTGGAATTCAACAGACGCTGGTATGGAATGGCTGTAATACATGTAGAGATGCTGATTTCAGAAGAAACTGCGGTGGTCTCTTATTTTTTTCCAGAGCTGTATATTAATAAGCAGTTAGTCAATGGCTTGTATCGCGCTTTTTTAGTCATTAAAATTTCTTTTCTATGAGAAAAATACAACATGAAAAAAAATAAAATAAAAGATGTGAAATTTTAAAAAGACAAACTTTTTTGCGCCATTGTGCTGTCCAACACTCCAAATGCCTACTTTTTTTTCTTTTTACAAAACAATGAATGGCTTTTTAAAATGAAAAGGAAATTATAAAGTACAAAACTATAATTACTCTCAAGCTACAATTCTGTGACTGCCAACTTCATTCTTGATCAGCAAAATCAGTCCCTGCCTCACTACTTTCTCTGCTCAAGGTAATTATATCTTGTTACTGTTTATTTATACTCCCCAGGCAGATTGTCAATTAGTTTTAGCTTTGGTAGATTAAGTTTGAGAATATTTAATTTGATTTTGGGCTGTACAGCGAACAAAGCTATTTACTAAACTGTCACGATCGGAGCATTGGGTTTTCAGGCGCTCCTCCACTTGGTGTTAAATAAATCACATGTTATTGTGCTGTCCGGTACATGATTTTTAAGTGTTGTTTGCAGATGAGCAGAGGCTGCTGGAAAAACACATAATACAGCTAAATGCTCTTCATTATGTGTATTTGTAATTTATGAGTTGTTGTCTAATATGATTGCAGCTTATTGTGATTTGTAAGACTTATCCTGGTTTGGTCCTCGTTTGAGTCATAATGTGGATTTGGCTTTGTTTCAGACCCAAATTAGGATGATGTTTGAGCAACACACTCTTAAAGCAGACCTATTATTAAATCGACTTTTCAGGGCTTTTATCTATGTTTTAGTTCAGTGGTTCCCATAGTGGGTAAATTTAAAGAAAAAGCATTATATAGTCTATTATTCTTTGCATTGATATGGGGGCCATGGCACAGAACACTTTGGGAACGGCCAGATTCAAACTACAAAGAAAAGCCCAAGTTTGTGTCGGCTCCTCTACCCAAAGAAAATGTCTGGTTTTGAAGAACTGGTCACCTGGCTTGAGGTCACCTGGCTTTCTTCCAAGAAAGCCAGGTGACCTCAAGAGTCCAATTGAAAACAAAGAAGAGAAACCAGCTTCTGAAAGTAAACAAACTTGTCAGTCACTGAATGTTCAGGCCTCTGCAGCAAAGCCTGAGGTTATCAAGGTGTTGCCTTCAGAGCCACCGAAAGAACAGAGAAAGAGAAAGAACAGCGTCTTCCAAGAAAGGCAGGTAACCATGACACTGCAGCAGAACACGGTGAAGTAACCAGTAAACAGGTCCAAAGCCTGTGGTTGTTGAGGTGTATCTTTCTGTCCCTCCAAAAGAACAGAGACCACCAAGACGTCTTCTGAGAAGGGCAGCAAACAGGAAACAAATGGAGAAAAAAGAAGAACAGTGTAACCAAGCCCGGATTCTGCAGTTGTTTTCGATGATGAACCTTTTCGATGTAATTCACTTCATCTAGATTTACACCAGGACCCTCCTTCTCCCATTACCCCTCTCCAAGCGAAAGAAATCCCCCCTTATCTCAACAGATATTCGGCATCATACCCCAAAACATCTAAACATTTCTGACCTCCAATAGGCAGCTATATAATTGTTAATTTAACAATGAAATATCGATTTTGTGCACTAACTGGAATTTCACGGAGCTGTCTAAGCTCATTTCCCATGGCCTATACCAAAAAAATGTAAATAAATGTTTAGTAATTAGAGTTTTTTTCTTCTTTTTTATGCAATAGATTCTTGTTTGTGTTGTATATTAGAGCAGAGGTTTATGGGGGGGGGGGGGGGCGATTTAGAGTGATTCAGGCATGCTTGAGCAAACTTATTTTCAGGACACCATGTACACATACACCGACTGCTCTGTACTTATTTCAATCTCCAGTTTTATTTTCTTAATCGTTGATACGCGTAGGATTTGGTAGCATCGTGTAGCCAGGCTTGCTAGCGTGAGCTGCAGCTTTCCATCCGTTCACAACGCGTTTTGTGATGGCATTTATGGAAGCATCTGCAGAAGAAAAAATAAGCAGACTTTTTTCTTCCATTAAAGGGATATGCCACCCCCAGGTCAAACTTGGGCATCTCCCCACAGTCCAGAGACTAAAATAAGTGGTGGAAAGCGTTTTCCTGCTCACCCAGCCATTGTCCGAGTCTGTCAGCACTGACCGCAGCGGTAGCTGCAGCTACTCCGCATTAGATTGGAGTCTAACGTCGCCAACGAAAGATTTCGGCCAAAAGGAATTAATTTGCTCGATGCTTTTCCCAATTACTTTCTGTGTAGTGCGCATTCATATCGAGTGCAAATAAATGTGCAAATCAACACGGAAAGCTTGACTTGGTCATTTTGGGGCGGGAACTATTTTTCAGTGCGGAAAAAGACAGCCGAAGCACACACCATGCTGACAGGGGAATCCCTGTTACGCAGCATGGTGTGTGCTTCGGCTGTCTTTTTCCGCACTGAAAAATCTTTCATTGGCGACGTTAGACTCAAGTCTAACGCGGAGTAGCTGCAGCTACCGCTGCGGTCAGTGCTGACAGACTCGAACAATGGCTGGGTCACCAGGAAAACGCTTTCCACCACTTATTTTAGTCTCTGGACTGTGGGGAGATGCCCAAGTTTGGCCTGGGGGTGGCATATCCCTTTAAGTCGTTTTAGATGAATGTTGCGATTTAAAATGATCCATGGGTGTCATAGATTACAACTATACCACAGATACAAACACAGTACGTCTTGATTTAAATGACTGTCAGTGTATGCAGTGGTATAAAAATATGGAAACAATATTATTTAGGGATGAATCCGGTAGAATACTGGTATCGGGTATCTGTGGTACAAATCAACTGGATATTCGTTTGAGGATATACAGTGGTACCTCACCTTACGAATGACCCAACAAACTTCAAGTTACGAAACGCCTTCTCGTCAAATTTTGGTCTCTAGATACGAATGAAATTTCAAGTTACGAAACGTGAAATCTCCAATCCAATCCAACTTTATTTATAAAGCACTTTAAAAACAACAAATCTCAAAAATTCAATTCATGCGCACTCAGATGCACGCCCCGAAACGTAAATACACTTTATCAACACACACGAGGTTAGGTTCCAGAGGTGGCCCGCGGTGGGAGAGGTCCACGAGGTAGGACAACTTTGTATTTTGCAATTGTTCTACATGTTTTAGGGCTGTAAATGCCTCACCACACACATTCTACGCTTTTCTCAGACTGGAGTTGGGCTTTTCTCGCATTTCTCTCTCGTTTGAACACTCGAACTTTCATAGATTTTCAGTGGAATGTGTTGATAGTGAAGCATGGGGGGGACACGGCTCAATATAGCGCCGAACGCGCCGAGCACGCGCAGGCCGAGCACGGGGTGATTTAATCCTGGTCCGGTCCTGGTTTAGTCCAGGTCCAGTTCAGGTTTAGACCTGGTTTAGTTCTGGTCTAGACCTGGTTTAGTTCTGGTCTAGACCTGGAAGTCACATAGAAGCAGAGCCCGCCCCGAGCGAGACCCCGCGGTCTTGCCCGCCAATAGAGCCAGCCCCGCCCCGCTGTTATTCCCGCTGAAAGAGCGTCTTTCTCGGCCTCTTAGCCCTAGCGCGGAACGCGCAAAGAGCGCGGACACGAGCAACGAGCAACACGCTCATCCAACGGCACTGCCATGTTATAATAATAACAGGTCCAATCCAGGTTTAGTTCTGGCCAGACCTGGTTTATTCCACGTTCTTTTAGTCCTGGTCTAGTCTCTTAGCCCGTCAGGAACACAACGTTACACTATAAAAAAAAGTTACACTATAAAAAAAAACAACCTTGTAACGGATCAGGCTTTTTCCATTGAAATAGCTACTCAACTTACGAATTTTTCACGCTACGAAACCACTTCTGGAACGAATTAATTTCGTAAGGTGAGGTACCACTGTACTTCATGGTTAGGCCGACTAAACATGCAAAATGCGGATTAGCCAAGCTTGCATTGACTCTTACTTAGCAGCTACTGATGGCACAGATTTAAATTATTCTAGCACTAGTAATGTCCAGTCCCACACCAAAAAGCAAAATAAACGAAGTACAGTGAACCCTCGCTGTATCGCGGTTCACTCTTCGCGGCCTCGCTGTTTCGCGGATTTTTTTTTCCAATTTTTTTTTTTTTTTTTTTCAATTTTTTTATAGTGTAACTTTTTTTTACAGTGTAACATTCTGTCCTGCGCCCTGATTAGCTAAGAGACTAGACCAGGATTAAAACAGGTCTAAAGCAGGTCTAAACCAGGACTAAACCAGGTCTAAACCAGGACTAAACCAGGTCTAGACCAGGGATGGTAGGGACAGAGTCTCAGATTTCCTTCACGAGAGCGCCTGGGTGACAGGAGGTGTGGCCTTTGTTTACTTGCACGAGCCATGGAAGAGAGTGCGAGCCGGACAAATGGAAGAGCCAAGAATCAACATGGACGGGCCTGGCGCCTGGCCGCGCGGCGTCCGGGGGAGCCGCAGCGGGGAGAGCGGCATTCGAGGGAGCCCGCAGCGGGGGGAGGACACTCGCGCGCACAGAGGAGACAGTGGCTCTTCCCCGTCACGCCGAGAGGACGAACCCGACCCTGTCCTAGAGAGCTGTGGAGTATTGGCGACGCATTGATAGCGGTCTGATTTTGGAGCCGGGGTGAAATGCAACCAACTCTTGTGAGCGCAGGTTAGTCTTACCTGGTCTTGTGGTGAGGACTGGTGCTCAGAGGCGTCTGTTAGCGGTTTGGCACTGTTAGCATTGGCTTGAGTCTTGCCCAAAATGATATCCAGGTCGCTTTCCACTCGACTTTCGCACATGGCATGGATATGTGGTACCAAAACAAACACACGTGTCCGCGCGCACGTGTCCGCGCACACGTGTCCGCGCGCACGTGTCCGCGTGTCACGTGCCCCCCCCCCACTATTAATATATTTTAATGAAAATCTACAAAAGTTTGAGTGTTTAAACAAGAGAAAAATGTTAATACCAGTCTCAGAAAGGTGTATAATGTGTCTGGTGAAGCGTTTTCAGCCTTAAAACATGTAGAATAATTGTAAAATATAAAATTGTCCTACTTCGCGGATTTCACTTATTGCGGGCTATTTCTGGAACCTAACCCCCGCGATAAACGAGGGTTCACTGTATAAATATTATCCATGGATTTATGCACTTTCAGTGGGGTAAAAATAATTACAAGTCTTCATGGTCTGCTCAGCATAAACTCCAGAAGTCTGTGGATATTTGGCCTTGGGAAACGTGCAACTGGCATCAAGGCACATACAATTTTACATGTTTTCACCATAAAATAATGAATTAAAAAAATGAATGGCAAATTAATTTGTACCAGTAAGTAGTGCTCCAGCTTTTGGCACAGCATTCGTAATCAGTGCTCACAGAGAATGCAAAATTCAATGGTTTTACTTAATTAAAACACTCTCAGTCATCTGAAATTGCATATTGATCACAGACATTTTGTGCATTATAATAACTTTTGCTGGGTTTCAGAGGATGCCACATGATTTTGCTGTTTCGAATGCTTTAATTAGGTTCAGATTACATTTCTAGTACATTACAATTTATCAAGAACATTTATCCATAAGATAAAATAGACACTTTATTATCTTGTCTTCAGATGCTCTGAACCAACAAAGCTCCCTGATCTGTCTGGTCCTGTTGGCTGTTATAACTTTAAACCAGCTGCTCTGAAGATTTCCCCAAAGTCCAATGATTTGGCCTGATTTAAGATCCCTCAAACTAGTTGAAGATCTTTATTGCTTGTGCACAATATTATCAAGAATGAGACATGATTTGGCAATGTACACCCAGTCCACAACTTCTCCCCGAGATGACTAACAGCCTGCCCCATGATCTTGGCTAACTATAAATAGAGTTTGGTTGCTTGTTGCTAGTGTGTGCAAAAGTTCTGATTCTCCACAAAACTTTATTCTCTGCTTGTACCATGTGGTTTCATCACTTGGCAAATCTTGAAAGGCTTCATCTTTATGTCCACACTGTTCTCTATAGGGTACTACAGAGGGCCGAAGTTTTGAATGTTGCCCAGATGTCCAGTCAGTGAAAAAGTAGTGTAGCATATTATATATTGACCACAACATTGCGAGAGTTGGATAAACAACAGCAGACAGCAGCAGGACTGGACATGAAAGAATGAATGCAGATGGAAGTGTTGTTTTAATGCACTGCTGACCAGTGTTGGGCACGTTACTTTGAAAAAGTAATTAGTTACAGTTACTAGTTACTAACCCAAAAAAGTAACTGAGTTAGTAACTGAGTTACTACACTATAAAAGTAACTAGTTACCTAGGAAAGTAACTAATGCGTTTTTTTTTTGTAAAAATGTCAAATAATTTGGATTTTATTTACAGTGCATTATACAGCTTTTGCTGCTTGGCTGGCGTGGCTCCGTCACCGTGGCCTTCATTGTTAACGGCACCTAGCATGCGATTATCATCATGGGGCCTGCTGGGGGCCACTAGTTTAACAGAAGCGTGCGCCGTCGAGAGATGCCTCATTAAATTTGAGTTGCTTATATTGGACGTGAACAAATTCTTTGGTCTTTGACACAATGTGCACGTAACATGTACGTTTTTACCTTTTACCTCGACGAGGTTAAAATACTGCCTATACGTTTGTCTTCGACTCGGGACTCGCCATCTGACATGGGGTGTGTGTACTGTGTGTGCGCGCTATTACTGTGTGCTGGGATTGTGTGTAGATACCCGCCCACCGCCCACTGGGTGTCTCTGGTTGGCTCAACATGAAATCTTACTCTGCTTTAGCCAATCATCATTACTTATTCCGCCCTTACCAAAGAGAGAAAAAAATTCCCCTGTGCCTATGCGAGTCACGCACATGATGCCAGTTTCAAAATGAGTAGGTTCAGTAACGCGCGGTAACAGCGTGTTGGTGCTGGTAACGGCGTTATAACGATAGATAAAGTAACTCGTTAGATTACCCGTTACTGAAAAAAGTAACGCCGTTAGTAACGGCGTTTATTTTAACGCCGTTATTCCCATCACTGCTGTTGACATGCGATTATGAATAAATGCTATTTTCTGATCTATGTTATAAACTTGTTTCCTCATTACAATCAATCAATCAGTCAAACTTTATATGTATAGAACTTTTCATACATTTCAAATGTAGCACAATGCTTCACATTAGGGGTGTGAATCTTTCGCTCACAAAACGGTTTGATTCGAATCTCTATTCACAGGCTACGATTCGATTCAGGGACAATTCATAAAATTAGTAAACGATCCGGTACGATTCGATTCGATCCGGTTCGGTTAATTTTGATTCAATACAAACTGACAACTTTACTCCCAAGTGCTTTAAAGTTATTGAGAAGAAAAAGAGAGAAAAAGAAATGAAATTTCAAAATAGTATCCTTTTGTTTATTTAGTGTCCAACAGACAATACACCAGGCCTACTGAAAAACTGGCAATCCGGTTTGGAACACTCTACTCATACTTAAAATACAGTACATTCCTTCCCTCAAGCAACACAAAACAATAAGGTTAGATATCAAAGATAAAGAAGTCGTTATAAAACAAGCAAGTTGTAGCCTGGGAATTCCCAGGCCGCTTCCGTTCGTTTCGAACTGGAAGGCGGCCTGGCAGCTCGTCCAAGCGAGAGTCCCAGATTTAGGGCCCCAATCAGAGAGCGGGGGAGGGGTGGAGAGACGGTGACGCGTACCACATGACAAACGGAAGCTCGTAGTTTGAACTGACAACTGACATGATTGGCTATGGACTTACGTATACGCTCAATGATAGACATTCATAACGCCCAATAAACGGCCGTTGGCAATCGCTAACCACACCTCCGCTACGGGATTTTTCGAAGCGAGCTCCCAGACCCATATCTCACTTGTGATATGGTCAGGTGTTAACCAGACTAAGCAAGTTGCCTATTAAAGGCAAAAATCTGAATGATTAGTGCTTCAGTCACTCATATGAGTTTCAGTAACAGTAAAAGTGCAACATATCACTGACAAGAAGATAGATATTACTAGGCAGTTATAGAAAACACTGGCATGTTAAATCCAACATGTCTTTATGTCTGTAATTAACTTTTCTTAACAAAAAAAGAAAATCAGAGAAAGCTCTTAACACTGAATAACTAATACTTTTTCTCCATCTCATAACATTTCCTCAGTCTCCTTTGAGACAAAAATCATCAATGCTTGAAAGTGTGTGTGCGTGTGCGTGCCAGAGTGGGTTCGGGTGTGTGTGTCCTGCTCCATTTAGTACAGTGAGTCAAACGTCAGCCGAGGTCACAGGTAAAAGGTCAACACTGTAGTCTCGTGAGAGTTCAAACACACACAAACACACACACACACAAACACACCCACACCACTCATAGTCACAGGAGCTAGGAAACCGATTTGCGGCCGTAAATCCGGACCATTGGACCGTTCATAGTGCATTTTTACCGATTCAGGCTCTGTTGATTGGTACACTCGGATCGCAGAGGTCACAGACCGATAACCGATCCAAATCGGTTAATCTTTACGCCCCTACTTCACATGCATCAGAAAAAATTACAGTGATTAAAAACAACAGCAACCCCACCTCCAACCCATTGTTTCTTCATCAAATACAACAATTTAGACAGAAACATAACATGTAAAGCTCCTAAAGGTTATAGTAAAAAAGAAAATAAAGAAAAATGGAAAGCTAATTAGATGAAGACTAAGTAAAATAATAATATTAATTTAATCACCAAAATGCTTGGAGTTGTGTTTTGCTTCATTCACACATGTTTAACACACAGATACTGCATATTTAGGCTGAGTTCTTTTCTGAAACACTAAATACTCTGTTCTGCCTTGTAATATCATGTAGTAACACAGCAGGTGCTCCACTGTGTTTTTAAACTCCACACACCTTCACTAAAATCATTTGGATAATTTCAATTGCCAGTCTCTACTGAAGGTAAAAGATGGGTGTTAACTTGGAAACTACTACTTCATGACATAACAAGGTGGAACAGAGCATGTTGAGCTTTGGTGATGTAAACAGACCAATAGTAAAGGATTTCCTGTGAATGGAACAAAACACAACTCCAGCTTTGTTTTTGATGAGTTAACAGCATTATAGCACGACTTAAAGCTCACAAGAGTCAATTTTATGTAATATAGGACCTTTAAATCAGGGCTCTCAAGTCTCACGCATTGAGAGTGTGACACACGCAATTCGACGTGTTCACACGCTCACACGCCACACATGGCATTTCTCATGCTGATTTTTTATTTTATTTTTTTTGCCCAGAAAATCGGTCTGTGTGGCTCAGTTTATGCAGTCACCGCGCATTTTCAGCGGAAAAAAACTCTACCCCTCCTCCCCGTCCCGCTCCCCGGAATAAAATCAGCCAATCAGAAAATAGATTGTTCTGTTGTTGGGCAGACTGTAGAGTGTAGATTCAGCTGCTAAGCGCACACTGCGGTGATGATAAAACAAACTGAGACCCATCAGGTAATAACTTCATTTATATAACTCTCATTAGTTACTTTGTAGTTTAAGTTTGCTCTTTAGACAAACATTTACAGCAGGGCTCTCAAGTCTCACGCATTGAGAGAGACAATTCGACGCGTTCACGGAAATTACGCAGTCTCATGCACGACCCCGCTCAAAACTTGAGAGCCCTGCTTTAAATAAACCATTACGGTGCAAAGTTGCTAACGTTATCAGCTTCCCGTAGCTTGAGGTGTTACAAGATTGACAAACAGACAAAATAATCCAGTCCGTGAGATCACATGATTCCACTCTCTGCCTGAAAAGTTACTTAGTGCATGTTTAACCGACATCAGGTCAACCAAGGACTAAACAAATCACCAACTTGAAATGTAAGATCTCGAAATCCTGTTGTTTTGTGCATAACATCCAAAGTAATTTACTGACAGAGAGCTATCGTACATGGCTTATGCGGTAATTTCACAGTCAGCTTCACTGATCCGCTCGTATAATAACAAACTTTCACACTGGCTGCTCCTTAGACACCTGCGTAAGCCTCAGAGGAGCAGAAGACATTATGATATTATCTGCTGCACCTGTATATATTACACTGCTCTAATGGCCTTCTGTTGTAGTGGAGGAGTGATTGAGAAAAGCAAGGTAGGGCCCATATGTCAGCTTTTCCAGAGAGCAGAAGAAATCTAATTTAGTGTAGTTGTCCCCTCTCACCAGGACGAGAGTTGATGGAGTTGTATGCAAAAGTGCTTTACAATATGAACAAGGGCAAAGAGAAGAGAGGAGATAAGAGGAGAGAGGAGAGAGGGGAGGGTAGAGGAGGGCTGGATGCTTGACACAAGGACAGAAGATGGAGTTACAGTGTTGGAGAGAAGACGGCAGTGGATCATATCCTTCTGCTCCTCATGAGTTAACACAGAAAAGTACTGTACAATGAGATCCAGATCCAGTCACAGTGCAAAGCTGGATTCAAGCCGATTACATTATGGTTTCTAAAGTGTATGCCAGCAGTAATGGTAAGGCAACAAAAGTCGTTTCAAATAATGATTACTTTGTAAATCTTAGACAAACTTTATTCACCCACAAGAGAAATTACTTGAACACAGAAGCCCAGAATTGTAGAATAGATTAGATCTTAAAAGAAACAGCCAATGGAATGGGAATAAAACGAATAGTATTTGCAAAACATTGTGCCAAAAAGAGACAAATAATCATTTGTCTTAAATGTACCTCAAACTTGCATCACAGCAGGAAAGTAGACATCAGATCGTTTCAGGTTTTCTGGACTAAATCTTGCCCAAATCAAATTTAAAAAGAAAGAAATCAAATATAAAAACCTCTAAAGCTAAATCAAGAAAATTAAAGAAGACCAAACTTTAAACTAAAACAAGACTAATTCACTAAATAAATCCTAACAGACAACGAGTAAAAAAAAAAGAAAAGAAAAGAAAAATGATTCAGGTGTACCAAAAAGTTTGTGTTCCATTTTTCAGAAACACTTCTCTCAAAATAATGATGCGCACCAGGTGTTTGGAGAATGCTATTTTCAAAAACTCACAAGATATAACCACACATCAAGGTGGCTCAGGTGTGACGTGATTGCATTTCTGTTATTTGCTCCATAAGTAACAGAGTTATCAACATGGAAGAAAGCAGGAGCCAACACAAAACCACAACCAAACACTGACCTTCCACTGTGTTGACGCCTAAAGCTACACTTTTCTTTGCTCAAACGTGGCCCCCTGTGTAATATAAAAGTCCATTCAGTGTGATCATATTGGCAAACAGAATACCCAGCCATCTGCCATCATTGATCCCACATAACCAATGGGAGATTCAATCACAATTCTGTTACTTTTTCATTTAAAGACAAAACTTTCGCAAAGTGTGTTATACTGTCATAATGTAACACAGGGAGAGAAAAACTCTGGCAAGTACAACAAATTGGTTGGTAAGTCCCACTGAGTTTTAAAATTCAATTTTCAGCTCAGTCTTGGCCCAGAGTGTAACCCATTGTACATGTTGAACCCAGGACCTTCTTGCTGTGAGGCAAGAGCAGAATTACTATTTCTAATAACAAAGTTCTCATCTCTAGAGTTTTTCAGGACTGTTCAAATTTAACAAAAGCATAAATTACTTGGATTTCTTCTCCAATTATCATTCAATTTTAAAACTCATATTCCTTTCCCTCTTAAATCTTAAATTAATAATCGCTCAAAACGTCAATCATGGTAGTTATGCCGTTGAGAATAGCACTTATTCAAAGCAGGTCCTTCCCAGCTCCTCACTCTCCACTCCTTCCCTCTTTAGGGGTGAAGAGGCGGCATGTGACAGAGCACACAAATCATCTGCAGTTAATAATGTGCAAGCCGTATGCTAAGTCTGATTGGTTATTATGCATCAGATGGCTGGAGGCTGTAACTAGTCTCAGCTGCCTTTGTACAGGTCAAAGGTCACAAGACAGGAAAGAAAGTTAAAGAGAGGAGTTTGATTGGCATGAAACCATACATCATTACACCATTACTGGTTTAGAGTTAGCAAGAAGACAAAAGTTTGAGTGAATGTAGTCTGCAGGGGCTAGTATTTCAGGTCGGAGGAAAAATCCATTAATTTTGCTCTTAACTTGTCATTCGTTTCACATTTTAAAGACATTGCAGCAGAAGTTTAGTGTTAGCCATACTCAAAAAAAGTTTACAATGATGCAAAACGTTTCCTTCAGGGTAGAACACCGGTATACAGTGAACCCTCGCTGTATAGCGGTTCACTGTTCGCGGCCTCGCTGTTTCGCGGATTTTTTTTTCCAATTTTTTTTTCCAATTTTTTTTTTTTTAATAGTGTAACTTTTTTTTTACAGTGTAACATTGTGTCCTGCGCCCTGATTGGCTAAGAGACTAGACCAGGACTAAACCAGGTCTAAACCAGGAATAAACCAGGACTAAATCAGGACTAAATCAGGACTAAATCAGGACTAAACCAGGACTAGACCAGGGATGGTCACGCAGGGTGGTAGGGACAGAGTCTCTGATGTCCTTCACGAGAGCGCCTGGGTGACAGGAGGTGTGGCCTTTGTTTACTTGCACGAGCCACGGGAGAGAGTGCGAGTCGGACCATGGAAGAGCCAAGAATCAACACGGACAGGCCTGGCCCGGACGCCACGCGGCCGTGGGAGGCAGCGGGGCGAGGACACTCGTGCGCAGAGAGGAGACAGTGGGTCTTCCCCGTCACGAACCCGACCCCGTCCTAGAGACCGGCGACCTTGAGAGCCTTGAAAGGCGCCTAACAAATAAAATGTATTATTATTATTATTATTATTAGAGAGCTGTGGAGTATTGGCGACGCATTGATAGCGGTCTGATTTTGGAGCCGGGGTGAAATGCAACCTACCCTTGTGAGCGCAGGTTGGTCTTACCTGGTCTTGTGGTGAGGACTGGTGCTCAGAGGCGTCTGTTAGCGGTTTTGCACTGTTAGCATTGGCTTGAGTCTTGCCCAAAATGATATCCAGGTCGCTTTCCACTCGACTTTCGCACATGGCATGGATATGTGGTACCAAAACAAACACACGTGTCAGCGCGCACGTGTCCGCGTGCACGTGTCAGCGCGCACGTGTCTCCCCCCGCGTCACTATTAATATATTTTGATGAAAATCTACAAAAGTTTGAGTGTTTAAACAAGAAAAAAATGTGAGAAAATGTTAATACCAGTCTCAGAAAGGTGTATAATGTGTCTGGTGAAGCGTTTTCAGCCTTAAAACATGTATAATAATTGTAAAATATAAAATTGTCCTACTTCGCATATTTCACTCATTACGGGCTATTTCTGGAACCTAACCCCCGCGATAAACGAGGGTTCACTGTAAACCATTGCTCTTTCCTAGTGCTCTCATGAAAGTTGTACATTGACCTTGCATAGTTTTTCCACCAGTAGTGCTGTTCTTTATGCCACAGAGTGCGTGTCCCCAGTTAACTTGGATTAGCATAAACATATAGCTCTGGAAAAAAAATAAGAGACCACTGCAAAATTATCAGTTTTTTTCTGATTTTACTACTTATAGGTATGTGTTTGGGCAAAAGGAATATTTTTGTTTGAGTCTATAAACTACTGACAACATTTCCCCCATATTCCGAATAAAAATATTATCGTTTAGAGCATTTATTTGCAGAAAATGACAAATGGTCAAAATAACAAAAAAAGATGCATGTTTTCAGACTTCAAACAATTCAAAGAAACAAGATGAAATTCATTTTAAAACAACATAATACTAATGTTTACACTTAAGATGAGTTCAGAAATCAATATTTGGGTGACTTTATTCCACTCCTGGTGCAAGAACTGAAGTAGCTCAGCTTTGAGTTTGTGTTGGAATTCAACACATGCTGGAATAGAATGGCTGTAATACATGTAGAGATGTTGATGTCAGAAGAAAAAAAAAAAAAATGCAGTGGTCTCTTATTTTTTTCCAGAGCTGTAAATGTGTGAAAAATAAAGTTCTGCAAGTGTCAGCTATAGCTTGGCGTGTGTTCACATTAGCACACATGTTGGGTCTCCATACTTTTTAATGACATCACATTGACTTTTATTGATTTCCTGGAGACTGGTCCTAACCTTAACCATAGTTAAGGCTTGCTTAATGCTAATTCTAACCTAAATCCTAAATGAATTTAAAGTAAGCTTCACCTTATTGTCCCTGTAGGGAAGTTAGTCCTATGCATTTGATCCATCTTTCAATGCTGCCAGGGCATCAGATCCTCAGGGGCAATGGGCACCACAGTACAGCACCTGGGGACCTATCTCCATGATCTTGTTGCAAGGAGTACCCTAGATGGAGGATTTGAACTATTGTGGTTAATCTATATCTATATATTATGTCATGGAGACCTGATGTATGCCACCAATTGAATGTGTATACAGATTTTAGTCCCCACAATGTGATAACACTCTGCCAGTTATCAACATTTTGGGACTGAGTTGAGGTTAAATAAAAAGTAAAACCGGACTAGATTACGACTAAACCAGGACCAAACCAGGACTAAACAAAGATCAGAAGCTACTAGAGACTAAAACTTGTCTGCTTATTTTGTGAGAGCAGCATCACATTTGCTTCTGATATTGCTTACAATTGGGCTGAAGTACCTTTTTTCTTTTTCTTTTCTTTTTTGTCACAAATTTCACGAATAAAAATTGTATTTCTGTAGCAGTACAGTCAAGTTATGTTTTTATTCATGGAGGTACAATGCCACTGTCCCACAAGGTTGTACTTGGCCCATACATATTTTTTCGAGGTCCAAATAAATAACTCATGAGACATATTTGTCTGTAAACCAAAACAAACTCCTCCACTCCGAACGACCCCACACTTTAGGCAGCCTTATCCACTGTGGAAATGAGTTGTCTTTATGCAACTAAAATCAGCTAATTGAGTGTAATAATAAAAAATGGAATAATGGAATACAAAATAGATGCATTTTGGTGCATTTTAACCTGCTCCAGGGCTTTGTACAATGTTGTTTTCAAATGTTTAATTGGACAAAATCAAAATGTGTAATTTGGTTTTCCTCTGGAGATGATTTTCAGACATAAATATTCTTCTATTATAAACCCACGCCACAAATGATAAGGCTTAAAACATCTATTAGTTTGATTATAGTCACTCATAATTTCGTGTTTATGTCCCTTGATCTGTCTTTAATTCATCAGTACGTTCGACATAGTTCCTATCCCTGAACAGTTTGACCTGCAATGTTAAATTTAAACGTTCAATGACCGCCAATCTTAAAGGCACACTACATAACTTTTCTGCAGAAGGGTGCACCACCTGCTTGTCTCCATAATGTTATTGTGATGCCTGGAATGTTCCACACTATCTATTACTGTGGAGAAAATAATGTGACGCCATTGCGTCATGTTACAGGTCAGATCTGGGATCTAACTCAGTAAAAAATGTCTGTACTTAAACACCTTTGATTATATGAACTCAAGATAATGCCATTCGTCATTTAGATGCAATAGCATCTAAATGATCACAAGTACTACCAGAAAAGTTACATAGTGGGCCTTTGAAGGTCCTATAATTCGCAAAATTGACTCTTGTGAGGTTTAAGCCATGTTATAATGCTGTTATCTAATCAAAAACATATCTAAAGTTAGGTTTGAGTAACTCTTTATTAAAGGTCTATCTACATCTCAAAAGTTCAAAATGCTCTTTACCTTTTCCACCTTGTGATGTCACAATGTCAGCGGTAGTCTTTAAATTAACAGCTACCTTTTACCTCTTGCTCAGCATAGACTGGCAATTCCCCATCTGAAATCATCCAGATGATTCTAATGAAGGTGTATAGAGTTTAAAAACACAGTGGAGCACTTCCTGTATTACCACATGATATAGTGTCATCTGACAGAAGGTTTTCTGTTTGAGAGAAGAACACAGCCTAGGGTTTGTGTGTTAAACATATGTGAATGAACTCCAGGTGGCTAGCACTCACATCTCACAGCAAGAAGGTTCCCGGTTCCCGGTGTGGAGGTTGCATGTTCTTTCCATGTCTGGGTGGGTTTCCTCCAGGCATTTCAGCTTCCCCCATCAACACAAAAGCATGTTCCACAGGTAAAATCCTCCAGCTGAGGTCCTGACCAAGCCTAGGGGAGATGGGTCCCCGGGGGCCTGAAAGGATGTGCTCCCACTGCTCCTAAAAAGATGGGTAAAATGCAGAGAATAATTCCCATGCATGGATAAATAAAGGATAGTAAAAAATAAAGATAAAAACAGCGTAATATGGGCCCTTAAAAGTCTTATTTATTCATACCACCAAGGCAGTTGAAATGTATAGCCCAGTGACACAAGAGTCGTGCTCTTTTCCATTTGCCAGTAACAAAGACCAGCCCCATGCAGTACCAGCAGCTCTGCACTAGCACTCTGCATGCACTCCTCTCTCTCTGTTATTAATTTGACCACTAGGGAATTCTATTTCAAATCTATTCTAATACACGGATTCATTAGCATATTGTTTTGTTACCCTCCACCTGTTGCCTCTTCAGGTGTGGGCTCGTGGGGAATTAAACCTACTTAGATTGCAACTGGCTAATATAATGCATTTATTGTTTTGTTTTAGCTCTTTTACATGTATAATTGTGTTTGGATTGTCTTGCAATTCGTAGGCGTCGCAATCTCACTATCTCACCTCATGCATTATGGATAGCAATGAGAGCATTTCTGTTAGCACTGCCGTTGAGTGTGGAATCACTGGTTGAAAGCCTTGTGTAAATATATGGGCTGTAAATAAATGATTATCAAAGTTTGGGTGTCGCTTTTGCAATAAAACACATTCCTCAACTGCATGACGTCTCCCAAGCCATGCACAGATCGAGTTGGATTTGAAGAATACTTTAAAAATCCATTATGTTTTTTTTTTTCATAAGACTGCTTTGTGGCGCGCTACATCTCCACCCCTGTTGTAATAAATGAGGGTGTTGAGTGCACTGAGGCATGTGACGCAGAGGCACATAAAGCAAAATGAATAATTTCTCAGTCTATGGAAAACTATAGCACTCCGGAGTTTATGGATATTTGAGCAAAGATTAAGATCATTCTTACAAACGCCATTAACCTCACCGCAGCTCCATTTGTTCTTCTTATTTGTCACTTTTGTATTTGTTAGAGAAAAAAAAATGTTTTTATTGTTCGATTAGTTATATTTCAGATTTTTGTTCAATTAAAGGACATGTGTTTACAAGCAAGTTATAATACAAGCTAGCAATATACAAATCACTCTGTTCTAGTAATCTGAAATGGCAATGGGAAACAATGATCAAAACTTTAAAACAAATACTTCACACTGAGAAGCAGAGAAATCAAACTTTAGTTAAATCCAGCTGAGAGAAAAGCACAGATGTCTTACCCCTCTGTAAAGCATTTCCCTCTGCACGTTTTCCAAATAGTCTGTATTTCTGCTCAAATAAGATGAAGTGTGCTTGTTGGGGCTTCTGCCAAAACCACAATGGCGAATGATCAAGTGAATGATCAGTGGAGCGGAGCGGAGCTGATCAAGACAGATTCCGTAAAGTCACAAAATTGAGTGAATGCATCTTGCTGGCGAGGTTAATCAAAAGCATTTAAGACATTTACGCTGACCAAACATTACTGTCAAAGAAATTACATCTCCATGGAAACAATGCAGAGTGCCCCTTGTGAGAAGATAAGTTTTGTTTTAACTAATTTGGATGTAATTTTAGTTGTAATTGTGTTGTAATTGTCTTTTTTGCTGCCTCTTGTCCAGGGGTTTTTCATCTCAATGGGATTTCCCTGGTTAAATAAAGTTATATAATAATAATAATAATAATAATAATAATAATAATAATAATAATAATAATAATAATAATAATAATAATAATAATAATAATAATAATAAAGGCAATATAGTTTTCTTCTTGTGCATTTGTGGAGTTGGCCTTGGTTAGACGTCAGTGAAAATGCTAAAATGACCTGTGTAGTGGTGCTCTGCTCTTGACCGCTCCCATAATGAACACTAGAGCTGCTGTTCAGTGTTATACGGCTGACATGTCCCTGGGGTCTCTCTCTCTCACACATTAGCAGAGCTTCTAGCCTTATGCCCATGACTCACGGTGAATAATGATCACAGGTATCTCAAGTGTATGGGTCCAGCTGAGGACTGCTCCACTTACAACCGCACTGACTAAGACACAATGTTCTTGTTACTTTCAAAATGGCTATGGCTTTCAAAATGATGAAAAAGAACAGTTGTCGTGGAGATTTACAATTTAAAATAAAGAGCATCTGCTGAAATGAGTGTGCCTCCATGTTTTTAAAATTTGAACATATTCACCATAATTTTAATGACCATTCATAATGACCATTCCATGATCATATTGACTTCACTAGGCATGGCTTACTAATAATGCACTGCTGTAGTTTAATTAAGCTCTGTTGCATATTGTTGGGAATCCTTTTGGGGTAAAATGGAAAAACATAAAAATTATATTCTTTGACAGCAATCCCTAATGAACTAAGAAATACACTTTTTGTCTTAACCTTGGTATTATTATTATAGTATAGTTTTATAGTTTATAGTATAGTTTTTATAGTTTTAACTATTATAGTAGTTTTTACGGTCTTTTCTTACATGTTTCTCTAACCCTAACCAGACTTACAGAGTTACAGAGCAGATCCTGTGGCAAGGCAACCCTGCTCACTGCCTGCCTGTTTTAGGTATTTTTAAGCTATAAAACCACCGGTAATTGAACGAATGTAAGGTAGAGCTGTTTAATGTCATACTGTGGAACATTCCAGGCAGAGCAATGACATAATATGTAATTAGTCTGTTTAAATACTGATTCAGCTTTCGTGTGGTCATATTATTTCTGCATCAAAGGGAGATATTTAGCTGAAAGCAGGAGGCTTGTTTAATTGGCAACATTAGCATCATATCACAATCTTATTCCAATAGACTAGCAAAAATACTTTATTTTAGTGCATTGTACTGCATAATGTAGTATTTTTGACATGAAAAAACAGCAGTTTTCCTGTTATACACTGCAGTTTTTTTCATAAGGGTGAGGAACAGAATACATGAGTCAGGTGACTCATTATGTGTATTTCTTATTTTGCCTTTATGACTTTGACTTAACATATTATCCTGTGTATTTTTGAATTACTGAATGATTATTTGGACTTTTTGTTATAAAAGAATTTCCATTTAACAAAGTACCTTCTAATTCTGATCTGCCCTGAAACAACACAACACAGTGATGTCAGTGATGGGGGAGGGCTTATCTTAATGTCGTGCAAATGAGCCCCCCCCTAATCTTCTAATGTTCTCAGATTTCCATGTGTAAGGCATCGTTGGGAAGCTTAGAAGCTACACTTTCAGAATCTGTGAATAACTCAAAATGCCTCTGGGACGACTTGTGGCTGGTTTTGCCGCAGTCAGTCACATATCCATAAAGTTACATAGTGCACCTTTAAGCAGCCTTTCACTCTCAATTTGCTAACCCCTATATGTATTTCTATTTCTCTATTCTGAGTATCCCTCTCACCACACAAAGGGCTTTCCTGGTGTAAACGTCCAGTCAGCAGAGCGAGCCGGTGGTTCATGGTTAATTTAGCCCTGTCCTTTGCAAATGAGAAATGTAATGGTGTGAGCGCTGGGAGAGCTATTAAAAAGACTGGTGTGTGGCCTTTGTGATTGGAACAGTACAGGAGGCAGACAGCAGCAGATGGATGGGGCCTGCTTATAGGCTGAAGATCCAGGGTGGCTTTAGAACAGCTTTATTTCCTTTAAAACTAACCGGGCAGAGCAGAGACAGTACCTTGGCCAGAAATGAAAACCCCAGGAGGTGCTTGGTATGGGCTCAAAGTGTAGTCTTTTTACACAAGTTTGAAATGTGATGTGTTGGAAGTGGTACATCATATTTACTCAACCATTTGGGTTAGTTATCATACAGGGGGTGACTGCGGCGTTTGCCCAGTAACCCAAAGGTTGATGGTTCAGTCTCATTGTGACCACTATCATTATGTCTTGTGGCAAACACTTCACCCATCATGATTATGTAATGAGTGTGTTGTTATATTTGCAGGGGTTTAACTTTAAAGATCCCATGACATGGTACTTCTTGATGCTTTTATATGGCTCCTTAATGGTTCTCTAATACTGTAAATGAATCCTTCTTCAAAATCAACACTCAGTGCATGAGAGAGTGCAGAGATAAGATTAGAAAGAGTCATAAATATCTCTCTCAAACTCTTTATTCTGGGCGTTGTTGCTTGAATGCAAATGAGGAGAAAAGAGCTGGCCAATAGTAGAGGGTGGGGGCGTGGCCAAACTCTCCGCTCAGAGCTCAGAGCCCACAGCTGATCCATTTCCTTGTTTTTGCATGGGGGAGAGATTTGAAGCGTTCCATTGAAAAATAAACACATTTCCACATAAAATAAAATTAAACCACTGCTGTTCAAAGGTCCAGAGGCTCAGATAAAGGACTTCCGAGCCTAGAAACACTCGGACGTGCCTCCAGGCAAATAAAAAAACACATTTCGCATTGCTTAGCGCATTCGCAGTCCAAACTCTCTGGGCGTGATTTACAGAGACGCTGAGTACAGACAGACGGGGGTGGAACTGCATTTGCATTTCTTTTTTCGATCTGACGTCAATAAGGTGCCTTGTTCAAACTCGCCCGTTTGAGCTCCGATTTTTTGTAACGCAGAAAAGGATCGCAAATGCTCAGTTTAGACATTTCACAACTTTTAATCATGGGGGGGGGGGGGCCTAAACAGGGTAGGGGAGCTCACATTAACGTTCAAAAACCTCAGAAAGTGAAAATTTCATGCCATGGGACCTTTAAGACTTAAAATGCACCATTAACTTAAAGGAAAAGTAACGTTTTTTTTACAATCTGAGCCTTCTTTCGGCAATAAAACAAGTAGTTTTACTCACCCATAGCAGTTTGGTGTCATTTTGAGCAGTTTCGTAGAAGTTATGTTGTAGCGTATCCGTTAACTTGAGTTCTCAGGGCATTACTTTGCGGTCTCCAAATAACACAAACTTTAGCACTTTTCAAATCATAGAAGCCCGATATCTTAATCTACGATGTCGTTTGAAGCAAAAGTGGCCTGTAATCCAAGATTTAGCCATAGTTTCGAGTAGATGAGGAGGCCAGTACGCATGTGCGGACTGTGCTCTCAGCTCCCGGGACCCAAACATGAAACGCAAAGCTGTAAACTATGGATAAATCTCGGATTACAGGCCACTTTGCTTCAAACGCAATCGTAGACTAAGATATCGGGCTTCTATGATTTGAAAAGTGCTAAAGTTTGTACTATTTGGAGCCCACACGGGACATATTACATGCTTGGGGAATATATTATATGCCCCGAGCTATGGCTAGAAGTTGCGCTAGGCTAACCGCAAATCTAAAACATCTCTGGAAGTGCTCCATATGACACCAAAGTGCTATGGGTGAGTAAAACAACTTGTTTTATTACCGAAAGAAGGCTCAGATTGTAAAAAAAAATGTTACTTTTCCTTTAATGAATACATTAAAGGAAAAGTAACGTTATTTTACAATCTGAGCCTTCTTTCGGTAATAAAACAAGTCATTTGACTCACCCATATCACGTTCATGTCATTTGGAACTGTTTGAAGAAAGTTATGTTGTATTGTATCCGTTAGCATGGTATTCGGGGCATTACTTTGCGGTGTCCAAATAACACAAACTTTAGCACTTTTCAAATCATAGAAGCCCGATGTCTTAATGTAAGATTTCGTTTGAAGCAAAAGTGGCCTGTAATCCGAGATTTATCCATAGTTTTCAGCTTTGCGTTTCATGTTTGGGTCCCAGGAGCAGTCCGCGCATGCGCACTGGCGTCCTCATCTACTCGAAACTATGGCTAAATCTCAGATTACAGGCCACTTTTGCTTCAAACAAAATCTTACATTACGACATCGGGCTTCTATGATTTGAAAAGTGCTAAAGTTTGTGTTATTTGGACACCGCAAAGTAATGCCCCGAGCATATGATACGAGCCCCATGTTAACGGATACGGGTTCATTACTAGAACAGAACGGCTCAACATAAGTTCTGCGATACTGCTCCAATTGACAGAAAAATGCTATGGGTGAGTAAAACTACTTGTTTTATTGCCGAAAGAAGGCTCAGATTGTAAAAAAACCCTTTAATTTGCCTTTAACTCTTCGAATAATGAAGTGCTCATCATCAAAGCAATTTGTGACTATTTTGTGATTATTTTGTGTTTGAGTTTAAAAAACAAAAATAAGGCTCACAGTGGTTTGTGCAAACCTCACCCCAGCTGCATAGTTTTCTTGTGTTTAGAGGATTAGGACAATAAAGGGATCTGGTGTTTTGTTTTGTTTTTTAGTTTTGTTTTTTGCATCAACTGCAGCAGTGCCCAAATGCTAAATCTATATAACTATACAGTATATAGCCAGTGTTGGAAAGTAATTGAATACATATATCAAGAATACATATACTGAATACTAATTTCGAGTAACTGAATACTGGTAGTTTCTTTTTCATACAGTGTTCAGAATACAATTAGTTTTCAAAAATTAAAGTAATGGTGGTACTTGATCACACAATTTAGGCTTCAAACTGCACAGATTTACTGAGAAAAATGTAAAACACTGCTCTTATTGTGAGTGTGAATGGGATTTTTCCTTCTCTGATCAGCTATATACATATATTATATAAAGGCATAACAAACTGTCATAAATCTGTGTTTAATCTGTGTTCTGTGTTGCATTTTAACACTGTAATTGAAATACAACTCTGTATGAAAGTATTCTTAGTATTCAGAATACAGTACTCTGATTGGAATACAAAATACATTGTAATGCAGGTATTCAGTACTCTGTAACTAAATACATTTCCAAAGTATTCTTTCCATGACTGTGCTGGCTTTTAGTGGTCATAATGTTCTGAGCAGTAGACCAAACTGACCAACACTGGTAATACAAGAGTCTAAATCCAGAGGACCATTTCCAAAATGCTAGGAAACATTTTTTGATCCTTTCCTCACAATTTAAGAAACAACTTATTATCGATTCCCCCAGTCACAACAACATTACTTTTTAAATATCTATCATACAAATAAATTGCAGTTTGTCATTTTAAAGGGTGGGTCACTGTGCTGAGGTCCAGAATCATTTACATAAAGGAGCAGTGCGGTTTAAATGAGGCCAGCACTTCGCCCAGACAGCGAGGCATCTGCTAGACTCCTGCCTCTGCCCCAAGATAGCTGTAGTTTTAGTATTCCTGTCCTGGTTTAGAATGTGGGTGACAAATAGGGGGTCTGTGAGTGCTGATAGGCGCTGCTTGGCCCAGTGCAGTCCAAAACTGACGCTGCTTTAAAACACTTTTTAAGACCCCACTGCATTTAGCTCATTCACTAAAACTGGACTCATACTGACAAAACAGGCCATAAGGAAGTGGTTTTATTTAGTGTTAAAAATAAACCATAATTAACTAATTAGACTTTGAATAACAGTGAAACTACTGCTAATATTCCACATTACTGGTCGCACTGTTGTATTCATAACTTCTTTCCCATTTGAATCCTTTAAACTGTCCTTGCCTACAGCATGTTAATCTTGTTGGCAGTTTTCTAATGTGCCAAAAGATAAACTCTATAGAAACCTTTGATGCCGAGCCAAGGTTGTTGAGGAGAGCAGGGTTTTTATTTTATCGAGAGCCTCCTTTCACTTCATGCTCACATTGTCCAACTTCTTAATTCCTCTTTACGCTTTACTAAAGAAAAGTTCAACAATAGAGATAACACACATAAAAAGCAGACTGTTAACATTTGAGTTTGAATGCAGATGTCTACATTTGATCTTTGCCCAAGAAGTGACTTTAAAAACATACATTCAGCCTTGAGCATTCATCATATTGAGCAATGAAGAAATCAGCTTGGCATAGCTCATTTCTACAAGGCTAAAGTTAAAGAATGATGTATCTGCCCATTTGAAATGTCTTCTCTTTTCTGGCTGGGAGGTTTTCAAAGTGCTTGACTTCATGGTAGGGCTGGGCAATATGGTGATAAAATGGCTCTTGAGCTCGGTCCTGTGGTAATTTGCTGTTTAATAATGTTATCCATAAACTCAACAGTGACAAAACAGACATTATAATCATCATTCCAAAAAAACCCGCCAAACCAATCTCAAACTTCTGTCTCAGGTGACGTCTATATGATGACGGTCTGAACAGAAGATGCAAAAGTGGCATTGCGTCTTCACTTTTTATTTCGCGTTTAGACGAGCGTTTTCGGGAGGAATGCATGCATACGGTGACATAAATGTGTGTGAAATTTGATTGGGTATGCATGCCAGGCGGCTAGGTGGTGCTGTGATACATTATCACTATGTCCGCGCGCATATGTAGAATCTTCCTTCTTCTCATCTGCGCCGTGAAAAGCAAAACAAAACATGGCTACCGGTAGCAAAAAAAAAAAAAAAAAAAATTGTATGGTCAGACAAAGAAGTTCAACTATTGCTTCAAACCATATTAGACTACAGAGCAACAAAGGCGTAACAAGGTGTGAACTGGGAGTCCTGCCAAACAAAGTACACTGATATATGGACCGATGTGACGTAAACGCGTACACGACATCAGCAGATTCAGAATTTTGTGTTTTGGGCAGTGTAGACGAAAATGTTATGGAAGTGTGTAATCAAGTTTTCCACTTTGGAGGGCGGTTTCAGTTTTTTGCGTTTTTATGCCCCCAAAACGCCGTCACCGTCTAAACGAAAGGCACTTCCGATAAAATATTTTGTCGTTTTTACCCGTAAGCATTCTCGTGTAAACAAGCCCTCAGCTTTGACATCACTTCACTCACTCCATCCTCACTCATCCAACTTTGGCACCATCCTCAACCCCGACCTCTCATTTGAATCCCATGTTAAACAAATAACCCAGGCTGTCTTTTCCATTTCAAAAACACCACCTAACTCTGTCCATCACTCACATTCTCTGCTGCTGAATCCTTCATCCATGCATTCTTCACCTCTAGAATGGACTACTGCAACAGCATTCTTTATATATAAACTCTCAATAAACTGCAATATATTCAAAACTCCCTTGTCCTCCAGAATCTTCTCTGGCTCCTCATCCCTCAGTGCGTCCACTTCAAAATCCTCTTCCTCACCTTCAAAGCTTTCCATAAACCAGCCCCACCTTACCTCTCTGACCTGCTCTAGCCCCAAACTCCATCCCAATCCCTCCTTTCCTCCAACACCAGCCTCCTGTCCCTCCCCTGCAGGATCTTACTTGGCTTTACAAAGACGAGTGGTTCCGAGGCTATATCCTGTCTCTCTGCTTTCATAGTGGGTGATTGGCAGGTGCATTAACCATAAACATAAAGGACTGGTGAGTCAACAATCAACACACTTAACTATTATTTATCTCAGGTAAAAGAAGTTATATATTTTGCTCTGAATGTTGCAATACTTTTTGAGAGAAGATGTCTTTGGCATTTGAGAGACTGTGGTTGGATCGTCTCAAGTTTGGACGGACGATTTTCCCCTTCATTTGTCCGGTTCTAGTCCCTTCTGGATTCGAAGAGGACGTAGAAGGGATGGCTGGTCAGATAATGCAGGACCAAGCTTCTAACCTGGGGAGACAGAGGCTTCTCCATCGCCGCCCCCTCCCTTTTGCTCACTACTGCAGCAAGTTCATGACTGCATTGAACTCTCCACCTTTAAAATCTCCTCAAAGCCCATCTATTTAGAACCATTTTAATGTTTAACCTGCTTTTATGCTTATACTTTGTCTTATTACCTTGTTTTTTTTTAAATGTACTCATTCTAATTGTATTTTTGTGCAACATCTTATATAAGCAATATATAAATAAAATGGTATATATTATTATTATTGTCCCATTGTGATTCACTGATTTCTCAGTTTAATGCTGCTGTCTCCTCAAACACAAACACTTTTTCCCACTCATTTTTCCTTATGGTATTCCCAGTGGTGTTAGTGCTGGAGATGACTTTATTTGTCTCTTTAATGGCATGATAAAAAATAAAAAAATTGTGATCTGACTCCAAGATATGTTATACTGTTCATTTTTTGCCTATTACCCACCCCTACTTCATGGGCCACGTTATTGCTTCACGGGAAATTTTTCACAGTGTGGCATTATTTTTCTATGTATTCAAATACAAAGATTTTTATTGCTGAATTCATGCATTCTTACTGTAAGCGAATAGATAAGATTAATATCATTTTGTGAATCAGTACAAGCCAGTTACAAATATCTCCATGGAAACAAGCATGTGTCTTTATCATCTCATAAGATTTGTGAATTCTTTGATTCATTATATTTTGTTTGATTTGATTGTGATTAATAATATTTAGTTTGATTGTGATGAATATTATAGTCTAACTTTTTGTAGCTGTCATTATTTATCTGTGCTGTTTTCTGGAATACCCCGTGAATTGGTATTTCTAAGTGAAATAAGACAATATATGCTAATTAATACAAATAATAATAAAAAGATAAATTTAAACAAAGAGAGACAGAGGGAATGATATGAGCATAAACAGAACAGCTAATACAGTTTGTACATTATAGTTGAATATATGCAAATATGTCCAGTAACCAGTAAATGAATTCCTTTGTACCAGTGGTCTCATTGGCCCCTCCCCAACTCCAAGTCAAAGCAATATTACTGTAGACGCTTCATTGATTGATTGAAAACAAAAATAAAAGGGCCTCGAGTCCTGGGAGGGTCTCAAGCCCTGAGATCTCCTCAAGCGCTGGGATCTCCTCCTTGACAGGAGTAGAATAAGTGAGCTTCACAGGCACAGACTTCAGAAGAACTCTGAAGCTGGTCTGAAGTGACATTGAGTGTGGGTGTGTGTGCACTGGGTTCCTCTGTTGGTTTCACCTAGGAATTTTGAATGATGTCCTCAGGAGGAGGAAGAACAGGGATAACAGACTCCAGGTCTGTGCTGGGTTCTTCAAAGGTTTTCAGGGAAGAGAGCACAGATCTCTTCTATCATCAGATCAGTGATGGCCTCTAGCAAGCTGGAGCAGATGGACGAAACAAGCTCCTCCAATTCTTCATGGGAACACCTTTGGTGGATTCTTGCCATGATCTTCAGAACCATTTGGTCCCACATGGAGTCCGAGAAATGCAATCTCTGCAGCATGTTTCCTAGAGCTTCAGTTACATTGTCCAGCACACGATGGGTCAGTCCAATGGCCTGGATGCTGAGGTCAGAGGACGGCATGCTGAACAAGTCTGCGTCCGCTGGTGGCAATGGAAGACTATTGGTACAAAGGCCAATACCACATCCTTGGGCTGGAGCAGGCAGGGGACACTCTTCTGTCTGCACAGGCAAAGAGTCCGAAAAGGGTTAGGGTTAGGGTGACTTTATATGAGGGAAAGTACTAGCAGAGATGAAGTGCTCTCTTCCACATTGGGGCAATGAACAACACTTGCTGAAAAGGCGTTATTGCTTTACTTTGTACACTTTACCAGTCAGCTCATTTTGATGGGACATGTGTCCTACAGAAGTGTCTTACCCTGACTGGTTGATAGAAACCCTTTATTTGGGCAAGAGAATACATCACAAATGCAGCAGCCACAATGCAACGCAGAGATACTGTAAAGTGTGCACATGCACGTGATTGAGCTCAGCTCACAAATGACAGTATTGAATGCACTACTAGCACAGAGGGATTTTGAAGTTTTAGAATAGTTTGGATGTGGTTGCTATGTTAGAACACATGAATGAAAATAGGAATATAGCTGACTACTTATAACTGTTTGTGTTTAAAATAGGCTATTATGTGACTTGCCTAATATCCACACTGAGGAGTTGACAATTAAACTTGTTCAGGTAAATTGAACCACATTTTTAGAGATGTGAAACAGCATCAGACTGCACTGTACATGGAGATCATTAAAACATTGTATAATATTTCTTATGCCAGATTTCTCTACAGAGGTGTAGGTAAAGGTGGTAAGGCGTTAAAGTTTCTTAAGCTTTACAAAAAGTATGACTGTGCTGTGACTACAAACTACACACCATTTTCTCTTGCTTGTCAATATGGTTGTCAAAACTTCTCATCAGAGGACAATAGAGGAGTTTGTTTTGTTTTAGCTCTGCTCTGAGGCAGCTGTCACTCCACATGATTTAATGTGCACATTTTTGACTAACAGACTGAATCTCCATCGCTCAGCGAGGATCTGAATGGGCGGCCACACTCCCATCTGCTTGTTTAATGTTGTATATCTTTAACTTTCTCACTTTGTCCCAACAGTCCAAGGATAAAAAATCAGTTCATTCCTGTCTTGAAAATCCTCAAATATTGTGTTTATAACAAACTTTTGTAAAGAAAACCACCACGAAGTCATAGAATATAAAACTACATCATGTAATCTTGTAATTCTTGCCTTTATTTGATAATTGCTATAGTTGTAATAAAAAATACTCAACTATTGTGATTAGATTTAACTTGCCCAAGTGATCAATAGTTAAAGATGAATGGAAGGAAATATGCTGACAAGGAAATATATGCTGATCGGCAGTCATACTCACAAAATACATACAACATAACAACATAAGCCTAAAATCATGCCATATAATAATAATAATGTTCAGTGTTAAGTGTTTTATTTCAGTTAATCCTACGAAGTAATGAAGTCATGTTCCTTTCTATTTCAGTTGCCTTTTCCGGGCTGGGCTTCACTTCGTTCTACCTGGCTGGGAAACTGCAGTGCTTCACGGAGCAGGGTAGGGGGCGCAGTTGGAGACTCTGTGCCATGGTTCTGCCTCTCTACAGCGCCATGATGATCGCTCTGTCCCGCACCTGTGACTACAAACACCACTGGCAAGGTCAGATTCACAGAAACTAGAACTACTTAACTAAGTACTAAAGATGGGGTTTAATTTATGTAACCCCCTTGTAACAAGCTCTCACAAACCCTTTTACCCATTGCTATGACTGTGTGACCTGTCAATACAAAGGAATAGACTTGATACTCAGCACCAATTCTGACAACACGATATAAAAAAACTTTAGAATATGATTTTCACATTAGTACTTTCTTTTATATTACCATCTGGTATTATAGCGGTCTAATCCCTCAGTTGTACAGATATTTGTTCCATAGTGGTCCATAGGCAGTACTCGAGTTGAGGGGGGATGGCATCCCCCCTGTGGGAAAAAATAGTCAAAATAATCCCTCTTCTAAAACGGGCATCCCTTCTTCCATCCCTTATGGCATTTTATCAATCAGGCATGAAAATCCCTAAACTTTTGGCGAATTTCACCATTTTTAAGTCAAAAATGGCCAGTGCGCTCCAGCTTCCAATCATGTTGCAGCATAATTACGCACCGATACGCGCTCCTGCCAATCATGACGATTGCCGCTGTTGTGTTTGCGCCTGTTCGCCGATCAGCTGTGAGCCTGATATTTACGCGGCATTTCTAAGAGTAGAAGAAACTTTAACTTGCTACGTTAATGCTACGTAAGAAGGAACTCTCGCCTCGGTACACGGGATACGTTCGGGATTATGTCCTTTTCTCCGGAGCTCCGGATTATTAAAGACAACACGGCAAACTGTTAGAATGGATCTGACCGCATTCTTATGGGTGAGTCATATTATCAGATTATTTCTGCATCTATTTCGGCACTAAACCAGGACTAAACCAAGACTAAACCAGGTTTAAACCAGGACTAAACCAAGACTAAACCAGGTCTAAACCAGGACTAAACCAGGTCCAAACCAGGACTAAGCCAAGACTAAACCAGATCTAAACCGGGTCTAAACCAGGACTAAACCAGGACTAAACTGGGACTAAACCAAAACTAAACCAGGTCCAAACGAAGACTAAGCCAGGACTAAAACAGGTCTAAAGCAGGTCTAAACCAGGTCTAAACCAGGACTAAGCCAGGACTAAACCGGGACTAAACCAAGACTAAACCAAGACTAAGGTGTGTGTGTGTGTGTGTGTGTGTACGTGTGTGATAACATATATCCTGTGTATTATTGAATTATTGAATGATTATATGGACTTTTTGTTATAAAAGCATTTCCATTTTAACAAAGTACCTTCTAATTCTGCCCTGCCCTGAAACACCACAATGATGTCAGTGATGGGGGAGGGCTTAGCTTAATGCCCCCCGTTGGTGAAAAATTTCACCATCCCCCCTGGTTTCATTTTACAACTCGACTACTGTCCATAGGTGCATATTAGTTTATCTGGTACTTGTTCTATTACAGCTCAAGATCGTTCTAATCTAAGCTATTGAGGAGAGGTTCACTTCTGTCCTGTGGATGTGACTTTTTTAGTATCAGTACCTGCTCAAATGAGTATCTAGTTTGGATACTATTTTTTTGTTTTGAATAGTATTTGATTTTTGATACTTTGACAACTCTTTTGTCTACAATGGTCCTAAGGGTATGTGGTTGTCTTGTGGTTGTGGAAAAATCAAACTTGCCAGCACTGATAGCACAATGCAATACCACACCCTGTGAATTTTGTGATGTTATTTTCTAAAGCTATGGACTGATGTAATAGTGATGTAATACTGTGTAATGTAGAAATGGAAGGTTAATATATTTTATAAGACCAAGCTAACCCATGATTTTATAAATGTTTGCATGCATTGCTGATTGAGATGTGTAACCGTAATGTACATGTGTGATGTTTTGTGTGCCTATGTGTCAGACAGTGAACAGTGTGAATTGTCCTCATTGTTGATTGGTGTAGTTGTTTTGCATAATTTATTTCTATAAATTAGGGGCAGCAAATGGAAACTATAAATTCACATAATGCCTAAACTAAATATGCATGCATGACTAACACAGCTTCAGAACAGCTTTTTCAGATGGACAAGTGAGCCAATCAGCTCTCATGCCATAATGACTCACATGGCTCTTTCTTACAAGTTTGCAATAGATGAATGTTTTATTTTTATTTTCACATAATGTCATGGGGGGAATAGAATTTACTAGTTTATGAGAAAAAGAAAACTTTTCTCAGTTGTGTACAATTGATACAAAAATATGAATTTAAATAATGTCACTAATAAATCTGAGTAAAATCAGTTTTACAGTACTTTTTTTTGGTAACACCCATAAATGCATCACCAGTAGACATAACTTGTATATGATTTAGTCAGTTAAAGTTCCCATGTATTCCCCCGCTGCAGCAGCAGAGTGGAGGTCTGACTTGTGTGTGACTTGTGCGTGGGAGGGCTGTGACATACTGTGCCAGTTGATGACAGCTCTCTCAAATATGGTGCTCATGAATTTGACTGAGCCATATGTCCATGTGAGATGGGCACCAAAGACGTATTTCATCAGAAACATGACACAAGCTGGAGCGGCATTTCAAAACTTTTATGTAACATGTTTAAATATTATTATTAAATATTACAAGTAAAGGAAATGTTACTTCAAAACACAGCTGAATGTGGGTCTCTCAAACCTGAGAATGAAGACACATATGGACAGACTATGCCTCATGTGAAAGCTCAGAACCTCCAGAATTCCCCCACTGAGCTGCAGAGGCTGCACTGGCACTGATTCATGATTGGCTGCTGGTGCTGTGGTTTAGGTAGTGACCATTCAGATCAGAGAGGGTCCTTTGCACCCGGAGCGGTGGTTGGCTGCGGCTGCCAGGGTCTGTCCCGTGGGCTCCTGGTGGGGGATGGTGCTTGGGTGTCATCTCTCCCCTGGGCCCTGTGGTGGTTCCTGGAGGCAGCGGACGGCTCCTCTGATGGTGCTCTCTCTCTCTCAACTGGTTCGCCTGTATTCAGCCTCACATTTTACTATGTGTAGTTTTAGTCTTTAGTCTTTAGTCTTTAGTCTTTTTTTTTTTTTTTAATTGTTGGCAGCACAGTGGCTGAGTGGCTAGCACTCATGCCTCACAGCAAGAAGGTTCGGGTCGCCCGGGCCTTTCTGTGTGGAGTTTGCATGTTCTCCCTGTGTCTAGGCGGGTTTCCTCCGGGCACTCCGGTTTCCCCCACCAACCCAAAACATGCGCCATAGGTAAAATCCTCCAGCTTGGGTCCTGATCATGCCTAAACAACAAAATCATGGGGATGGTCCCCGGGTCAAATGCAGAAAACAATTTCTCTTGTGTGAGATCAATAAAAAGTCATTCTTCTAATCCTTAATCACTGTAAGGCGCTTTGTGTTACATTTTTTGTATGAAAAGCGCTTTATAAATAATGTTTGATTGATTGATAGTCTGTTTGGGTTGTGTGGTGTCAGGCAGCTGTGGGGGGCTGGTTGGGTGGGTGGAAGGAAATGTGGGTTGTTTTTAATCGCTGTAAAGCACTTTGTGTTACTTTTTTTGTATGAAAAGCACTGATTGACTGATTGATTTAGGTTTAAACCAATTGGAATTCAGCATTGAAACTGAAATGCTCAACTCAAATCAGAGACTCATTCTGCTTTCTGACCGATAATCATTTTGAGATTCAAAACCACAAAATTATAAAATTCATAAATGGATGTCCAATGTTTTTGTAAGTAAGAATAAATCAGTATTAGAACTATTATTAGTAAATTTGATTTGAACATGTCGGCCTCATATCTGGGGTCACATATAGTCTCACATATAGTCCAAATTTACAAAAAAAAATCTTTCATACAGTTATTTTATGTATTGCCTTTAAAAGCTGGAATAAAAGAGTTGCTACAGTTGCTTGTTTCCAGTCATTATTATCATTTTGACTTATAATAATAATAATAAAAAACTAAAACTTTGACAGTGTGCAGAAACAATATATTTCTTCTGTACAAACTTTATTTACATGTAACGCAGTCTCCAGTCCTGATCTCCTCTGTAGTCCCATTCCTCTCTGAGCAGGCTGTAAGTATAAGTCGGTGCAGCCCATTAAACTTGAGGAGCCAATCTGTGCTGTACCAACACAAGCTGAGCGTCACCATTAGTCTGAGCGCTCAGCCATGTTGGTGTGATGGATACAGATAGCCCTGCAGCCTCTGGTACTGCTCACAGCTCAGAGCAGTTTAGTGTTCAAGAAGGAGGAGGAGGAGGATCACGGAGGTCACTAGAGTCGTACATTATATCAAGTCACAGTCTATTAAATGCAGACAAGGGGAATCACGAGCACTGGAGAAGGGGCATAATGTCACATATAAAACTGTGCAAGTAAAATGTCTTTATTTTGCTTTCTGGCTTGCTTACTTGGTTTTATGAGACAGTTTTGTGAAACAGCCACTTGGTCATGTTGCCAGGTTGTTTTTATGCCACATGCACTACCTGTTGCAGCTACTTTGATATTATGTGAGAACTATAAATGGGCAATGTTGTTCATGTCTTTTGCCCAAGGACACAACAATAATATGCACATTAATCTGTTCTGCCAACTTTCTGGTCACTATACCATCGTCACTCTACTAAAAGGCAGCTATAAACAGAATTTTATCTTGATAGGAGCTCAGTGCTAAAACTTGCAAAACTGTGACTAAATCCAGAACTAAACCTGGACTAGACCAGGACTACAACAAAACTAAAACAGGTCTATATCAGGAGTAATATTTAGACATAGGAGTCAGCATAAGGGTCATTCCAGAATTGGAGGACGTTTGGGCTTTAAAATTCTTGAAAAATAAACCTTCACCTTTCTGATTTTCTGCTACATATTCATCAATAATAGGTAACAAACTATCAAATGCTTCATTAGCTCAGCTTACGGTCAATGGTAAAATTTTTATGATATGATTTATATGGTTTATTTATTTATTTACTCTAATCACAGTAACAGGGTTGCAGGTAACAGGGTTGCAAATCCGCACTAATGTGAGCTTTATCTCAGGAGTAGAAGCTAGCTGTTTAGCTAGCTGTTACTGCTGATCAAGAGGAAAAACTTATTTATGCAAATAAGTAAAAAAAAACACATAATAATTGTCTTATTCTGATCATTTGCATAACAGGGTTGCATGAGGCAGAGTGAGACATTCAATCAAGGCTAATTATGTTATTTTAAAAAAAATGAAAAATAGAAGAGAAGACAAACCTTTGCTCTACCCATTCTTTTGGAAAACTGTTTGATGATGTCAAGTCCAGGGTATGATGTGGTTCTGCTTTCTTCTTCTTCTACCAGGCTAAAAATGTTATGGTAACAGGGTTGGTGCATGTTGTGGGACACATGTTCTATGAATAATAATTATTATTTGAAATATTATGTCTATTAAAACAAATGCTCCTACACTTACAAGACATGGCAATGAAACAAATATTACAATAAATAAATAAATTTAATTTTGTTTTATTTGAGATTCAATTTGGCCATTAGAGGGGTGGGACAAGAGGAAAATGGCATTTTGGGGGGGGTACTCCAGACTTATTTGGTATTTTAAAATTATTTTCAAGCATTCTTTTCTCTTAGTTTTTTTTAGATTTGGTCTCAGGACAAGTAAATTCACTTAGAAACTGTATGTTTTAGTATTTTGTATGTGGATTATTTAATATTTGATGGGTGGGACGTAAAATGTCCTCCAATTCTGGAATGACCCATAACCATTATTTTATAACAGCAAGGCTCTATCTACTGCAAACCCATAAAATACATATTGTATAGTATAATGTACTGTAAATATTTAGTACATGTTTTCAGTACAGTCCATCTCTGAGAATCAATGAAATATGACAGCATACGACCACAGACCATAAAGTACAAATCACTTTCACATGCCTGTATCCTGAAGCTGAATATTAAAGAAACTATATGTTATAATACGCATGTCTTTGCTTCCTGTGTGACTGCTGCCAGCTGGCCCTGTCATATTGATCTATCCCCAGCACTAAGACTTAATATTCACTATGGTGGTTCCATGGTATGGGATAAATCCTAGCTTCAAGATTGGTGGTGCATATGAAAATACTCAGTGACGATGACAAAGTGATGAACCAGCCTAACCAAACACCCAGACCCATTTATCCATATTGTACTGTATTTCATCACATGCTCAACCAGTGATGCAGAGAGAATTTACAAAATGTTCTTGAAAATTGGATTCATTCTTCATTTTGGGCTAACAAACCTTATAGTCTGCAGAATCCAAACTGTTGATTTGGTTGCCTAATGTTGTCACCATAAACTGTTATATAAATGGACATAGTTAACCCGCTAGCCGCCGTGTTCTAAAAAGGAAGCGTTCATGGACAAGTTTCCAGCTCCATCGACTGTCGTCAGCCCTCTCTCTGTAACTGCTGCTATGAACCGCATCATTTTGGTCTTCAAATATTCATATTTACCCAGCCACTCTACGTGATCCTGGTGTTTTTATTTTGCTTTTCTGTCCATTACTAAATTCCTGTATATAGTATGGAGATGCTATGGGTGACATCTATGGTTTTGATAGCACTCCAGATCATTCTAAAACTGGAAGGGTCAATTTCGGGGTTAATATATTATTTACTGTATTGATATATTGTTTAAATGAGTAATACTAAATCATATTTTAGTATTGATTAGTATCTGATTTGTGGTACTTTTGACAATCCTAATGCAAATGGCAATGCATTGTTAATTTGTTTCCTTTTTTATCAGACATTTTATGGTCTGTTCTTATATGTATATATATAGTATGTCATGAGTTGATCATTGTTCCTTCCTTGGACCACTTTAGATAAATTCTGACTACTGCAGGCTGAGAACAGATTATATATATTTGGCTGTTACCTTTTGTGGCTGACTTTTGGCTGACAGGACGGCATAATGGTGAGCACTGGCAGCTGATTTTCCCAGACTGGATTGGCTCTTTCTGAGTGGAGTTTGCATGTTCTCCCCCTGTCTGTGCAACTCAACAAAATTCAACCAGTATCTTGAAAGTTGATTTTTTGTGTGTGTGTACAGTGGTACCTCACCTTACAAAATTAATTTGTTCCAGAAGTGGTTTCGTAACGTGAAAAATTCGTAGCTATTTCAATGGAAAAAGCCTGATTCGTTCCAAGGCCCCGATCCAAGTTTTTTTTTTTTTTATAGTGTAACTTTTTTTTATAGTGTAACAATGTGTTCTGTCCTGATTGGTTTCTCAGACTGGATTTAAACTTTTCTCACGTTTGTCTCTCGTTTAAACACTCAAACTTTCTAAACCAGGACTAAACCTGGACAAGAGCAGGTGGATTAAAGTGCCGCGTGCGGGTCTATTTCCTGGTTTCTCACGAGTCACAGCTGAGGCGAGCAGAGAGGAGGAGACACGCAGTGTGAGCGCGGCTCCTCCTGGTTTAGTCCAGGTTTAGTCCTGGTTTAGTCCAGACCACCGCGGCTCCTCTAGACCTCCTCTAGACCTGGTCAGATCTAGAGGAGGACCTGGTCAGGTCTAGAGGAGGTCTAGACCACCGGCTCTTGCATGGCTCGCGCTCACATGCGCTCAGACTGCCTGCGGTCTTCTCCTCTCTGCTTGCCTCAGTTGTGACTCGTGAGAAACCAGGAAATAGACCCGCATGCGGCGCTTTAATCCACCTGCTCTAGTCCTGGTTTAGTCCTGGTTTAGTCCTGGTTTAGTCCAGGTTTAGTCCAGGTTTAGTCCTGGTCCAGTTCAGGTTTAGATCTTGGTCTAGTCCTGCTGTCAGCTCTGCGCCGGGTCATGCTGCGCACACGTGACCGTGCAGTCTTCTCCCCCCTCCCGCTTCCCCCCACACTTCAATATTGATACGTTTTGTTGAAAATCTATGAAAGTTTGAGTGTTTAAACAGAGACAAATGTGAGAAAAGTTTAAATCCAGTCTGAGAAAAGGTATTATGTGTGGCTGAGCGCGTATTATTTGAATTTTTGAGATTCGTAGAAAAGAATTGTTCAGGCTTAGTTTCGTAACTTGAAATTTCATTCGTATCTAGAGACAAAAATTTACAGTGAAGGCGTTTCGTAACTTGAAATTTTCGTTTGTTGGGTCATTCGTAAGGTGAGGTACCACTGTATAGCTATTTGATTCCTGCCTTTATTGGTAGGCTGAATGTCTCTTCCCACATATCCAATAAAATCTAGAATTACAAGTCTACAAGAGTGGGTTTTTGAGAGGAAACCCTCAAAACCTCTTATAGTCTGTTTCAAACAGGTCAGCATTGAGAAAAGAATGTTCATTTACTGTATATCATCCCACTAAATAATGTGAATAATAATGTCTGTGAAGTACATGATGCAAACATTTCAAACTCTCTTCTTTATACAACACTAATTTTAATCTGAAAATAAAAGTAATTTCTTAATCACCATGTGGTTGTGTTCTAGTTCTGATAAAGTTCAAGATTATTCAAATTGTTCAGGAAAGTTCAAATTTTGTCCAATTTATTTGATTTTACTGTGTATTCTGAAGCTGCGTCCCATTATTCTGTCATACCTCTTGCCCTACCCCTTTATCTATGTCTTCGTCTTGCCCCTCGATACTGAGCTGAAAGGGCTAGGGGTGCGAATGTTCCCCTAAGAAATGGGACACCACTCGATTACCATTTGCGTCGTCATCCCTTGCCTCTACCTGGTTGCTACGTCTACAGAGGAGACGACAATTAACGCAAACAAACGTAAACAAATGTCAAGGATTATCGGGTACCTCAGCTCGACAAAAAAACTAGCTCGTTTATACATGAAAGTTCAATGAAAACGATAACGTCGGCTAAACAGACATCACTACAAGTAAAACCGCAACAACAGTTCACTAAAAGTAACATAAAACATAAGCGTCATAATTGTATACCTGCTAAACTGTTAATCGATAATTACAACTGCTGAAAATACATTTATGAGACTCCTTGACTGGTCAATGTGACGCTGCCATCCTGATCCCAAAACCTGCCTGAGCTTGTAGGCGTACCCCTTCGTTTCAAGTCTGGTCGAGAGCTTACTTCGTTTCAAGGGGTATGTAGCCCTCGGTCGTGGCTCTAGCCCTTGATCAAAATTAGAATCGAGACACCCCTTGCCCTCACATGAACGCGCAAAACCAAGGGGTAGGGGTAAGACAGAGGAATGGGATGCAGCCTTAGTATTGATTAGACAACTCTATTATAAAGATAAAATATGTGTTTCTATGTGTTTTACCTGTCAGTGCTCAGACATACTTATTTATTTATTCTTTATTTAATAGGGACAGTGCATATTAATGAACATTTGCAGCATTGCAGTGTAAATATGCCAGATTATAGCAAGAATGCTAATTTCCATCTGTAGTCCCTAGGCAGGTGACACCACAGCAAAAACAATAAAGCAATGACAATTGACAATAACACCAACATTAAAACATTAAAACATTAAACATTAAAACATTAAACATTAAAACATTAAACATTAAAACATTAAAAATGTCCACAAGTCTGGTTTTCCTTTAGCCACTGTTTCAAGTATGATTTAAAGGTGGCCAGTGTTGGAGTCTCTCTTATTGATAATGGAAGTGTGTTCCAGAACTTAGTGCCTCTGACTGAGAGCACAGTTTGTCCAAATGTAGTGCGTCTGTGCGGGACCTCACAGTTCCCCTGGGCCGTGGCCCTTGTTCCCATCCCACTGACAGTCTTTGTTTTAATAAAATCCTGCAGCGGAGGAGGAGCAAGTCCATGTAAAACTTTATATATAAAACAACCGTATTTAAAATGAACAAAATTATTAAAATTTAGTAAGTTATACTTGTCTAAAATTGTGCAGTGGTGAACTGAGAATGGTTTCTTGTCTAATATTTTCACAGCTTTTTAAAAAAGTGATTCAACTGGTTTTAGTGTTGTGCCAGCAGCAAGTGACCATGTGGTAATACAGTACTCTATATGAGACAGAATCATAGAGTGTAAAAACATTTGTGCCGCATATAGAGTCATGAAGGATCTGTATAATACTGTATATTGCTTTTGGCTCACTTATGTTTTATTATGATAATTTTTGCAGACACTACATCATATTTCACCTCCGCTGCTTGAGCTAAAACCAGCCCCATGTTTCTGTTCTTTTCTCAGATGCTCTTGTCGGGGGAGTGATCGGACTGCTTTTTGCCTATATCTGCTACCGTCAGCACTACCCGCCTTTCCTGCACACGGACTGCCACCTGCCTTATGCCAGCCTGGCCTCTGCCTCCACAGCTGCCTCTGGCCACGCCCACCTGCACCCACGAGACGACCCCCCACCCACCGAGAACGCCACCACTCTGCCCATGGAGGGTCTCACTGAGGGGACCTTATGACTAGTGGCCCCCACCGAGACGCAGCCCCCTAGCCCCCCCGTAGTAGAGGAGTGATGGGGATTTTTCTACAACTGTCCCATGAACACTTGGACCATCTCTCTTTCTCCTTCTGCAACCGCACAGTCTCGGTGGAAGCTACATTCTGTTTGTTTTTAATATTTGGCTCTTTTGCTGCAGCCAGTAAAGTCTATATTTAGATGTGATGTATGAGATCTGTACAAATATGGGACAGAGGGAAGAACAGAAAGCAAAAGAAAACAAGTTTGTTTCAGATAAAAGATTGTTTTATGAGATATATGAAAAATACAGTAGTGTGCAAATATTTGTCGTAAAGAAAGAGTGTGAAAAATGTTCTCAGTTACGCAATCATAAAAAACAGGAAGTGCTTAAAAAGCGGAGACCTATGTAAATGCGCTGGCCCTGTCTCGCAATCACAGAAAGTTACTTCAATTGATACTTTGCAGCTGATGTCATCAACATTCACTGGGGCTGTGATGTTAACATTGGGCACTGCAATGTCTGAGGCATTGTCAGACTTGAACCTGAACCTATTTTAACACAATGTGAGCATAAAGACTTGACCTAGAACTTCAAAAGGTGAGCTGATTTGTACTTTAAACAACTCCCTCTCAAATAACACAGTCACAACAATTACAGTTACAAGCTAGCTAGCATTGACTAAGAGTTTTTCAGTTTGCCACTTTCATCTGTTTTGCTGAAAATCAAACACAACCATGAAGGCTTGTATTGATCACAGACTCCTGAAAATTAGGCTGCGTCCCATTTCTCTGTCTTACCCTTTCGTCTTACCCCTACCCTTTGGTTTTGCGCGTTCATGTGAGGGCAAGGGGTGCCCCGATTCTAATTTTGACCAAGGGCTAGGGCCACGACCGAGGGCTACATACCCCTTGAAACGAAGTAAGCTCTCGACCAGACTTGAAACGAAAGGGTACGCCTACAAGCTCAGGCAGGTTTTGGGATCAGGATGGCAGCATCACATCGACCTGCCAAGGAGTCTCATAATCATGTATTTTCAGCAGTTGTAATTATCGATGACCAGTTTAGCACGGTTTACAATTATGACGCTTATGTTCTACGTTACTTTTAGTGAACTGTTTTTAATTGTAGTGATGTCTGTTTAGCCGACGTTATCGTTTTCATCGAACTTTCATGTATAAACAAGCTAGTTTTTTGTCGAGCTGAGGTACCCGATAATCCTTGACATTTGTTTACGTTTGTTTGCATCAATTGTTGTCGCCTCTGTAGACGTAGCAGCCAGATAGAGGCAAGGGATGATGACGCAAACGGTAATCGAGTGGCGTCCCATTTCTTAGGGGAACATTCGTACCCTGAGCCCTCTCAACTCGTTATCGAGGGGCAAGACAAAGACGTAGATAAAGGGTTAGGGGAAGGGGTAAGACAGAGTAATGAGACGCAGCCTTAGTTTTTAAGTCTATTTTGTATTTTCTTCTTGAGTTTTCAGATTACCATAAAACTTTTCTGGCAGTGTTTGCTATTGCATGCATTGTGTCACCATGGTAACTGCCGAACATACACATACATGCAGAACACACAGCATGATGTCACTGCAAAGTATCAATACTTTCCAGCACATAGCAGTATGCTCTGTCAGTGAGTGAACATTACACAGAGGGGATTCAGGCTTAGCAGCTGCTTAATTAAGAGGTTAGGGTTTACTAAGCCTGAACAATTCTTTCTAAACTAATTGTTCATTATGGATCAAGTCTTTGCATTATTAGGGTTAATTGAATCATTGTTATAATGTCTTAACAAGTATTCATTAGCTCATGGTCAGTTCATGCCCTATAACAAAGTGAACAGCATTTTTTTGCTTCAGTGATGGATGGTTGTGTGCTTTGCTGGAGATTCTGGCAATAGTTGCTTCTTCAGTTTGTATTACACTGTTAAAATCAAGAGCAGTCTCAGGACATCCTATTAAATGTCACGGAGACAATTTGGGAGCACCTCTGCCCTCACAGTTTTATTAATATCTGCTTGTCCAGTTACAGCCAGGCTATGCGAGGAAGGCAGATGAAGCAAGGAAAATAAGTTGTGCTTCTCTCTATACAGATTCACAACACAATGACATAAACTCAACCTTAAACATTCCATTACATTGAGTTTTATTTGCACACCTGAGTATGCAAAAAATGAAATGTATTTTTGACAAATTTTGCCTTTGGGATCATGTTTAAACGCATTAATCTCATGAAAGAAGTCATAATTTAGCCTACTCTAGATTTAATACAGCTCTGGAAAAAAATAAGAGACCACTGCAAAATGATCAGTTTTTCTGATTTTACTACTTATAGGTATGTGTTTTGGAAGGAACATTTTGTTTGAGTCTATAAACTACTGACAACATTTCCCCCAAATTTTAAATAAAATATTATCATTTAGAGCATTTATTTGCAGAAAATGACAAATGGTCAAAATAACAAAAAAGATACATGTTTTCAGTTTTCAGACCTCAAACAATGCAAAGAAACAAGATCAAATTCATTTTAAATCAACATAATACTAATGTTTACACTTAAGAAGAGCTCAGAAATCAATATTTGGTGCAATAACCCTTATTTTTAATCACAGTTTTCACGTGTCTTGGCATGCTCTCCACAAGTCTTTCACATTGTTCTTGGGTGACTTTATTCCACTCCGGGTGCAAGAACTGCTTGGTGTTTGTGTTGGAATTCAACAGACGCTGGAATGGAATGGCTGTAATACATGTAGAGATGCTGAATTCAGAAAAAAACACAGTATAGTATATATATAATATATAGCATAGTATATATAATATATAGTTTCCATTTTCAAGTTAACAAACCACAGAAATAAAATACACCCAAATATCCATCCATTTACAATCAATCCACGCAAATGTCTAAAGTACTACTACTGTGTAACTTTTCTTGTGTGCGGTTTGCTACATCCTTGTGTCTATGGAGATTTGCCTGGAATGTTCCACAGTATGGCATTAAACCTGTTTTGTGTTTAATTATAGATGGGATTGCCTCTCCACAGATCTGGCCTATAACTTAATAAGACGTTGTCTTATGGTCTCAATGGAGATACAGTAGATATGTTTAATGCTGTACTGTGAAACATTCCATTGAGAGAAAAGTTACACTGTGTGCCTTTAAAATAATAATATAGATAACCAAATACGTTAATTAGTTAGATTATTAAAACTGGTCCAAACTGCAAACAGAATTTCTACAACATTTATTTTCTTCCATTTCACACTTTGTTTTCCAGAGGCTGTATTTAACACACGCTCCAGAGGTTGTCCCAGGACACTGACTAATTACAGCGTTGTGAGGGTGATCAATATTCAGCAAGTGGTCTCTGGTCTGGTGCTGGAAGTGTTTCTGGATCGCTGCAAACTGCAATCTGATCCAGTATTAATGCTCATTACAGGAGGTCGCCGGTGTCTCTTATTACAAATATACAGTATGAGCTGCTTTGGGCTCTATAGGATTTGCAAATTAAACATTCAATATATTCAATATGAGCACCCGGTAGTGGGAATTAAATTATCAGTGCTTTTTATAACCTTGTGGGAGTTAAAGGTGCATTGTGTACGGGAACAGATCCAAACCCATTTTATTTATATAGCACATTTTATAGACAGAGCAGTTTGCAAAGCGCTGCATAAAGATCATAAAAAGAAAACAAAAGGTATAATCGCTAAGAATTTGATCATAGTCTTAAAACAATTTTAAAAAGTTTAAAATGAAATAAAAGCAAAAGCATCAAATCATAAAATAGCAGTAAATACAATACATACACAATACAAACACAATAGTGAATAAAAGTGGGTGTTGAGATGAGACTTAGGCTGGGTCCCATTTCTCTGTCTTACCCCTTCGTCTTACTCCTACCCCTTGGATTGCGCTTTCATGTGAGGGCAAGGGGTGTCCCGATTCTAATTTTGATTTTTGAAGGGCTAGGGCCACGACAGAGGGCTACATACCCCTTGAAACGAAGTAAACTCTCGACCAGACTTGGGACAAAGGGGTACACCTACAAGCTCAGGCAAGACAAAGACGTAGATAAAGGGGTAGGGGAAGGGGTAAGACAGAGTAATGGGACGCAGCCTTAAAACTGTTTGGGGGGGGGGCTGTTTGTTATGTTTGTTGTTATTGCTTTTGTCTGGAATGTTCAACCGTATGGCATTAAATTAATCTGTCTCCATCTTTACAGTAAGAATGCAAGAATAAAAGCAGTTATGTCGAGCTAAATGTTACAAAAACATGCTGTGTAACTTTCCAGGTAAAGCAATAATTATAATACTACACAGTGCAACTTTAATATTTAATCTACGAATGAATAAAACATTTCCATGTCACTACATTTCCATGAGTAGAAGAAATGTAAAACACAATACAATTTGATAATTATGTTGCAAATAACTTCTATAATTTTCAAGATAACGGCATCTTTATTTGTAGTATTTTGTATTAGCCTAGTATTTCAATATTATTTTGATGTCCCTTCAAAAGTTTCTGGGTTGCTTCAATCTTTATTCGCTTCAACAACTGGCATGTGGTTTTTACTATTGTGAACAAAATATGATTGCGCTTTGAAAAACATTGATTTTTGTTTCTTATTTCTTTCATATTCGTCCGTTTTAGCTGTACTACCAGTTTATCCACACTGCCAATGACTGGTTCCCTCTCATCAGCAAAGCAATTCTCAACCTCTTACAGTTTTGTTAGAAATGATGAAAAATACTGTTGCCTTGGTTACCGTGTGTTGTTGCTTTTGTTGTGGCATTAATGGGAAATCTTAAGTCTATAGGAAGATACAATGACTTATTTTCACTGAAGTGGAATGGGCTGTGCTGTCAGGTAAAGCAGAAGTGCATGGTGGTGCTGATATTGTGTCAGTTTTGTGCGTGTTTCTGTTTCTGTCTTCAATGTTTGACAAGTGTTTTACAAAACCTGAGATGTAATGGACAGGCTGACAGCTGCTGTGTGCTAAACTATACACATCACTTCAAGACACACTAGAGTTACAGTTGTAGCTACAGTTGTTGGTGTTTTATAGAAAGTCATTTAAAGGTGCACTATGGCTACGTTCACACTGCAGGGCTTAATGCTCAATTCCGATTTTTTTGTGAAATCCGATTTTTTTGCGAGGCCGTTCACATTTCCAGTTAAATGCGAATTGTATGTGATCTCCAGTGTGAACGCTAAACTCCCCAAAAGTGTCCCGCATGCGCCTTGGAGGACACGATGACGTCACACGCAGCGAACGCGCTCAATGTTTACGGAAGTAGCCTAAAGTTGCTTTCGTACCGGAGCCAAAACATGTACAGCTTATTTGTTTTAAGGAGGAGACGGAGAAGGAGAAGGAGAAGGACGAGGTTTTTGGCCACAGCGTTTTGCGGGGCAGTGGCAGCAACGTGTGCAGAAAGGAACGTGTGGGTGCGGAGTCACAGCCAGGAGGGGTGGGATTGCTCCGTGCTTCGCCGCTTCACTGATACGAGTTTATATACTATTTTCGCATGACAAGAAGAACGTTTGTGCACATTTGTGAACGCCTACTTGTACCACTCTCATTGGAGGAAACACACTCAGGTCGGATGAATGCGACCTGGCCGTTCAGACTGCAGTCGCATGTCAAAAGATCGGATATGTATCGGATTTAGGACCACATATCCAAGTGGCCTGGATCGCATTTGAAAACATCGGATCTGTGTCGTTCACACTGTCATTAGAAGATCAGATACAGGTCGCATAGACCTGTATCTATGCGAAGTGATTTGAGTCACTTCAGGCTGCAGTCTGAACGTACCCATAGGCTACGTTCACACTGCAGCCTGAAACGACCCAAATCCGATTTTTTTGCCCCTATGCGACCTGTAGCGTTTAAAGGTCCCATGGCATGAAATTTTCACTTTCTGAGGTTTTTGAACGTTAATGTGAGCTCCCCTACCCTGTTTAGGGGCCCCCACATGGTTAAAAGTTGTGAAATGGCTAAACTGAGCATTTGCGATCCTTTTCTGCGTTACAAAAAATTGGAGCTCAAACGGGCGATTTTGAACAAGGCACCTTATTGACGTCAGATCGAAAAAAGAAATGCAAATGCAGTTCCACCCCTGTCTGTCTGTACTCAGCGTCTCTGTAAATCACGCCCAGAGAGTTTGGACTGCGAATGCGCTAGGCAATGCGAAATGCGTTTTTTTATTTGCCTGGAGGCACGTCCGAGTGTTTCTAGGCTCGGAAGTCCTTTATCTGAGCCTCTGGACCTTTGAACAGCAGTGGTTTAATTTTATTTTATGTGGAAATGTGTTTATTTTTCAATGGAATGCTTCAAATCTCTCCCCCCATGCAAAAACAAGGAAATGGATCAGCTGAGGGCTCAGAGCGAGAGCGGAGAGTTTGGCCACGCCCCCACCCTCTACTATTGGCCAGCTCTTTTCTCCTCATTTGCATTCAAGCAACAACGCCCATTATGGAGTGTTCCAGAGAGAGAGAAAAAATACTCTTTCTCATCTTATCTCTGTTTCTCATGCACTGAGTGTTGTTTTTGAAGAAGGATTCATTTACAGTATTAGGGAACCATTAAGGAGCCATATAAAAGCATCAAGAAGTACCATGTCATGGGATCTTTAATGACAGTCTGAACGACACAGATCTGATATTTTCAAATGTAACCCTATCTCCACACTGCAGGGCTTAAAGATCCCATGACATGATACTTCTTGATGCTTTTATATGGCTCCTTAATGGTTCCCTAATACTGTAAATGAATCCTTCTTCAAAATCAAGACTCAGTGCATGAGAAACAGAGATAAGATGAGAAAGAGTAATTTTTCTCTCTCTGAACAGGCCATTCTGGGCGTTGTTGCTTGAATGCAAATGAGGAGGACAGAGATGGCCTATAGTAGAGGGTGGGGGCGTGGCCAAACTCTCCGCTCTCAGCTCTCAGCTGTGCCCTCTGATCCATTTCCGCGTTTTTGCGCGGAGAAGAGATCCAGAGAGATTCCATTGAAAAATAAACACATTTCCACAGAAAATAAAATTAAACCACTGCTGTTCAAAGGTCCAGAGGCTCAGATAAAGGACTTCCGAGCCTAGAAACACTTGGACGTGCCTCAGGCAAATAAAAAAACGCATTTCGCATTGCCTAGCGCATTCGCGGTCCAAACTCTCTGGGCGTGATTTACAGAGACGCTGAATAGACACAGACGGGGGGTGGAGCTGCATTTTTCGAGCTGACGTCAATAAGGTGCCTTGTTGAGAATCGCTGTGTTTTTTTCTAACGCAGAAAAGGACCGCAAATGCTCAGTTTAGACATTTCGCAACTTTTAACCATGGGGGGGGGCCTAAACAGGGTAGGGGAGCTCACATTAACGTTCAAAAACCTCAGAAAGTGAAAATTTCATGCCATGGGACCTTTAATGCTCAATTCCAATTTTTTTTGTGAAATCCGATTTGTTTTGCGAGGCCGTATACATTTCCACTTAAATGCGACTTCTATGTGATCTCCAGTGTGAACTTTAAATGCCCCAAAAGTGCCCCACATGCACCTTGGAGGACACGACGAGGTCACGTGCAGTGAGCGTGTTCAATGTTTACAGAAGTAGCCTAAAGTTGCTGTCGTACCGGAGCCAAAACATGTACAGCTTATTTGTTTTAAGGAGGAGACAGAGATGGAGAAAGAGAAGGACACGGCGTTTTGTGGGGCAGTGGCAGCAACGTCCGTAGAAATGAACGTGTTGGTGCGGAGTCGCAGACAAGAGTGGTGGGATTGCTATGTGCTTCGCCGCTTCACTGATACGGAGTTCATATACAATTTTCGCATGACGAGAAGAACGTTTGTGCACGTTTATGAGCGCCTACTTGTACCACTCTCGCTGGAGGAAACACACCCAGGTCGGATGAAAGCGACCTGGCTGTTTAGACTGAAGTCACATGCCAAAAGATCGGATAGTATCGGATTTAGGACCACATATCCAAGTGGCCTGGATCGCATTTGGTAAATCTGTGCCGTTCAGACTGTCATTAGAAGATCAGATACAGGTCGCCTAGAGGCAAAAAAATCGGATTTGGGTCACTTCAGGCTGCAGTCTGAACATAGCCTTGGATATGTGGTCCTAAAACCGATCCATATCCAATCTTTTGACATGCGACTTCAGTCTGAATGGCCAGGTCACATTCATTCGACCTACACGTTATCAACAAGTGACAAACGTTACTATTCTGTGCTGAATTAGGTGGAAACTGAACAGAACTGGACCATATTTTAGGAGTCAAGGCCAGCGTTAAGCCGATAGAATTGCTGGATAGCTGCGTTACTGAAGAGGAACCCACAAAACACCATGGCCAAAAACCTTGCCCTTCACCTTCTCAATCTCCTCCCTGAAACAAATAAGCTGTACATGTTCTGGCTCTGGTATGACAGCAACTTTAAAATCTTCAGGTGCTCAATGCTAGTGTCCATGTTTAGGCTACTTCCGTAAACACTGACCACGCTCGCTGGGTGTGACCTCGTTGTGTCCTCCAAGGTGCATGTGGGGCACTTTTGAGGCATTTAAAGTTCACACTGGAGATCACATACAAGTCACATTTACTGTAATTGGAAATGTGAACGACCTCGCAAAAAAATCGTGTTTCACAAAAAAATCTGAATTGAGCATTAAGCCCTGCAGTCTGAACGTAGCCTAAGTAACCTTTCTGGTGGGGGATGTCTTCATTGCTTACAGACATACATAAGTCATACATGGTTGAGCCTGCTATATGGCTATAATCTATAACACTCGTGGATCATTATGTTATCATTTGCACATTTTAAATTGCAGTATTCATCTAAAACGACATAATAAATGAAGTCAGCGGTGCCGAAATGGGACCAAACGTTGCCATAAACATCACAACAAAGAGCCTTGAAGCCGCACATCACGCTAGTTAAATCTTACCAAAACCAAGGCCCAAACTGATCATTGACACTTTAAAATAATTGGATATCAACGTTATTAAAATCTGCTCATATTCAATTCATTGCACCGCCGTACCTGTCTCCCATTTTTTGTCAGCACTTATTCAACGACATGAGAGATACTGTTGACAAGTTTGAAATCCCCGCAGATATACACAGTGTACATGCAGACGACGCACTGCCTGTGTGAATGTACTGCTCATCACTTCTATTACCAGGAGTCAAAACACATAAAACGCTGTGCAGCTCTGTGTAGGCAGCTTCACTTTTAGCTCCTGTCCTTGTTTGGAGCGATACAAAATGAAACCTAAGTGTGTTTTCAACGGAAACAGCCATAATGCCGTACCGTTCTATTGAATATGTCATTGAAGCTAACAAGAACAAACAGCCGTGACTCTAAATAGGAGAAATAAGCCGTATGTGCAGTGAAAGAAGCACTGTGTATCTTTCAGGTGGAGGTCCGCTACCTGCCTGCATTCATAAAAATTGCAGTAGTTTTGCTTTGGAATATTCCACACTAGGGCATTAAACATACATCTTGCATTTATTCAATTATAGCTGATTTTATTCCTCCAAAATACTTTGAAACTTGAAAAAACCTCCTCAGATTTGACCTGTAACTTGACTTGCTGGCATTGCACGTTTGTATCCATGGAAATAGATAAGCTTAATGCTACACTGTGGAACATTCCAGGCAAAAAATAATATTGGCAAGTGGCAAATCCTCCACCAGCAAAGTTACACAGTGCACCTTTAAACGACTCACTATTGCCCTTCAAGTAATTATAGCGTATTCTTCTTATATTAAAATGAATAGTTTTTTCACTCTTCTTCAAATTATTACTTCTTACTTTTTTGGTCAAAGATGTTTTGTCCTATTGTGTGCCTTGCATTTATGAGTTAAAGCTATTCATGGTTTTCAGCATTTTGTTATAGTTTTAATTTTGAAGACTTAATCCCATTCAAAAGGTAATATTTTGTTAAAATTGTCCATTACTATGATAATAAAAATTTAATCATTTTGAAACCATGGATTTTATTCATAACAAAAAAATCCTTCCTGATTTGAAGGACTTTGTGAGGACCTTTTCCATTAGAAAGATAAAATATTTTAATTTGAATTGCTTAACTGCTATGACCACAGAGCGGTTGCCATAGCTTGAAACCCATGAGCAGTTTTCACCAATCAAAAAGCAAAGATTATTATTTTTTTTATTTTTTTTATTTTTTTTTATTTTTTTTGCTGTTAATTGCTATGGCGATGGTGCTAATTTTCCATCTCTCAGAAACCCATGTGTAGTGGACATTTTGTTATTCAGTTTATTTATTGTGTAAATATAATTTTATTGTATTTTATTGATTATTTTATTTAATTTTATAGTAAGAAATGTAAGATTAAAACCTTTGTCTTCAAACATTCAAACATATATTTTGATTCATAATATGTACTGCTACCACTTTTAATAATAACAGTAATGTGCGATATGGACAATTATAAAGCACAAAGTCGGTATTGTATGTCTTTGGTTTGTTCACCCGCTTACATCTTGTCATGTTTTCATTTTGTGGAGGGTCTGTCATCAGATTTTTTCCATTTTCTTGCTTTGCTTGAAATGTTCGACAGTACAGCATTTATTCAACTACAGGTGTTTGTATTGTTTAAAGGTCTGACATGTATCTTGGTTTGGTGGAGCCACTTTTTTTTGCCTCCATGGAGATAGATACATTCAGTGAAATACTGTGGAGCATTCAACATCTCCATGGAAACGAGGAAGTAACAGACTCCTCCACCAGAAAAGTTCCACAATGCACTTTTTTTTCCCTGTTGTTCCTATTGCTAGTTAATCACTACTTTCTTATAAACCAAAATTAATCACCACCATTCACTTTCGCCTTGGTGAAAAATTCTGCGCTCCTCAATAACAATACTGTATTTTTTCATTTAACTTTCACAGACGGTAAGATTTGTTCGCTTTTCCAAGGACTCGAACCGAACTCTGTGAAAAGTAAACAACATTTGAAGGAAAAGGGGCATTTTTTTCATGGCATGCTGGTCTCATTTGTGAGTTTTCTACAGATACGCATGTTTGGCCTTGAGAAATATTTCAGTTGTGTTTTTTGCTGTTTATAATGTACTTTGTGTACAATAAAGGACTGCAAATGTGTGAAAAAAGATATGAAAAGAAAAGCCCTGTATATTGTAAGTATTTTTACACAGAGTCTTATTATATGCAATTGAGTTTCACTGTTGCCGTTCGCAGCACACACCTGATTGAATAGATGTTCAGTGCATTTTGGCTCAGGCAGAGTGAGTCGTGTGACCTGTGGACATGTGTTGTGCTTTTCTGTACCAGTCGTGCTGCAGTTGTTTAGAAAGTTTTCAATAAATGCCTGTATGCCAAAAGAAACCAGTGCTACGTCTGCTGTGCATGATTTAAAAAAACTACTACTACTACTGGTTTGAGAGGGGAGTTAAAGAGGCTTTTTTGTCAACAAAGAGAATCCTTCCTTGAACAGAAATGGAGGTCTCAGACATCATTTCTCTCCCAACTCTATCCTCAAACCTAAATCAAAACAAACAAAGAAAACAATAGGGCAGCAGGTCAGGTCCAGAGATGTGAAAACACCGTTCTGGCCCTGAATGGCTATGCTAACAAGACAAATTCAATTTGTGAACTGGACAAAAGTTTATTTGGCCGAATACGTTTCGCAGCTCATCCAAGCTGCCTCTTCAGTTCTGGCTAGAGCGCTGGTGGACACTGCTTATAAGTAGCTGCAGGGAGGAGCTAACTACTATGAAAGAAGAACTGAAGAGGATGAGCTGCGAAATGTATTCGACCACATAAACTTTTGTCCAGTTCACAAATTTAATTTCTCGTTTTGCCATGGATTCTACGACTGAGGGATTCTACACATATGCTAACAAGACTTCACTCCCACTGCATATTGAATAGGCTTACCTAACTAACAGAAACCGAAAACAAGTAGGTGTGGTAGTTTCATAGTAATTTCATTGTAGTTAGCTCCTCCCTGCAGCCAGTTATAAGCAGTGTCCACCAGCATCTGACCAGAACTGAAGAAGCAGTTTGGATGAGCTGCGTAACGTATTCGACCAAATAAACTTTGTCCAGTTGACAAATTGAATTTTTCCTTTTGCTAAGAGTTACATAACTTTTTTTTTCATTGGGTAACTTTTTAACAACATACTTTTACATTTACTTCTACTTACTACTCCTACTACTACTACTTTCTACTACGATACACAAGTAAAATATACTGTCCATTATTATACCTGCTTTTACAATGCCTCTCTGGGATCCTGTCACAGTACCAGGTATTGCTTTATATGGCACACATATCAAAGAGACGACTATAACTATAACCTGCTGAATTATAAAATAGGGCCTTTTTCCAGGTTGTTGCTTCTGCTACTTTCAAATCTATTTCTTATTCATGGCTTTTAAATTGTGCTGTTCAAAATGATTCCACTCCTTTAAATACAGGCAAAGAGACACGTGTGCAGGGCTATCACTACACCACCAGTAAGCCCAGATAAGGTGTCATTCAAAGAGAAACTCCATAACAAATGATGGTTTATTTTTACTTATACTTGGGTACTCAACTTTAACAGTAAATCAGTGGGTTTGAAGAACTCTTTGTGGAGAGCAGCCTTGAAAGAATGGGAGCACCTACTCAATTTCCTTGAAGTCTTATAAACAAAAGACTCGTATCCTATAACATGAAGAAAAAAAGCTGAAGACAGGACAAATTCTAATCACAATAAAAAAGATATAAAGGAAACCAATTAAAAGGAGGACTACAGCTATTTTTTATGGGAATTTATGTCAAGGCTTTAGAAGATAAAGTTCCACAGGATATTTGACAACTCCTTTGGGACATCATACTCTTTTCTATTAAGTTCGGTTCTTCTGATGTTGGCACTTGATACAATGGTTAATGAAGCGACTAAAGCCTATTACTGATGCCATGATTAAATGAAAAATTGATCATGTGGAAAAAAACAAACAAAAATATATAGAAAATTAAAGGTACAGTATGTAACAGACCTGGACTGGTAATCGGGCATACCGGGCATTTTCCCGGTGGGCCGACAGTCCTCAGGGCCGATGCCCTTCTTCTTCTTCTTTTTTTTTTTTTTACTTAGAGACCGGCCCACAATTTAGGACTGAACCAGGACTAAACCAGGACTAAACCAGGACTACATCAGGTCTGAACAAGGACTAAACCAGGTCTGAACCAGGAATAAACCAGGACTAAATCAGGTTTGAACCAGGACTAAACCAGGACTAATCAGGTCTAAATCAGGACTAAATCAGGTCTGAACCAGGACTAAATCAGAATTGAACGAGAACTAAACCAGGACTAATCAGATCTAAATCAGGACTAAATCAGGTCTGAACCAGGACTAAACCAGGACTAAATCAGGATTGAACCAGGACTAATTACATCTAAATCAGGACTAAATCAGGTCTGAACCAGGACTAAATCAGGACTAAATCAGGTCTGAACCAGGACTAAACCAGGACTAAATCAGGACTGAACCAGGACTAAACCAGGACTAAACCAGGACTAATCAGGTCTACATCAGGACTAAATCAGGTCTGAACCAGAACTAAACCAGGACTAAATCAGGACTGAACCAGAACTAAACCAGGACTAAATCAGGACTGAACCAGGACTAAACCAGGACTAATTATGAGGGGCCGGTCTAAGCCAAAAATGCCAGGGCTGTTTTTTTGTCCCAGTCCAGACCTGGTATGTAACGTTCTGGAGGTTACATGTTGCCTGGGTGATTACATGGAAATAGAAAGTTAAAACCATACTTCAGAACATTCTCCATGGAGATATTTTATGCCATACTGTGGAAGATTATAACCAAAGGAAAAAACAATACCATGGAAACAAGCAGAAGGCCAAAGAAGTCAGGTTTACGGAGATGCAGCCCGCTCAGAGTAAGGATGCTTTTCTGTATGTTTCATTGCAGTAAAAACAACACAAATGAATGCCTACTTTCTGGTTAAAAGGTTACATACTGTGACTTTAATAGAATGTTCTAAAGGTTTTTTCATCTTAGACTTAGATTTAGACAAACTTTATTGATCCACAAGGGAAATTGTTTTTAAAGAGACAAGCAGAAATCAAGAAAAAACACCAAAAATGCCCAAAAAACATGGCGAGTGTTTATTGGACGGCTAAAGTAAGTAAAAATAAAGTAAAAACAAACAAACAAGATTAACTTAAAAAGGTAGTTGTTTAGAAAAAAAAGCAGGAGCCACCGTACCCAGCCGCCACTTTCTCAGACACTCGGTTTATTCTCTCAGGTGTTCATTGCGTTATTCGTGATATTCCGGTCTTTGTAAGGTTTTTCAGAGACTTCAGCTTCCTTACACAAATGCCCCAAGTAATATTGGATTACAAGCTCAACCATAGCATCACCATAGCAACCACATGCCCAAATCATCAGTATTATGTGAACCCTTTTACAGCCTCTTACCCTCCCTGACCCTGACAATGGGGCAATACCTCTCCTCACACATTAACACAATGCAGCAGTGAACAGTGCGTCATGTCTTGCGCATCATAAACTAGTAATAAAGTAATAAAGCCCGGCGCTGCTTATGTCACCTCTTCCCATTACTCTGCCATTACACTGAGCAAACGTGTGAAAAACGCAGGTGCAGGAACCGTCGTAGGCAACAATAATGAACTGTCAGTGTTTCATTTCATTACATTTTCAATCCTAAATGACTTTATTGTGTGATCATTGTACAGTATAGTAATAGCAACCAATTAACTGTTACCTCGGGCGAAAAAGATAAAATGGGAAGGTAGTGAGTGAGCAATTTGAAAATTCTATAAAAGTATGATTTTATTATTATACCGGACTTTAAAGGTGTACTATGGACCTTTCCTGGTGGATTGTTTGCCACCTGCTTGTCTCCAGATTCAAACTACTCTGAATTATGTTTGTAAAATGGTAAATTACTATTTAATTGTAACTGTAATGAGATTTTTTTTCCCCAAAATTCAGCCCTGTTATTACTGTACAGTGGTCCCTCGTTTATCGCAGTGGTTACGTTCTAAAAATAACCCGCAATAGGCGAAATCTGCAAAATAGTCAGCTTTATATTTTACAATTATTCTACATGTTTTAAGGTTGTAAACGCCTCACCACACACATTCTACTGTACACTTTTCTTAGACTGGCATTGATATTTTCTCACATTTTTCTCTCATTTAAACACTCAAACTTTTGTAGATTTTCAACAACAAAAGAAATATTTTAAAAATTATTAATTATTAATAGTATTTCACACACTAATTCACACACTAATTATTAATAGTATTTCACACACTCTGACCCTAAAACATGGACTTAATGTAATTTAATCACATGACAATTTTGCATGTGATTTTATTGCATAAACTTGAAGTAAATGCCATCATTTCGTTCAAGGAGTTCAAGTAGTATTTATGTGATTGAATTTAATACATCTTCAATTTAATATATTTTACTTACATTTTATGTAAAAAAAATATTTTCTTTATATTTACTAGGACCAAGAATACATTTTTTGAGTGCAGATCCTCTAACCGTGCCTCTTCGTCCTGGCGCCGCTCCACCTTTTTCCGAGTGAAGAACATGGTTATGGGTTGTTGGTGCTCTTTTTTCTTTTAGGTGAGAAGATTCTTATAAACAGACATGCCACCTTTGATTATATTTGAGAACGTTTCGTCAACATTGTGGGTTTTGTCGGGGAGAAAACTTGCAAACATACACCACTTCAGAGTCACACAGTGATCGAACATTTATATAAATTTGGCAAACTAAACGCATCCAGTACTGTACAGAAGACACGGAGGAGAATGACGGACAAATCGGCAAAGGTCTACAGTCCCTTAGCCAATCAAGACCAGTGTTGTATAGTAACGAAGTAATAATACTTCACTACTGTACTTAAGTATATTTTGGGAGACTTTGTACTTTACTTGAGTTTTAAAAAAAATATATAACTTTTACTTTAACTTCACTACATTTCCAAATTTAATTGCATACTTTTACTCCGATACATTTTCAATGTGCCGTTTAGTTACTCGTTACAAAAAAAACCTCTACTGACTGCAAGGAAGTCAGGACGTGCCTGGGCTTGTTCGCTACTTGCGCGTGACAATCAGCCTACACCTGCTGGTTTCATGCAGCTAGTTTAATCAATCAACATCCCTGATGAAAGAGGAGACAGCATCCACGTCGGCTACAAATGAAGGGGGAGCTGACGATGAGCATCCCTGGCCGTACTTAAACACAATGTTCTCTTACGCTGATATGAAGTATTCGTCCTGTCGAATGAAGTACCTCTTGTGCCTTCCAAGAAACGTGGAAATCCTATCTTACAGAAACTCCCCGTCCAACCTCAAGAAACACATCGAGATAAGTTCTAGATTAATGAAATTGTTAGCGTCTGTATTCCAATTTCAGTAACCATAGCATGGACATTAGAAATTAACTTTGTGTGACATTGTTTCGGTTACACAAAGCATATTTGACGATGTTGGAGCTAACAGGCTACCTAGCTTTTTCGGCTCAATGGAAGGCATAGCTGTAGGCTAAGTGTAACAAATGAGAAAGGCGTTTCATGGATATCACCAAACCCAATATCTTCGACAGTGCTCCATATGACACAAAACTACCATGGGTGAGCGAACATGGTGTTTTACAGTAGAATTAAGGGCCCAATTGGAGTTTGCATGCATGGTCTGGGTTCGATCCCCGGGTCGCCCGAGCCTTTCTGTGTGGAGTTTGCATGTTCTCCCCGTGTCTGGGTGGGTTTCCTCCGGGCACTCCGGTTTCCCCCACCAACCCAAAACATGCACCATAGGTACTCCAGCTTAGGTCCTGACCAAGCCGAAGCAAGAAGATCATGGAGATGGTCCCCGGGCGCCCTAATGTGTGTGCTGCCCACTGCTCCTAATATATATGTATATATATATAGGATGGGTTAAAATGCAGAGAAGAATTTCTCCAGTGTGAGATCAATAAAGTTCACTTCTTCTTCTTCTTCAATTGCAAAAAACCCTCTTCCTCCAAAAACACTCCTTCAATGCTGTTATGTATGCCTTATTTTCAGCACTGTTATTTAAAAAAAAACAAAGGCTTGGGGGGGGGGGGCGAACATTAAAACATATTAAATTCAGACTGCCTTTGCTTGATACTTTTACTTGTACTTTTAATTACACTACTTAATTACACTTACTTTATTTTTACATTACTTGTCATACTTAAGTACAAGAAGTTCCAGATACTTTAAGACTTTTACTCACGTAACATTTCAGTCAGTGACTTCGACTTTTACCAAAGTCATTTTTGGGAAGGGTACCTATACTTTTACTTGAGTTTGATTTTCCACTGCTTTATACAACACTGATCAAGACGCAGAACACAATGCACGTTGATACACTATAAAAAAAATTGAATAAAAAATCTGCGAACCAGCAAAAGGTGAACAGCCTTATAGTGAGGGACCACTGTACTACTATTTGTGCTTCATATTCCCTCTTGAGGAAAAATACAAATTACTACAATATCTTTGCCTTTAGCCATGGAATAGCTAGAGGCTAATGAACGAGAACATCTCATCTCTCTCCACCAACGCTCACTCTCTCCGTCTTCATCTCTCTCTCTCTCCATCTCCCACTTTCTTTCTTTCTTGTTCTTTCTTTCCATCTCTCTCTGTCTCTCCACCGCTCACTCTCTCTTTCTATTTCTCTCTCTCAACCTACCTCCCTTTCACTCCAACTTAAACACTCACTCCTTTCTATAGCCATTCCCTGTCTCTCTCTCTCTCTCTCTCTCTTTCTCACTCTCCCTCCCTCCCTCTTACCCCCCTCTTCTCTCTCTCCATCTCTTTCTTTATTCCTCCCCCTCTCTCTCTCTCAGACTGTCCTTTTTACAGGTCATAATGAAAGCTGCAGTTACAGTGAGTCGAAGCCGAACAAAGATCCTGACACTGTCCGTTATATTAACTGGTTCAGCCAAAGGCTAACCCTGCTTTTACGGCGCTCTGGGACTCAGGTATATACTTTTATACTTTTTTTTTATATATATATACCACACGTATCACAGAGAATAATAGAACTATAACCTGCTGAATTATAAAACAGGGCATTTCTCAGTTGTCGCTTCTGCTACTTTCTCTTCTATTTCTTATTCATGGTTTTCAAAATTGTGCTGGTCAAAACGATTCCACCCCTCTACATGCAGACAAAGTTCATTTGAATTTACAAAAAGGCTTATGTAAAGGTGGATGAACAAATGTAATAAGGGCACAACAGAATTTAATTTGATTTCACATGCTTTGTGCGGAGTTAAATGGGTTCCTGTGAGAAGCAAGAAAAGCACTTTGGATTATTAACATTACAAAGCATCATTATATGATCACAATTATATTCAAAGTTTTCAATTGTTATAGTGAAACGTGCAATTAATGTTATCTGATGGTTAGGCTGGTTAACACAAACACACTCAATTGCGGCTAAAGCTCTCCATTTCAATATTTTTTGCTATTACAGAAGGTACATTCACACGACTAACATTTCAGAGTCAAGGCAGAGCAAGGTTAGCTTCAAGGATATATTGTTTTCATTTGAAGTTAAAATCGAGCACATTCGAATCCATGGTTTGTCCAGAATGACCCTGAAGTAGAGATGCTTTTTCTCAATAAATTGCACTATTGTTGTTAAAAGTGACCTGACTCATCCCGTTTAAATAACAGCTCTTAACAAACTGACTGACACTCCAGTTTAAAAGCTTCTGATGGTTTGTGAAAGCGTCATTATGATTTCTGTAAATGTTAAATCCATCTCAGCAGACATTTCATCACACTTCTCTTGGACCAGTTGTTTTAGAAATTTCACTCAGTCCCATTTAATTAGCGTTTACAGGTAACAAAAAGGTGCACTGTGTAACTTTTCTGGTAGAAGGACTCCGTGTAGATGTTCGAGTTTTTTCCTGACATGCTCTACAGGATGGCATTTAATTTAACTATCTCCATGGAGACGAGCAGCCACATCATCAGGCCAAGTTACAGGTCAGATCTGTAGTGATTCTTTATTCTCGATTTTAGACTTTTACAGAGAGAATCTCCTGGTGAGAATGTTTTCGTGGTAGTTTTGAAAAATAACTGAATAGATGCAAGAAATACAGTATTTGTTTACTTGCGCTAGCTTAGTCGGGGTCACTTTTGAAAGAAAAAGTTTGAAAGAAAAAGATAGAATGTGCTTTCATTTGGACTTGAAACGTTCCGAACAACGTTCCGAACAACATCTAAAAAAACAGACTTACTGACACGTGAACTGTACGGAGCACAGAATGAATGTTGGACTTATGTATTTATACTATGGTTGGATTACACATCGTTGGATTATAGCCTAAAACAGTTGTGTATTCTGATTCGGCGTGTGAACTTGTGTGGTCTATCAATCAGCCGATGCATTGTGGATGGATATTTTATGGGTTTAAGCAGTAAGGCAGTCAGTGTAGTCAACAAAATGCCTAAATATTGTGGAGAATGAGCAGTCCATGCTTTAAACCATGTTGGTTCAGCCTTGGCCTCCTCCAGCTCACCTCCTCAGGTGAGCACATCGGCTCAGATGCTTTGGCATCTATAGCCCACGGACAGTTATATCTGTAAATATCAGCAGCTAGCCCAGGTCCTAGTCTAGTGGGTCTAGTGGTTTGGCCTTAAACAGTCTGAATTGTTTGCCAGAAGGAAGAGGAGTATATAGTTCATGTCCAGGGTGAAGCTCTTTCAGAGACAGTCAAAAAAAAAATAGTATATCATTTATATATCAAAAAAGTATATCATTTATATAATTCAAACTAGTCAGACAAACATAACTCTTTAATAACATCCAGACCAATTGTATGTATTTATTTTTAATGGCCAATGGTCACATTTTTATATATATCTCTCTCCATCTCTCTCTCCATCTCTTTCTTTATTTCTCCCTCTATGTTTCCCCGTCTCTCACATCCCTCTTCAACTCTTCTCCTCTTTCTCTCCTTCTCTCTCTCTTTGTCCCCCTCCCCGCCTCTCATTTACCTACCCTTCCCCTCCCCCTCTCTCTCCCTCTCTTTCTCTCTCTCTCTCTTTCCATCTCTTTCTTTGTTTCTTCCTCTATTTTCCCCCCTCACCATCCCTCGTCAACTCTCCTCCTCTCTCTCTCTCTCTTGCTCTCTCTGTCTCTCTTTCTCTCTCTTCCCCCTCTTTCTCTTCCTCACTTTCTCTCTCTCCCTCTCTCTTACCTACCCTTCCCCTCCCTCCCTCCCTCTCTCTCTCTCTCTCTCTCTCTCTCTCTCTCTCTCTCTCTCTCTTTCTTTATTTCTCCCTCTATGTTTCCCCATCTCTCACATCCCTCTTCAACTCTTCTCCTCTTTCTCTCCTTCTCTCTCTCTTTCTCCCTCTCCCTCCCTCTCTATTATCTACCCTTCCCCCCTCTCTCGCTCTCTTTCCATCTCTTTCTTTGTTTCTATTTTTCCCCTCTCACCATCCCGCTTCAACTCTCCTCCTCTTTCTCTCTTTTGCTCTCTCTATCTCTCTTTCTCTCTCTCTTCCCCCTCTTTCTCTTTCTCACTCTCTCTCTCTCCCTTTCTCTTACCTACCCTTCCCCTCCCTCCCTCCCTCCCTCTCTCTCTCTCTCTCCATCTCTTTCTTTATTTCTCCCTCTATGCTTCCCCTTCTCTCACATCCCTCTTCAACTCTTCTCCTCTCTCTCTCTTTCTCACTCTCCCTCCCTCTCTCTTACCCCCCTCTCTCTCCCCATCTCTTTTCCACCCTCTCTCTTACCCTCCTTCCCTCTCTCTTTCTCTCTCTCTCTTTCTGTCTCCATCTCTTTCTTTATTTCTCCCTTTATATTTCCCCTTCTCTTGCCAAACTAGTCAGACAAACATAACTCTTTAATAACATCCAGACCAATTGTATTTATTTATTTTTGGTCACATTTTTATTTAGCGCTTTTCCACCTTCAAGGCACTCAAAGTTCTTTACAACAAGGAACCACTCACCCATCCACCAGTGTACACATACAACGGGGGCAACATCTATGGGAGCTAGAATCGCACCACCAACCTGTTGGTCAGTGAAAATGACCACTCAACCAATGATGTTTATGTCATATCAACTAAGCTACCGTCACCCTATTTTACACTGTTTGCAGCTCACCTTTGAACCTTAACCTAACATACATTACTGAGTAGAGGAAGTTTACATTTGGGACTTGAAATCGTCTTCCTCTTTCACCTTCCACATATTGTCCATTATATAAAAGTCTCCAGTGGTGCTGTAGGACCCATTGTACTGTAAACTCCATGAGTATTCCCAGTTAGGTCAGCGAGCACCTGTTCATGATTTATTCAACATCTCCACATTCAGTTATTCTCAACACTCTCTTTTTCCTCTCGTCCAATCCACATGGGGTATGAGAACATGTGTGAGTGCTATCAAGACATTTTTAGAAATAATCTTAAAAGCTACGACAATCTCACCTCTGCCTTTTCTGCACAGGTCAGTATCCTTGTCCACTGACGTATTTATTCAATGTATAACTTCTGTACAGTAGCAGCAGTAGTTTCTCTTCTCTAAAATTATCCTTAGCTGCATGTGGGTTACTGGCTGCATCGCATTGTCAGATGTGTCAAATCCTGGAATACACTGAGGGAAAGAAAATGATGTCTATATTTGGCCAAAAATGCAGGGAAATATGCAGGGGAAAAAACGGTTTCTAAAAATTCCTTATTGGGGATAGGCTGGCTTTGAATGTGTTTCTAATTTGCTTCTAAAAATAGTAACCATAACTAGGTACGCCTTTTATTACTTTAAAATTTTGGTTGTTCCCATGTATTTGAGCAAAAGTTCCCTTGCCACAGTACAGATATAGTATATAAGCAGCTCATTTATTCTGTTGAAAGTCAATGAAAGTCCCTTACATTTTCTGCCACACTGTTACAACCAACTT